>VZSC01014905.1:1056641-1203018 GCA_013398225.1 Steatornis caripensis
CCCCCCCCCGCCGCGAGGTGTCTCGGTGCCCGGCCGTGCCCCCGAGCCGGGGCTGGGCGAGCTCCCGGCCTCCCAACAAGTAACAATTCTCCCCTCCTCGCTGACGCGCGGCTGTTCCCGTACCGGGCGGCGGAGCCTGCGGCGTACCGGGCGCCGCGCCGCGGGAGCGCCCCGTTCCCTGCTCGCCGCCGCGCGGCCGCTTTGCCTTTAAAGTCGGAGCGCGCTCGGTGCGGTGTACCAGGTGTGCCGGGGGCATTCGCTGCGCGCCCCGTGAGCGGCTGTAACGCGCGGGGGTGGGGGGGATGAACGTGCGATTCCTCAGATCTAAACCTGAGGGAGTTTCGAATTATTTAAGGTATTGGCGGAGACGGAAATAACATTCCGTTTCGAGTTGAAGGTGGATGTGATCGTGCTCCACACATATGGAAACGCTCAGGTGAACGATTTATTTTAATACTGCCTTTTGGCAGCTGGAATTTAATCTGTTTTATTTGTGCCTTTCTGCAGTTACCTTGCTGGATTCAAGATCAGTTCAGGGAGAACTGGGGTGGATAGCAAGTCCCCTGGAAGGAGGGGTAAGTTTTAAACCGCTATCTGATCAAAAGGGTAAAGGGGGTGATTAGTAACTTTCAGAGAGTCCTAATGGCTCGATTATTGTTGATTGTGGTGAGGAGGTCAGATTTCTTCCTTGGCTTACCAAGTGAATTACTCTTTGTTGGAGAAACTCTATACTCCCTTTGGATAGTTCTGTCATGGAAGAAGTGGAAACCAAAAGGGCAGAAAAGAGGTTTCAGAATTAGGAGATTGGTTGCGGCATAGGCTTAGATGCCTATTTAAAACTGAAATACCAACAAGAAATGTGATCTGGTGACTGAACGGGCATTCTTGACTGTAATTATTATATCTATGGGCCGTCTCGACTGGGAGATGTTCAGGGCGATTGCTGTTCTATTTCTGGGTGAAGGAGTAGGGATCAATATACAAGATAGACATTTTGGCGTGACGAGACAGTTGTCCCCTTTCAGGGTGTAAACGTCATATGTTTTGGTCTCTGAACAGATAAACTGAAGCACCCAGTGCTTGGCGGTGACTTCTTGGAGTTTCTTTTTACCTACTTTTCAAAGAGACAGTTGTAAGAGAAAATTGCTTGAATCCGCTGCCTGATGGCGATGTGATGACGTTAAGAGATTCACGTATCTGTCGCTGGGGCTTAGAGCCCCTTTCATTAGTGGGCTGCAGGCGAGGTATCTCTACTAATTTAGCTTTATTTTAGCAGATGGGCACCTTGCTGCTCCCTCATCCGTGCCCCATCCTGCAGGGTGCCCAGGGCCTCTGTGGGAAACTCTCTGAGAACACTGGACTTTGGAGCTGGTGGGGTCTGGTGGAGACCATACTTCGTGGGATCTCCTGGGATTTTCTTTTTTAATAAGCAATTAGAAAGGCTTTTTCTTTCTTAAAGTGAGCAATTTAAGAAAAATGCCAGCAATGCACACTAATATAATAAAAAAACTCTGCCTCAAATCCTTTTAATATTAAATGAGTAAAACAGCTTAGTATGGTTAAGCAGAAGTAACTAAGTCAAACTGATTGAAAAATAAAAGTGCTGAAAGATCAGGACCTGTGCATAACAAAGCACTGGATTCTTCAGGGAACCTACAAACTTACTTTTTTGTGTGCATTCCTACTCGTAATTAGAAGAAGCAGAGCTAAGGAAACAGCAGTGAGTGGAAGGAATCCGTGGTTGCGTTGGCTGGTGATGCATTATGCATAAGCTCTGAATAACCATAACGTGGGAGAATGGGGGATTGTTCTGCTCCCCCATTGTTGTTCTGAGTGAACTTGACTACAGTCCTGGCTTGTGCTCTGCCTGAGCATGCTGCTGTCCCCAAAACTCAGGTTTTTCAGAGCGGGTAAGTGATTGGCAGGCCTCTTGCAGCCCCAACTGTGCACATTCACTGCTGATTGCAGGCAATTGCCCTTGTCTTTTGACGGTGTGGAAAGGTACAGCTCTATCTGGGTGAGGGTCCGGCTTCCTTGTTAATCCTATACCCTGCAAAGGTCAGTTGATGATGAGGTCTTTTGTATGTCTCTCCAAGGAATATCCATGCTGTATATTAAAATAGGACCTAAAATACAAGTTTCAGTAAGTCGATAGTAGAAATGGTGATCAGAGGACAGCTGTATATTATTAATGGCTGTTGGATTCCTCCTTTTCCCCCATGTTTTCTCTGAAAGAACCATGCAAGCTTGAGAAGGGAATGTGTGCTCTGGTTGTGGACGTGACTCGTTTCACTAAACCTATATATGTGTGTTCTATTTTTAAGCCAGTAATGAAAAATTTAAGAGTACATGGTCTGTCTCTGAGATACAGTGCTTGGAAAGCATTTATTTTAACTTCATATGCTGCAGATTTATTTCAAGGAGCAGAAATGAACTCCTCCTTTATCTTCCTGGGAAGATTCTGTCCTTCAGTGCTAGTTTTTCTTTAACTGTGTGCACCGTATTTTCTGTTACAGAAGGTATTTTTCTAGATCTATACCACACAGTTCCTGAGGTGTGAGGGTTGTGTGGATAAGAAGGGCTGGAGATAAACATAATAATTTAGCAGTGACTAGCGGTAATCAAATATATAGTAGCCCTGGAGGAATTAATGAATTGCATTATAAATATAATTAATGATTTACTCTTGCAATTCACAGTTGAAAAGCAGGTTTTGTGCCCAGAATGTTTAACTCTGCATCATTAAACCGTGGGAAGAGTTGAATTATAGAAGTCAATTTCAGCTTGAAAGCAAAAAGTTACAGCTTTGACCACATACTTGAGTTACGAATCATTTACAGTGGCTGGAAATTTGGGGCTGCAGTTCTTTTCAGCTCTGGCAGTTAAAACACGCTTAGGTTTGTTTTGTGTATGTGTGTCTATGAAATAAGAAACCCAGCTCTGTATATTTGTGTGTCTGTCAGGAGACAGGGACGTGTTGAGAACCTGATCCAAAACTTGCTGAATTCAGTTGTAGTCTGTCCGTTGACCTCAGCGGGCTCTTTATTGAATCCTCTAGCAGCATCCTCCATTGTATAAATGTACTAAAGGAAATGCCATCAACAAGTATTATTTCCCTCCGCTTCTTCCTTTCTCTTGTACCACACGCACTATAGGTAGCGTAGACAGTCTGAAGATAAGCAGAATAGAAAGTGATGGATCATAAAGACAATACCGTAACAGTAAACTAGCTCTGTGGCAGCTGTAAATTAAACAACTCTGTCTTCTTACTAACACCATGTTACACTTTACATTGATAGATGACTTTTTAAGATTTATTTTTTCCTTTTCTGTGTAAAGGAGTGACATGCCGAGTATTGATTTCCCCTTCCTCCTTCGTTTTAATTTGCAGTTATCACTAGGCAGCAAATAAAATATTATTCTTTCTGCTCCTAGTGACTCATGGTGCTAACTACTGTCATTCTATAAACGGATTCAGCTAAGCTGGAATCTTTTTAAGTAAAAATCACTTGCATAAGAGCAATCCTTGTGAGAAGAATGCAGGCTATTATACAAGAAGCCCCTTAACCTTAAGAAGGCTTCTTTTTATCAAAGCCATGGCTTCAGTAGTTCTGAAAGGCACTTCTGGGAAGTCTCTTTAAAGTTACTACTGTCTTTCAAGGATAATTTTATATGCTTTGTTGTATCGCCTGCAAACCCAGACAGTATATCGTTATTTAATATAGTACTTTTTTAAGAAGAATTTTTCTGGTACTGAAGCACTATGGTGTTTTTGCTGTCTTTTTGCTAATGCCCCTGCTTCTCTCTCTCTCCCTACGAGGGAAGCACTGTGATAAGCTTTCTTCTGTCTATGATAATCCTTAAAACACTTTTTTTGGAAACTGTTGGTTATATGTGCTTTCCATTTATAAGTTGTTCGTGCTGAACTACTGAATTAGGGCCAGAACTCTTCTTTCCGTACCTTCCTTGGATTGCGTGTATTGTTGTTGTTTCATAATTATGTTGCCCGATAGTTTGGCACTTCTGAAGATGCCTGAACTTCATTTGAGGGGTGTAAGAGTTTTGAAGCATGCTGCTACCCTGATCTTTCAGCACTTACGCTCTCTGCTAACCTTCTTGGGGTTTTGAGAATATGAATTTAGCTATTTCCTGAGATTTCCTCTAGGACAAGATGTGTAATATTCCTTCTTTTCCCACCTTCCCACTAATAAGAAACTTTGGATAGCAAAGTTACGGCAGTGTTGCTGGCAGACTGATAATGTTGTCTCCTTACCTTCCCCTGCTACAGGGGAAACACTGTAGTGTTAGTGATGTGCTATGGGTTTGTAAAGTGCTGTGTGTAGCCCTGATCTCTAGGCAGGGTCCTGCGGGCTGTGAACTGTACTGCAAATAAACATCGTAAGTTGATAGAGTATTCTTGGATTGGTTCAGAGGGCCTTGAAAACACATGCTTGCTCCTTGAGGTGTCACTTGCTTTGGAGCTTTTTTCTCCTGAACAGATTCTTATTTTAATGTCCAAGTAGTTGAGGTCCTGGCTTATGGCTTGGTCTGCTGGGTTGGGGTTTTTTTTGCATTTTTTCCAGTACAGGGCGGGGAAAAAAATCTCCACATTAGTTGTGAAAGTGCAGATTGTTTGCTGTGAAGCTCTGTTCCTTTTAATAGTGATGTGTTTTTGTTCCTCTTTCCTTCTTCACAGTGGGAGGAAGTAAGCATTATGGATGAGAAGAACACTCCGATCCGCACCTATCAAGTCTGCAATGTGATGGAGCCGAGTCAGAATAATTGGTTACGAACTGATTGGATTCCCCGCGAGGGGGCTCAAAGGGTATATATTGAAATCAAGTTCACACTAAGAGACTGCAACAGCCTGCCAGGTGTCATGGGAACTTGCAAAGAGACTTTCAATCTTTACTACTATGAATCAAACAACGATAAGGAGCGTTTTATTCGAGAGAGCCAGTTTGCCAAGATCGACACCATCGCTGCTGACGAGAGCTTCACCCAGGTGGACATTGGTGACAGGATCATGAAGCTGAATACAGAGATACGGGATGTGGGACCACTTGGCAAGAAAGGGTTTTACTTGGCTTTTCAGGACGTCGGTGCCTGCATTGCTTTGGTGTCTGTTCGTGTCTTCTATAAGAAGTGCCCTCTGACAGTTCGAAACTTGGCGCAGTTTCCAGACACCATTACCGGGGCTGATACATCCTCTCTGGTAGAGGTTCGCGGCTCTTGCGTCAACAACTCTGAAGAGAAGGATGTGCCAAAAATGTACTGTGGGGCAGATGGCGAATGGCTGGTGCCCATTGGCAACTGTCTGTGCAATGCTGGCTATGAAGAACGTAATGGTGAATGCCAAGGTAGGATGAGCCATATTGTACTCTTCATTAGGGCTTAGTTGAATGCATAATTGAATCGGAGATGAGAGCAAATGGAGTAAAGCCAGTAATTAGCAGCCCCTGTGGGATGCAATGGGACAGAGGGGTTTAATGAAGAAGTCCAATAGCTCCAGGTGGCAAGTCTAAGAATTATATAATGCAAACCAAGTGATACCGCCATAATAGGCAGAAGGTGAAACACATTTTCTAGCAGGCGCCTAAATTTGAATTGGCTCATGATAGTCACCAAAATGTGTATGACTGCAAAACAGCACAGTTGAGCTACTGTCGTTTAAAGAGACAAATCTTCAAAATTTCATGTGAAGTGAACTTTTGTTGAGCACAGGAAATTCTGGCAAAGTCTCCTTTGGAAAATGCAATGGGGTAAGAACCAGTCGGGGAGCAAGGAACAGGCGTTTTAGCTGGATTACTTTCCCTCTTTGGGAAGGGGAAGTCTTTGGTGTGTTACTTGTTGCAAATTTTTAGCACTAAATAACCCTTTGATATTTGACGCTGCTGCCTTTGTTAAATATTTTCATTTCTCGGAGGGTCTCTATTGTCAGCTTAATAATAGAGATGCTAGGATACTCTTAGAAATGCTAAAAGTCGCCACCCTGCCCTCCCACACACATCATCCAGTGTGCTGTGGAAATAGGGATTAAAGTTTGTATAAAAGACAGATTATCCTAAAAAGAAAAACCTCAAAACCTGTGTTCTCTTCACCTCCCCTTTCTGAAAAAAGAAGTTGTAAAAGGTTATGGAAGGATAGAAGGGAGTTTATAAATAATAAAAAAAAATCTTTAGCCTCAGCTTCTAAACTCTTACTAATGTAAGCATAAATTGAGATCAAACTCGAATGGGTTCTTGCATAGGTCAGTGGGTTTAATTTTGCTGGGTGCTGAATTGAAGGTGCGCAGTTCCTTAGTGCATTTGGACACGTGTTTTTGGAAAGGTTCTTTGGAGCCAGGTTACTTTGCTTCACATCTTCTTGGTGTGTTTTTCACTAGGTCTTTTTTACACCTTGAGACTGAGAACAAGATAGCAGAACAAGTAACTGACTGCTTTTGTGCTAGACTCTGGAGAGAACAGTGTCTTTTGAATGTTCTACTTGATTTCTTTTAAATGATAATTTACAGTCAGTATGAAATTCATTATTACGCATTTAAATTAAGCTTTGGCAGAGAAGCATCGTGAGGTACAAATTTCGGCCTTCATTTCTAGTGTCTTTGCTAAATGGAAAAAAGCCTAAGTATGCCATGTCGGCAACAAAATTACCATGGGCTGTAGAGAGAACTGAAAGATGAGCAGCACAATGACAGGGTGTCCTGTCTGGAGTAAATTACTTTGGTTTTGTTGTGGTTTTTGTTTGAATCCTGTGAGATGGAAACTTGAAAACCTGTGTATTGTCAAACAGGTGAACCTGTGGCTGTGGCACTGACTGAGTGCTGCTGGGGAGAGCTTTGGTGATTGGGGAGATGCTGTTACTTTCTGATAGCTTGATAGTTTCTTGGCAAAGCTTCTGGACACCTTTACAGCCGGGGTTGTGAGAGGAGGAAGTGAATTGGGGGGAGGGCGGGGGGGAAGCATCTTGGCTTATTGCATGGAGATTACTGTGCCTTCTCCTGAAGACCTGTTAAGTCAGTAGTGGATCACTCTGACACAGATCTATCATTTTTTCAGTGTCAGTGGCCCAGACTTGATGAGCTAATTGCCTAACAAATCCTGTGTCGTTCAGGGGAAATCTCTTGCAGTTTTGCTGGTGGGCAGTAGCGATAGTGATAGTGGGATGCATTATTTATTTTTGTGGTGTTGGACTAGACCTTGGGGATGAATGTCAGCTTACCTACCAGCTCTCAGCTGCACCGGGGGAACCTCAGGCTCGGGAAACCCAATCCTCTCTTTCCCAAGTAAAAGAAAGATCAGGTGATGCCATATTTAAAAGGAGACAGAAATGTTCTGTCTCTTGGGCTCTCCAAAGTGAAGTTGGCCTGTACGAGTCATTTTGAGAGGATTCGAGCAAGTGTATAATTTGAAAGTGCTAAACTCATTTCATTGGTGGTTATTTGTGGTTTCCTTTTCTCACATTTGCCATTCTCCAGCCAGAAGAGTTTACCAGGAAGCTCTTCTTCATGAATTCATGAAGTTTACCAGAACTATGCAGCTTGTTCACTGGTTTCCAGCAAGGCCATTAAAGCAGTTTGGCCTTTGACACTGCTAAATGAGGCTTCTCCTTTTCTTACCCCACTTAACTTCATAGTTCAGCAAATGTTCTGCTTTGGCAGGTTTTTGAAGGGGAGGAGGAGGATGAAGTGTGGAGGATTCCTGTGGTTTTGGTACAGAGGATTGGGGGCAGGGGGAGAGACTTTGAGTTTGGGAAAGGCTGTAAAAGGGTGCTGGGCTGGGACCGGAGCTGGTGAGGAGGTTCCACCTCAGTTGTTTTTCAATAGGTTGACTGTGGCAGGACAAATACAAGGAAAGGTCAGAGGTTGTCTGTTTCCTCATCCATCTTCCCCTGTGATCCTAAGGTCAGAGTTAGGATTGATTAAGATCTTCAGTGTTTGACAAAAGCTCTGTGGGCAGAAATAGTTTAGGCCAGTGGATCCGGGCTTTGCACTTGTTGGGAGATCCACAGGAGATGTCGGAGCTCTCTGTCCTCTCCTGGGACCTGCCCTCACTGCGCAGTGCTGGGATGGACTAGCTGGCACTTGGGTTGCCCTAAAAGCTGCTTCAAGTTCGCTCAACGTTTTGATTTTTAAATAATACATTTTCCTTGAGCTGCTTTTACTTAATTTCGGAAGTGCGCAAGGGACGCGTAATGGGAAGCCTCTCCATGTCTAAAATAGTTGTTGTAGTGGGAGTTAATGACTCTCTGACCTTGAACAGTATTTCTTAAAAATTGCGTTATGAAGCTGTCCGGATATGATGACAAGAAACTATCCTTCCTCTGACTGCTGTTTTTTTTTTTCCAGCTGACTTTATTGATGATAATTCTCTTACTGAACATCCGTGTGTGTGTATATATATATATTCAAAAAATCAGGGCAGGAAGGCAAGGGAAACAGTATTTATTTGGGAAGCTTCACAGATGTGTAGGAGCGGTTCCACAAAATTAGTCATGATCAGTAGAAATATTACGTAGCAGGTGAATTTGTAGTTGTGAACTTGATGCTAAAAAAAACCCCAACCAAACCAAACTTGCTGTTGATTTTTTAAAAATTATTATTATTTATTCTCCCTCAAACTTCTTGCATTAATGGCTGTCCATTTAGGAAAGCATAAATGTGGAATATTGTTGATGGAATGTGAAGCTCTCCTAAGTAGTGACGCATCTCAAGGCTAAGCTAATTAGTGCTTTAGGGCAAAGTTGAGACATAAAGTAATTTCAAACTTTGCTTGTATGCATCATTGTTATGTAAATTGTTCTGTTACACATTAATATAATGTGGTTTAGATTTAGTTACGATTTCCTTTTGATAAAGCGTGTATCTTTTTAACTCAAAGGAGGAGTGGGGAAAACAAGCAGGAAGGCAGAAAAGACAGATTAAAGAAGCCATAGACTGTGGCCATCTGTGATGATTTTGATGCTGTGAAATTACAAATCTCAATTTTAGACCTGCCATTTAGTATAAATATGTGAGACAGTTGAGATTTTTACTGTGATATTGTAAAGGTTATGAGAGCCAACAGCTTTGTCTTCACCTACACTTGCTTTTTTGAGTTGTGAATTGGCCAATTGGCAGAAAATCCAGTGTCATTTAAAATATGGCTCAGTCCTGGTTTCATATCACTGCTGTTTTTAGATTTTCCCCTCAAACTTTGATAAGAGCATCCCTAAGAAGTAATAATTTGAATAATAAGATTCTTTTTATCTCGGAGACTTTGAAGAGTGGCTGTGATCATTGAGAGTAGCAGTTCAGTTTACATCAGAAGGGTACTGTCTAATTATATTTTTTCTTTTCTGTGATAAGATTTTTTTTTTGGGTGGTGGGTTTTGTAGGGGTGGGGAAGTGAAGCAATTTGTGTGTACTTTCCCATTTTAGTCATTGACAACTCTTTTTGTCAGAATAACACTGATGAACAGTCTGGCTGCACAAAAGGATAATCAGAAGGGTGACTAAGACTGTGCAGATTTGAGATTTCAGAAGGATTTTTTTTCAGGTTGATTATTTCTGGCAGGGGAAAAAAATGCACAGACTCAACATGTTACGTTTTAAGAGGAGATGAGAAGACGGAAGCTACCAGGAGGGGCATGGGAGTGGTACTGAAACACAGTCTGTCTTAACCAAATTTAGTTGGTTCTCTTCTCTGCTGAAGGAGTGATTTGGTTATGTTCTCATGCAGCTCAATAGATCTTGCAAGGGTTGCTCCCTCTGTGATTTTTTTTTTTTGTACCACCTGGTGCATTTCAAAATCTCCATTTAAACATCACTGCAGGCTCCGTAATGCTTTCCTCCTCCCGGCCCCCTCAGAAGTCAAGCTACAGTTGCCAAGCAATTGTCCCTTCATGTATTCCTTGGAGAAAGGCTGGGATTGCTTCTTTCTGAATTCCTGACAAAATTTCTGCGGATACACAGGGGAGCAATATCTGGTGCTTATTGTGCATGTTTCTAGTAAAAAGCACGGTCTGTGGAATCAAAGCCAGATGAACTGTTGTGGTGGTATGAATTTCATGGCAGGTCTGGGTAGTCTTTTGGGGGGCATATAGACCATCTTCTGTTTTTTGTGTTTTGTTTTAAAAAAAAAAAAAAAAACAACCAAACAAAAAAACCCCAAAACTTTACAGACAACTAATTTTGTGTGTGATGACTTCAGTATTTAGATCTTGGCTGGTAAGGGTTATTATCTGTCTAATAATATGCTCCACTGAACCTGGTCTTTATTGCACTTGTGAGAAGTGATTAAAGAAATGCTCACCAGTACACTTCTGCCTTTGAGACTGTATCAAAAAACCCCCCAAACTTGTGAGGTAGATATCTTATCTGGTTCCATTCCATTATGCCACATCCTTCTGATATGTTGCCGGGGAGCAGGTGAGGTCATATGGTTTTGTGAATCAGAGACAATTAACACTCCCATGACTAAATGGCCACTTCATGAATATTCAGAGCCTGCTTCACCTCCTTGGGAAGCTAACGTCTTGGTTCCCTTCTCTTTCCTCCTGCTGGCGACTAGGGAAGCTCTCCTTATGAATGAGGATTGGCAGCTGTCCGCTGCTTTGCCTTTTGCATGCAGCAAATTCCTCATTTACATCTTTTGTATACACCCTCATGCAAAGTAGCACACCCATTTCCCCATTTCACAAAGGAGATAAGAGCTTCCTTTGGAAACGCCAGCCAGAATCTCCTTCTGTTTATGCAGAGCTCAGATTTGGGTTTTATGCAAATGCATTCTGTTTCGATTTTTTTTTTTTGATCTCTTTGTTTAAGAGATAGTGTAATATTTGCGCAGTGTGTTCCTTGTGTCTCAAGGTCTCCTCTTGACTATGACTGACTTTCACTCTTTCCCCAATCTCTGCAGCCTGCTTACTTGCTTCAAGCCAGCGTGTGGGAAAGCGCTATGGTACGAAACCCTCGCTGCCTTTGTGAAGTGATGGCTGGAGGGGCAGGAAGTGCCATTTCTCATGCCTGGTGGGACTGCAGGCCCTTGGGTGTCATCTTTTCTAGATGATCACCAGTGACCACGAAGCCCTTCTTTAGCTACAAGTCAACTCGGGGAATGACCATCTTTGAGAGGTGGGATCTCCCCTCGCTGTAAGTGTGTGCACCCACACTTGTATGGAAAAGCACTATGTCTTATGACACTTCCTATGTGTTGAGTTGAACTGCTGAGCCCTGATGTAGTGCCCTTCACGTTGCTGGCCAGGCTGCAGAAATGGGCTTGGCCTACGCTTGTAGTTTGCAAAGGGGAAAAGGGGCTGGTAGCACTTGGGTAAACGTGCACAAATGAACTGCTGTCTTTATTTATCGAAAGAGAATAATCTGTGAGAGAAGTTCTGCTTTTTTAAGCCTCATGATTACACAAGAACCCATATTTTATTTTATTTTTGGGTTTAGTGGCTTTCTTTTCTTTTTAACTTTTCTTTATTTCAGCTTTACTTAAAATTGCCTTTGGCTTGAAATAAAGCTAAGACTCATTAAATGCTCCCAAAACACAGGCTTGTTCAGAACGGATTTGTTGAAAGGTTTATTGATGTAAGTTAGAACACATGCTGCATGAATGTACTGTATTTCTTTAAAGTACTGTTTTTCATTTCGTGTCTTTATAAATCAGTGGTATGAAATTGGGACTCTGATTGTGTTGGGGCTACATCCTATAAGAAACCAGAAGGAAAAACAAGGTTGTGGGGGGTTTTCGTTTTTGTTGGATGTCCAATTAGTGTTTAACTTGAAGGTAATTTCACAGGGGTAGTAAACTGCGCAGTGTGAAACCTGGTGGTGTAATTAAACGGAGCAAAGGCTCTTTAAAACAACAAAGGAATGTGCAAAAACTTTGCTTTTGTCCTAATAGTCACCCAGAAGGGGAGGTCATGCTGTTTAAGTACAATATGGATGGGCGATTAAGGTTTGGGGAAAAAAAAAGCTATACTGTACAGTTGGTATTTGCTTTGGCTCATTTAGTCATGGATGCCTAGAGAGAAAACTCAGTTTGCTGGTCTACTTTTTGTTGTTGTTTTGATGAGTGAGTTTAAGTCTCATTAAAAGGATCTGTAAAATTAAGTTGATCTATGCAAACCCACTGAAAGAGGTGTGCTCAGAAACAGGCCTTGTATTTAGTGGGGGCCTGGTGCGACACTCCCCAGGCTGTGGAGAAGCTGTGGCTTCAGAAGGCTGGGCAAAGGTGGGGCTCCTGGGCAGGAGGAGGAGGGATGCCCTGGTACTGCAGCGGCTGGAGGACTGAGGGAAGAAGGCTCCGAGGCACACAGGATATCTGTGGCTGTGATGAGATGAGAGGAAAGACTCATTCTGGTGTCCTAGCTGCAAAATAGCTTCTTCCCCCTCCACGCTTGTCAAAAGGCATTGGTCACCTTTCTCTAGTGAGTTACCCATCTTGCATGGTGGAACTCCTCAAAACGTCATTTGAACAAAGGCAATCGATAACTATTGCTTCTGCTTGTATATGTGAATACTTTGTACAGCCACAGTACAAATCTGCAGTACAGTGTCTTAATTACCCAGATAATCCTGTTTGCTTGTATTTTTAAACTATGGAGCACTGGGTAATTATTCAATTCTTAATAGAAGGCAAATGGCAATGTAAACAATAATTAGGATGTTAGACTAATGCGCTTCAAAGCAAATTGGATTTTTTTCATACCGTTCAGCATGAAGTCCCATAAAGCTAACAATTTAGTGCCAAGGAAACAAGTTCCATTTTGTTCATATTTTCTGGTGTTATCTCTCCATGCCTTGTTTCTGTGAATAAGTTTGCTCCGAGGATGCTGCCCGCTCCAGAGCCGATGTAAGGTTGACAATCAGCTCCCTGCTGTTTGCCTACACTCTCCCACAGCTTCTGATGGGCTTTTTGTCCCCTGTGGCCAGGGGTTAGAGGTCAGCAGCATCCCGAATTCCCTCCCGCCACAGGGGCAGGTGAGTGTGGAGGGGGGCGGCTGGTGCTGCTGGTGTAGCCGGGGCTCAGCTCAGTGGGTCGCGGCTGCCCTGGTCCAGGATCCAGAGGAGCAGGCTGCGCTCGGTGGCTGAGTCTCTTTCTTCATCTAGAATCCCCTCTTTTTGCTTGCCTACCAACACTGACTTTAGCCTTGGGAATAGAGACGTACCTAAAGGGAAATACAAGTATTTGTCTCTTTAATCTTTGAAAGCAGTGTAATATGCAGTGGATCAGAGCTACAACTCATTATCTCCCTTAGCTTGAAGAGTGCTCCTGGTTTCCACAGCTCATCTCCAGTTTTAGTAGAAGTGTGATGTGAGCCACAAACACGGATGCGAAACACTAAATTGACTTCTGTTCTATCTGCAAATCTTGTGTAGGTAACATATTTCAGTACTTCCACAGACTGTTAATTAAATCCTGTCATTGTATCCATTCCTGACGTTGTATTTAGCCAGTGATCGAAGACTGTGTTGGTAGCAAAGGCATTAGTCAATAACAGTGCTGCTTTCCAAAATATTTTAATAATGCCTCTGTCACACTGAGGGTTTTGTCTGGCCTTTGCTGTGTGTTTGCAGCGATCTGGAGGGATTAAACAACTGGCTTTATTTTCCCTATTATCAATGCTAAGAAAGACTAAAATGTTCTCTGTTGATGCTGAATTACAGAAATTGAATTATAACTACATTTTACTTCTGAGAAGTGATGGTGGGGGAAGTCGGTGGAATCCTTCAAGAGGTTATGGCTGAATTTTTTTGATACTAATACAGGCTATCTTTATATTAAAGTATGCACTCACAGGGTGTGGATTTTCTTATTTTAAATCCCAGAGGCTTTTTGCCAGGCCACATTTTAATAGCATTAATTAACAAGTCTGTCTTTCCATACATCAAACACCTGTGTCTGGGGAGCTGAGGAATACCAACCGGTGCTTCTATGAACTTGGTGCTTGAATTCATTTGTTTTCAGGTTTAGGTGTTTTTCTGCAGTTGAAAAAGACATCGCTGCTTTGAAAACTGTTTCCTTTTGAAGTATCCAGCCTGGCAATGACTGAAGCAGCCACTGGGCAAATTAGCATGTTAAAAGGACTGGATCAATACCTTCCCCTTTCCTGCTTTCTGCTGTGGATAGGGCTGGGCAACCCTTGCTCGGGGCCTGGCCAGCTGCACCCATGCGTTTTAGAGGAGCCATCAATAGCGACGTGGGTTGCATCAAGCTGAGACAGCTTGATCCAGTGCCCAGGCTCTTTCATGGATGGCAATTTGAAAATGGATGTGGGAGAACTGATAGCTTTGAGAAGTTCAGGCAGCTCATACAATTATGGAGAGGATTAGAAGGAAAGTGTAGGCAGAAATAGGAGATCAATTGTAGGGCACAAGTTGCCTGAACTCCTCTTCAGATGTTGGAGTGTTCAGTTTTGTTGTACTTAGCTGGTGCGTGTAAAAGATTTCTTTGGGCTTTTTCAAGAGGCAAATAAACAAAAAGTAAGAAGAGAGTGTGTGGGTAGTCCCTGCTGTTTCTTGGGAATGCCTGGGGGCAGTGGCTGCTGGATGAGTATAGCAGGAGATGCTTAGATACAACTGTGTTTGCTGACAAACTGAAGAAGATGGTTCTGGTTTTCCCAGTGCATGGTCTGCAGCCCCAGCCTACGTGCCTTCAAACCTGCAGCGGCACCCTCCAGGAGCTCTGGATGGGATGCTCACCCCTGCCCTTGGCATTCTGGCTGCCAAACTCCTGAGGTCTGATGAAGGCCCCCCAGGACCCCTTGGTCAGTGCTCAGTGTCTGTGCTGTGGTGGGAGAGGCAGCCCCTCCACCCCTCCTTGGAAGTAGGGTGAGCACTGAAGGCTTCTCGTGTGGTTTCTCCAATGTTAAAACAACGAACAAATGATTGCAGTAGTCAAAATTGCACTGGAGCCATTCTGAAATAGAGACTGTTCCTTGAGAGGCTTCCTGTGGTCTCATGCACCAGAGATGCTATAGTAGATAGCTGCATTCTGTTGCTGTTTCTTTTTAGTGGCTTTAGTGTTTGCATCTTGCACATCTGCCAACCTCCCCTTAATCTCTGAAGTACTGTAACACAGTTATTAGGTTGACACATTTTGTCCACTCATAATTAGTTCTTGGATTTCCTCATTTATTTTTGTGGTGATCAGAAGTGTCCAGGGTAGAGCTAATAAGACAGCTGAAATCAGGACCAGGTCCCTGTATGCACTCCACCTGATCATTAATCAAGGACTCTGCAGTGAATGAGAGTACTTTCCAGGTAATATTTAATCTCAGAGTAGCAATAGTTACACTTAATGTGAAAAAACTTTTTTTTTTTTGCAGTTTGTTGCTGAAGTCACTCCCATGGCATGTTAGAAAGTGTCCTTCTGCGCTAACCCCAGACAGTTCTGTCAGGCTGACGCAAATTTGGACTACTTCCGAAAATCCATACAAGATTAAAATACTGGATCCAATAATTAAGGCCAGGCATGACGCTTTGGTGGATGCTGGGTACATATGCACTGATCTAGACATGGCTGGTAAATGTACATTGTTCTGTAATGCTTCAAGGTTCAAAGGCCTGTCTATGTGGGGAGGAAAGTTGAAAGGAATCAGCTAAAGAGGCAAAGTTGGTGTGTGTAACTTCAGGTGCATTGCTAATCGCCTGTGAGACTGTTTCCATCCTTTTTGGTTAAATCTGCCCATGTGCAGATCCTTTATCCATTTAGTTGGTTCACCTTAAAGTTCTTGGTGGCTCTTTGAAGACACGCACTCGGTACCCAGTTTTAATGTACCCAGAGTTAATGTACTTGGTAACCTTGAATTCAACACGCCCAATAGCTTGGGAAAGTGAGCTCAAAGGCTTGTGGATGCTGTGAAAGCATCCATTTATAGCTTTAGGATAGATAGAGCAGTTGAATTTGTGAGTGAAGGGAGAACAAAATCTACCTGCAGTCATGTGCAGCGGAGTGTGGAGTGGCAGCCGAAGGGAAAGGAGCGTGGCCACAGCATTGCCAAGGGGGGCAGCTGGCCTGCGCCAGAAAGGGGCAGGAGAACTTGTCCACTGTGAAGGAGCAGCACTGGCTCTGATGGAGGCTGAAGGGATACGTACCATGGGTCTGATCCAGCTCTGCAGGAAACAGCCCTTGTTTTGACAGGAATGGTGCAGTCCCAAGAGCAGTATGTGACCTTATTAAATATTGCATCTCCTTCCCATTAGGCAGCACTGGAACAGTGACTGTACAGAGGTGGTCCTTTTGGTTCAAGGTGAACTGTAATTGGGGTACGGAAGTGTGAGAAAGGAGATCGCTTCTCTGTCTTTGCTGTTTGGTTGGGCATTGGTTTGTCCTTCCACGCAATCGGAGGAGCCCAGTCGCTCTAACTTGCAGTGAGTTTTTCGCAGCTGCCAGCTCACTGTGGGGAAACCGGAGAGAAGGAGCTCTGCCCGCCATGTTGCTCTGCTTCTTTAAAGGTCACTATTAGCTCCTCTTTCTTGTGGTTGTATGTTTAGCCTTCTGCAGGGATCATGGTAATTTGACCTCTCTGTACACCTGTATTAAGGTTCGAGTTAAAAATGCACTGTAGCAGAGCAAAGGAGAGACATTTTTCTGTGGGATCGTTTAGCTCTGAGAATGCCAAATGGCTAAGTTAACTCTTGTGCAAACACTGCCTTTTATTTGACTTTGTAGTTTACCCTTTGAAAGACAAACATATTTGTGTCAATCAGCAAGTCTCCCTTCCGGAGTTCTGGTTGACCCTGCGTGAAGAAATGTGACTGTGCAATTATTAAAGGTGAGGCCTTCGTTTTAACAAATGCTGAGTAATTGCTATGCTCTTGTCTCTGCGCCTCTGTCATAAATGATGGTGAACTGCCCTTCAGCCCAGCTAAATAACAAGGAAGGTGCTTGTTTGGAAGGAATAACTCTTCAGAAATTTGCTATATGTCAGAAGTATTGTGTCACAGGGGCTTGTGGGTAGGGCAAAGAAAAAAGTTGCCTGTCTCAGCTTAGAGTGCGAGAACCTTATTTGGGCATTGAAATGCAATTAGGTCAAATATTGTACCTATGTTACTCAGACAGAGTTAGTAGGGGTTGTGCAAGTCTAGCGGAGCGTAGAATTTGCCCATTATAAAACAATCTGAAGCCGATATAGAAATGTGATACTCTGGCAATTTACCTAGAACTTCTTATGATGGGAAAGATGAAAACTCCTCGTTTCCCCTGCCGTCGTGTTGGCAGGTATTGTAAAAAGGCTCTTAATGTTTCCCAGGAGTTTTTCTATAGTCTGGAGACTTGGACCTGGTTGGTGCCACTGCCCTGACTGATTCTGTACAGGGAAGTGGCCAGCCGTGGTGGTGAGGCTATGGATGGTGTCATGCCAAGGAAATACAAAATCAGATCTCAACTTTTTTTTGGAGAATAACCCCTGTACTCTTCCAGGTGCTTCGTTGTTGTTGTTGTTTTCCATAAAAATCTTCTGAAGAACCAGGAGCCTGGTATAAAATTAATTTTATTAAGCATTACTGATGCTGGATAGAGATGCTACCAAGATAGCCCAGTGCTGAGTTGACCTGCCTCTTCTTCCTGTATTAGCTTGTGGTTCCTGTATCTTCATCCAGTTTCTATGTGATTTCTCAAAATAAATTGTTTATTGCCCTGAGCTCAGCATCATGAATCTTGCAAGCAGACCTTCGATAACAAATAAGTACACGTGATAAGGGGAAATAAATTTTCTTTGAGAGCACTTTTCAGTTTGTTCCTCAAAGAGGTTTTTCAGCAAGTAGTGGATTCTGTTTTGCCTATTCACATCAACTAGTGTATTTTGGCCTTACTCGAGAAGGAAATAATTGAGATACTAGGCAGTGTCTTTTTAACTAGTCCAGACCTTGATTGATGGATTCATAGCTCTCATGCAGGCTTAAGAGACTAAGGCATCCCTTCTGCCTATATTAGCACTTGCTGTCCAGCTCACTTTAAGGAGTTCAAAGTTTGGACTTCCTTAGAGTTGAAGATACCTTGAAATGTCTCTCACCTTTATTCTTTAACCAGAGGTGCGTACACGTTGGCTGTAAAGATGGAGCTGGTAATAGGGCAGGAAATAATGGGCTTAAATTGCAAAAAGAGAAGGTTAGGCTAGACCTGAGGGGGAAAAAAAAATCCTAATTAGAGATCTGTAGCGTCAGTGCAGATTGCATGGGGATGTGGGGGAATCTCTGTGCTGGAGGATTTTCAGAGTAAGTTAGTTAGACTTCTGGTAGCATGGTTTAAGTACAGGTTATCCTCCTGTGCAGCAGGGGAATAGACTAACTGAGGTTGTCTCCAGCCTCGTCTCTTGTGGTAAATGCTCTTGCACAGTTGCTGTGGGATCACCATCCTCTTACAGCTGAAATGTAGCTGTCGAGGTATGACCTAGAAATAGACTTGATTGTGCTCTCTCCTGACTTCGTTCCCCACCTCAAGAGAAACTATTTCAGTCTGAAGAGGTGCCTTAGCTGCTAGAGCTCTTGTTCTGCATTTCAGTTTTCTAGTTAACCTAACCAGCTAGTTTCAGCTAACCAGAACCATCTTTAGGCATCTTGGATACCCCTTTATCAGTTTGTTCCAGTCTGCAGCGGAGCCAGAGTGACACTGAAGAAGCCCTGGCTTTTCCAAAGCATCGTGGCTCTGCATATGAGGTTTGTAGCTTCATTTTACTGGCTTTAGTGTCCCCTCCTTATCTGACCCCGTGGTAATGATACAGTATGTCAGGGAAGCTGTGGAACAGCCATGAGGAGCTCTGCCTGTTACTGGCTCTCCCGGAAAGACAAGCAGAAATGCTGCTTCCGTCTGGGTCCCTCCTCCGCCCCCGTTTGCAGCGGTACTGCTTTCATCACTCCAAAACAACACGCTGTCTCTAACACTTCAAGAAGCCCAGAGTAGATGTGTGTAGCAGATGCAGTGCTATGTGCCTTGCTTTGTGAGTCTGTGCTGTGTTTTGGCTTAATTTCGCATTCCCTCCCACGCACCTCAGATATTTGGCAAATTTATCTTGGCATGTTGAAAGATGGCCTCCCTCTTTGCATCAGGTTGATTTTAGTGTGCAGCACATGTGCTCACTTACAAGTTGAATAAACAAGTACCTACTGAGGAGATGCTGGCTGCTCAGGGGCAGTCCTATATCTGTTGGGATGCGGAGAAGGGATATTAAAATTGTTTACGAGGTCAGAGCTATAGCGAGCCTTGCACCACCTTTGAGTTACGATATCATTACCTGAGCTGCGGGAGCCAAGAAATAAAACCTTTTACCGTGAAATACGAGGAGTGCTTATGACTTTGAAGTATAGAGAGGAAGAAAAATGTACGCTATGTCCCAGTACATTTTTTTTGTTCTATTGCAGTAGGCTTGATTTTTGCTTACTGGTGACACATACAGAATTCATATGGCATTTGTTAATAATGTTTGCGCTAGAGAAATGCTCCTTTTACTAGTCCATTTCTTTTTGGGTCATGCCAGGAAAAATGTTTCGTTCTAAAAGGAATAAATTATTCAAGCTTATTGAAATAAACTTGCTATTATTCTTCTACCTGGTGCATGCACTGTTGCAAGTCCAGTCACTTGTTTTCATGTACCACATTGCTTCCCATCCTTTACACAGGTATTTTCTGCTCTGGTGTAGAAGGTGTTGTTATGTTTAGGCCAAATGAAGAGTTGCACTAAAACATTGATGGAATAGAACAGAGATTGCTGAAGCAATATTGATTAAGCTGATTATTCTCTAATAGATGAGAGCAGCTAGCAGTTTACTTCTGTTATGAGAACCACTAACAGTTTTTCAAAGACTGAAAGCAGTTGACGTCTGTATGCTGTATAAGTAGTGATCTATCAAAATGTATTTTGGCAGGTTTTACATTGTCCTTTATAGGTACTTGTCTCATAAGTCACTTTTGTGGAATTAAATAACACTATTACAAAGTTAAGTATCTGCAGAGTGAGAAAGATAATTTAAAAGCCATCAACAAAAGAGAAGAACGTGTAGATGTAAAAACTGGAATGAACATGGAGTAATGGAGCAGAAAGCTGTGCTGCTGACAGTGGGAGAGGCAGCAAAGACTGTCCCGGGAGAAGCTGAGAGACAACTGCCATGACTAAAAGCAGTAAATCAGTATTTAGCAAAGTTCACTTTTGGTTTCTTCAGAAAGTGGATTTTGTGGTCTTGCTGGTCTACTGTTATGTCAATAACTTGCGTCAAAACTTCCTTGAGTCAGAACATCTGTTGCGGCCAATGGAGAGACTCCCCTTGACTTTAATGTGCTTTGGATCAGGCTCAAAATGCAAATAGTTTTTCTCTCATCCTTTGAAGTCTTTAACATTTCATGGGCTCCCTTATGTTATTGGTAATTTGCACCAGAGGTATTTTGCATGCAAATGAAATTTCGGCAGTAACGACGGCTGCATTTGTGAATATGCATGTAAGTGCACACGCACAAATATCAGTAAAGTGAATTTTCCTCTTCAGTATACCAAACTAGAAATTTCTTTGTAATAGTGGGTTGTTAATAGTAACTAGAACTGCAGTCAAAGGTATTGACAAATACTTGTTAAAGAATGTATAAAACTGCCAAAGTACGTTTTGATACATCTGTATGGAGCCAATTTATTTTTATTTTTTGTAGCTTATGCATGTTAATGCATGTTTTCTATATGAAGCTGACATTTGTCACTAACTTGTTACAGCACTGTAGATGTCATGAATTTAAATATTGTAATTGAACCTGAATTCAGTATGGATATATTTAGCAGATCAAAGAGTAACTTCAACCTACAACGCTCATTTTTGTTTGCTGGTGTAAACTTGTGAGTTTAGTGAAGTGCCAGAGAAAGATTATTCCTTTGAATTATGTGAGTGCTAGCAGATCCCAGGGTGTTAGTTTTTAATAAACTGGAAGTGTATTTTTTAGCCGAGAGATCCTTCTGATTTTACTATTGACACTTTAAAGTTTCTTAACTCATACAGACTATTGTAGTGCTCTCATGGGAGGCTGAATTTGTTATTCTGCACTACCCGAGTAATAAAATATGACAAGCTTACAGTGATGCCATTTACCTGATATTAAGACCTCACTCTGTTATGTGAGGGGTGAAGGCACTTTACCCCCTAGCACCTCCCCAGTTAACCATGTCTGAAAAGTACCAAACACTTACGGGGGTGGCATATTGACATCTGAAGTTGTCATCTGCCCTGCCCACTGCTATCTTCTTCCCCATTGAAAAGTCAGTCTTCCTTGCTTTTCTGTTTAATTTCATCCTTTTCCTGAGCTCTCATCCGCAGGGCAATCCTGCAGAATCCCAGCGGGTTCAGCTGAAGTTGCAGCCCCTGGGGACTTGTGCTGAGGTCCCTCAGCCTTTCCTGCTTCCTCACGCTCCCCACGGCAGCTGGCCCTACTCGTCCTGCTGCACCGTGGCTGGGTCGGTTTTACTTCAAGGGCACAGCCATCCGGTGCCTGGGAGGAGAGAGGGAAAAATAATTTGGGTTTCTAATTGCCCTAAGATATGATTAGGAACATCTTTCCATAGAAAAATGTCTACTAAATAGAGTATTGCAGGAAGGGCTTGTCAGTGCCGTGGCCTGCTCGGAGATCACTGCGTATGACTGGAAACGTAAAGAATTAGTCACTCTTTCGTACCCCAGGCTGTTAGTTAAAGCTCTTGCTGGGAATGTCATTGCAACAGGGAGGGAGTAGCAGGAACTAAGGGCTGGGGTCAGCAGTGACAGGGCCAAGTGGTGAGAAAGGATGTGTCAGAGGAGTGGAGGTGCCAGTGCCAAAGCCCAGGGCTGCGGCAGCGCTCACCTGCTGGGTGAGTGCCAGGTGAGCAGGGAGCTCGCAGCCCACCGAGCTGTCGGCTTTGATCGAGTGGGAGCCTCTGTCTGAGTTTGTGTGTGAGGAAGAGGTGCGTAAACGATCACAAACCAAAAGCCGTCTTTTTGTAGACGGATGTGTGATTGCTCAACTTTTAAAAACTTAAAGTCATCAAAAATATTTGTCGTCAGTGGAAGGCATTTAAAGGAAAGAAGCGTCTTTCTGGTTCTCTGCATTTATTTTGCTGGTGATTTATAACTAAGTTTCATTTTGAGGAAGAGGAAAGACAAGGTAAGGGTGAATGTGTGAGGGGAGGTAATGTTGCAAGCTGTATTATGTAGCTGCTGGCTGTACTTGAATAAAATAAGCTGGGCAAATTGAGGAACTTAAACTGTTAAGGATAGCAAAGGTATTTGACTAGCACTGGTCCTGGTCCAGAAAATACTGAAGGGAAGGAAAGGCGTGGGGATATGGACTAGGCTTTGCTAAAAAGTGAATTTGGAAGCGCTATAAAAATCTGCCTCTTCCCACGAGTCTGTCCTTAGCCTGAAGCATCCCAGGCCTTGCTGAGTCAACACCTGCAGTCCTGAGAGTAAGGAAGGAGGCAGAGGGCCTTGGTAGGTTTTATGGTCCTGAGAAACCAGCACCAATGAGCACACATCAGAAGGAGCCTGAGGCTGCCTCGTTTGATGCTGGAGCTATGGGCTCTTAGCAACCTCTGACTTCAGAGAGGTACGGCTCTGCTTCCCTCAGTGGCTTGTACTGCAGGGTGGCGCGGGAGCCATGATCCACTTTCCCTCCTCAGCCGTCCTCCAGGCATTGCTCTGGGCACGGCCTCAGGGAGGGCTTCAGGTGAGCGGGAGGGAAGGGTGCAGTGGCATTCATGCAAATCCTTGGCTGCTTTGAGTTCCTCTGTTCAAACCCAAGCTGTGGAGGTTTCTGATTCATGGGCTGTTCCATTTGCCTAAACATCCTGCTTGCGTTTTCTGAAGGCAGGTGGTGTCCCAAATTACTGTGTAGCATGTACTCTTTAATATCATGAGTTCGAGGGCTAACTTTGATATGGGCTGCATAAGCAATGAATAATAGCTGCTTCATTCCTGGCAGAGGCTTGGTGACGGATATTGGCAGGGAGTATCTAGTTAATTTTTGAACTCTCTTTCTCCATCCAAAGTTAAAAGCTGCTCCCAAACTATCGATGACATCTGGCACATAAACTTAGATTGTTAAATCTCAACCCATCGGATTTTGTGGTTCAAGGGCACTACTCAAGCCACACTGTGACACCCGAGCGTGCTTGAAATTCACCTCGCAAATGTGCTGATGTGTTCTTAATTTGCTGCCACCCCTCTGGAGAGTCAGCAAGTGACCAGTGAGTACAGCGACAGCTGGGGTCTGTCCGAATTAGCATTCCAAAATAAATGTGAGCTATTGCCCAATTAACACACTCTGCATTACCTACGACCACGAACAGCGTCTTTTGTGAGGGGCAAAGTTGTCTTTATAAAGAAGCGATACAAAGATGTCTTTAAATATGTATGGAATGCATATTGATTATTTTAAACACTAAAAAAGCCTTCTTTGTTATCTGGGAGACCAAGGACCGTTGTTTTATTGTATTGAGTCTTAACAATATCTTTGAAACTTTTCAGCTGGGCTCAAGTCCAGAATGAGAGCGATCCTCTAAGTCTGAATCACATATAACAAGCTGTACGCAGTACTACGATTACCAACGCAGAACGGGGGAAGGAGGGGAGGGAGGGCGGGCTGTCCTCCCAGTAGTGAGAGAGGTTTAAAATGCAGAAATTAGGAGATTACGTGCTGTTCATTCCCTTCTGTGGTTTGGGGCGAGGGGGCTGTTTGGTGACTGTTTTTTTTTTTTTTTAAACCCACCAGAGAACATTTAGGCTATCATTCCAGGCTTTTTTCACTGCCAGGAAGGATGTGCTTTGACTCTTAGATGAGAGTGACGATGCCTGCTTAATCGTCTTTAGAGAGGGAGATTTTAATAAAACAACACATACTGCATGGATCGTGCAGCAAAGTGCCAATAGCTGGCCGCTGGCCTGTAAAGCGACACTTCATGTAACCATGCTCAGACTTGGTGTGGGGCACAAATCTGGTTTCTTGTGAGTCTGCAGTGCACAGCCCTTGGGTCTGTTTCTGCTGCCTTACAACTTCTGCATCAGTGAAACCTCATTAATGATGAGAATTTGAATTTGGTACTTAAATTTATGTTGATGTCAATGCGAGGAGACTCAGACCGCGTTATTAGGCTGGTTTTATGAGAGCAGGGATCAGGCTGTTGAGTCATTACATCCACTTTACACTTTGGATTTTAATTGCTTTATGGAGCTTGTTAATTTTTGTATAGTTTGCCAGTAGCTTGTGAATGATAGTCATCTCTATCAAAAACTGCCACCAGCTCTTTCGTCACTACTTCTGTATAGTACCATGGTTCTTAGAAACATGCAGGCAGGATTTTATTCTAGGTAGCTGTTACGTTGTAGCTTCAAAAATGCCATTACATTTTGTTTTGCTTTGTTGTCTTCTCTCTGTTGCTAGGAACAGATATAACGCTCAGAACAATGTGAGCAATAATCAGAACTTATTAAAGATCAACTAATGTGGGAGATAAAGCTACCCGGATGACGTATTTATAGGTGCAATCAGTAATAAAGCTATATGAGAAGCCATAATCTCAACATTTTAAAATAATTTGTTGTAAAGTAATTACTCTGTATGTAAAATATCCTTAGTATAAAGCTCCTGGGAATACACAGCTAGAATGTGGTATGCAAGCCCGTCTGCGTGGGGTTTTCCACAGGCAGCTGTTCTTTGACCTTGCCCTACATGAGGAGTTTTAGACTTTCATTTCTGGATTACCAACTGCCCTCTCTGTATCACGCATTCACCTTAGCTTTCTGAAAATGCAGTGGCAAATCAGATTGCATTAATGGAAAATGCCGTGGCCTAGAAAACAGCTTTTACTGCTGACAGAATGGGCTGATGAAATCTGGGCTGGTAAGGTATGCTATTTTTGACTGTGAAAAGTAGCATTTTCTGAAGGTTTGCTGAATGCGGTAATGCAATTTCATGTTCTTCCTTGTTAGTCATCTCTAGCTGCTGGTGATGGTAATGGATGTTGTTAATGTTAAACATTTAATCAGCTAAAGTATACGTCTGTCTGCTTTTCTTTCTCAAAATTTGCAAGGATTGTTATCAGTTCCGTATATTTTCCAAAAAGTCAAAAGCAGCTCAGAGAAGGTGAAGAGAGATTTGTTAAATCCATTTTAGAAGACCGTGAGGGCAAATGAATGATTCTGTGAAAAGAATTCAGTCTTCTCACTGGCAAAAGAGTTGCTCGCAGTAACCATTGACTTGAACTGTCTTTCTCCAACCTTGCTGTGACCATTTAATGAAGTCTGATTCAGACTAATTCCCACAATCTGTAGGTTTTATTCACTGCTGAGGCTGGAATAGTTGGATGTCTGTTCAGACATATAGTTTTCTTTTTAATTAGCACATCAGATCTTTTTTTTTTTTTTGAAGGCCACAACCTCTGTCCCAATCTGGGCAGGTGAAATTTCACAAGCGCTTTATCATGGCTCATACCTCAAGCATCCAGACACACCTTTCTAATTGTCATTTATATCCGCCTGTCATTGCCTCTGGCATTTGCTGAGTTCGCATTTCCATGTGATTTACTGCAATACATTTCGTTTAACAAGTCACTAACACAATGTCAGGGAAGTCCCCCTCAAGAAGCTGAAATGATGATTGCTTTCATCTTTGCTTTCTTGAGGTAGATGCTAAAAACATCAATCCGTTGGTATCAGTGCTTCAGACTTTGCACTTACGAAGAATTCTTGAAACTGGAAAACTCTGACCTTGAATCTGTGAGTGCTTTGAATTGCAAATACTTTTTGTCTGGGGCTCTGTGTGTGTAACGAGGTGGAGGAGGTCTGAGGCATCGTGTTTAATCCCCAGTTGCAGAATTTTGAGTGCAGTTGGCTTATGAGTCAGAAGCAGCTCTGCAAATGTTCAGCTAACTATTAAAGTATTTAGATGCTGAGGCTGCTCCTTACCAGCAGTTCTGGGAAACTTTTTAATATACCAGGGCAGGTGCTCTGTCTTCTGGACACGGCTTCTTTGGTCCCTGTCCGAGGGTCCCATGTGGAGCGGGGAAGGAGCCTGGCCGGGACCCCCTGCCTGCGGCCTCTCGCTGGGGCATGCTGCAGCGGCAGTGTGGTGCTGGGCACAGCTCGGGCAGGGAGGCTCCTGTTTCACCTCCACAGACCTGGGAGGCCTTCAGCCAGGGCGACTTGGCAAGCTAGTTTTTGAGGCCATGGATAAGTTCAGTATAACTTCCCATGGGGGAGCAACTTTCCTTCTGTTCTTGTTGCTTTAAGGCAATCTGGATAGGGGACATCTAATTTCAGCCTAGAATTTGCTCTCCTTTAGTCATATATTCAAACCCCGTATTCCTCTGAAGCCCTAAAATGACTGCGCAGATGAACAATTCTGTTTGTGCATTTCAGAATAAAGTCACTATGCATTTGCAGTGTCAAAACTCGCTTAATGTTGACAAAGGTGGTTCATACAAGTCTTTCAAAAGATTGCTTAGGTCTGATGATGAGTCAGGCGCAACCTAAAAAAATAGGTCTGTTAAGAGGCACATTCACAAAATAAAATCAAATGCATGAGAATAAAATATAGGGAATGTCCACCTTCCTGCTTCCCCCAGCCGATTGCTGATCTCATGTGTTTGGGGCTCTGCCTGGCACAGGGCAAATTTACTGACCCAATAATGGCTGCTGTTCGGCTGCACCTTCTCAAAGGAAAAATTACGTCTAGAAAATAAACTTAACGCATCAGATGCACCTTGGCTAATTCATTGCAGCCAGCACTTTTCCTCCTGCTCTGCTTAACTTCCTCGAGTTTTGATGATGTACAAATTCCATGTTTTGTTTCTGTTAGAAAAATCCTGTATTTGTTTATTTGAGTGTATATTTCTTAATGAATGAATGCAGACAAGAAAAAGTGTTAAGTAATTGCAAGTAAGGAACGTGGAAAACTAATACGCTGATCTGAGCATGAGTTTGCAAAAGAACGGGTTCTCCTATGTTTTTTTGATAGGCTAATAAAGATTTTAGTGCTCACGTGATGAAGCATGTGAAAATTGAAGCAAACAGTGGCCCTTGAAGGACTTCTGGCTGGGGCAACCTAACAAATTCACGGTGAACTTGGATTTGGTGGTCAAAGGCAGAGCGCAAGTAACCCTTCTGTGGGAGAAGTCTCTGGTGGCCGTAGATGGCTGCTGGGGCAGCTCTTGAGGATCGTCCATCTGTAGTTGTATGGTGCCTTACTATATGAAACTTGACAGTCACAGGAACACCAGGAAGGCAGTGACGTTTTGCAGGCTGGTTTTCTCTAATTTGTGCTGAATCCACTGATAGTTACCAAAGGCAGAGGAAAAAAGGGGAACATTTCTGCCTCAAGTCTACTTGGCTGAATTTTGGAAGTAGAGGTTACTCTGTGTGAATTTGGGATCTCTTGAAAAGTAAAAAATACGTGCTGAAAATAGATGGTCTTGCATACACAAGTACATTTGTTTAACTGGTGTAAGATCACTTTGTCGACAATATTTTAAAACCTCGCTCTTCTAAGCTGTTAGATGCAATTTGGATGCTACTGATAGCATTCTGTTAATTGTTGAGGCAAAATTAGGTCTTGATATGGTTTAGTGAGAGTAGATAAAAGTAGGGCTCATAAGAACTATGAACTGATAACTTATCGTATCAGGAAGAGCGTAGGGTGATTGGGGTGGACGTGAGTCACACGCCAGCTCCAGAGTGTGTGAAGCCTTGGTGAGACTTGGGATTTCTTTGCTAGAGTAAATTTTTGTGGCCTGGCCTGGAGTCAGTGGTGCTTTTGGCTATTTCTAAATAGCTCTCTGGTTACCGCAGTTAATTTCTTTGTTTATTATCTTGCACTAATTTACGTATCATGTAGATATTTGGATAAATAGCTCTATCATGTCAGCCATGAGGGCCTCTGAGCCAAAAAGGGATGTTATTGTTAGGTTTATTCGCCGATCGTTTTGTCGGAGATGAAGTCTTTTCCAGATTAGAAGCAAAATTGTGTTTGTTTTGTCACTTTCTCCTAATTAGCAGCTGTGCAACATCCAGCAGGAATTTGAAAGGAAGCTTTTCTTCTCATGCGTCACCATTGCCGGGGTAAAGGTTCTGCGGGCTGGGCTATGTCCTGACCTGTACCCAGCCCATGGGCTGTGCCCTGCGGATACCTGCTCTGGTGGCCAGGGGTGCAGGAGGCTCAGGGCGATGTGGCAAAGCCCCACTGGGGACAGCTCATCAGCTGCCCCTGCCGGGGATGGGACTGGCCTCCAGTGATCTGCGTGGAGAGAGCGAAGAAACTGGTCACTTGTTCATCAGCACTGGCTAGCATTAACCCATCCACGTGGGAAGTCTCAATTTGCTTTAGCGATTGGGTCAGCTGTGGGCTCGTTCCTCGTGCTGGAGCTAGTCTTGTCTTGAAACTGCATTACCATGCCTTGGTTTGTGTGCTTCCTACAGTGCCCAGAGCATAAGATCCATCTCCCATAGGAGCAACAGGCACCTCCACCATGGGAGCCTTCAACCAGTGGGGTTTTGCTCCAGTGCAAATGGATTCATACTCCGGATGCTTCACCTGGAGCGAGCCAGAGGGCCCCTGCCACCTCTCTCCTAATTCATCGTTTCCACTGGCTCGCTGGTGTGTCTGCTGAGGGCCTTCTTGGAGTTGCCTGCAAAGGCTAAGGTGGGGGAGAAGAGACCTATCACAACTATTTTTGTTCATGACTAACATGAGGTTCTGCAATTCTGTTCCTCAAGACTTTATTGAATTTAATTTCTTTTTTTTTATGTATATTCTCATACAAAGGGAGACTTTCTGCAGAACTCTTGAAGAAAAGCTTGGCTTAAAGTAGTCATCAAATGGCTGCCTCCATAAACAAACCTACTTTCAAATTTTAGCAGATGATATGCTCATTGTACAACTGGGCCAAATCCTGTACTCTTAGAGCAGCAACTGCGTTGTAAATCTGTGGGTTATCTGAACCTCGAAGATGGATGGGCAGAGACGTGATATAAAGATACCATGCATCAGCTAAAAGGAATTAGTGCATGATGTGTCTTGTGAATTCAGGACAGGAGAGGATTTAAAAGCTAAACCCCATTCAAATTATAATTCTTCTTACCCAGAACTCACAGGAGCCACTCATGAAACTGATATTTCTCTGGCTATTCTTTTTCTGAACCTCTTGCTTGCTGGGACTGCTAAAGTGGGTCCCCCAAACCAGCTTCCGTACATCCAGTGCCTTTCCTCCGCTCTGCAGGGAGGTGGGATGATGAGACGAGGCACTGGGTGCAGGCTTTGGGGAGACATCTGCTTTCTGCAGAGCAAGCACTGATGCGCCAGCACGGTGGAAACCATTCTGAGTGCACCTGAACCGGGTCAGCGGCACAGCCTGGACAGCAAGCTTGCTGCTTGCCTAATCCTTCTAGACTGGCACAGGGCCGCTGCTGGCATCTCCTTCACGATGTCGAGATATGCGACTTAACAGGGGTTCTGCTGCACCCGTGTTTCCATTTGTGACCTAACAGATTGTGCTTCAGTGCTACAAGCGATATGCTTCTCCCTAGATAATTCCTTCTCTTTCTTTTATTTATTGGTGATAAAAGACTTTCACAGATAAATAAGCATGTTCTCACTTGACTTGATAATTTACATGGCATTGCTGAAGGTAATTTATAATTTATACATGGAAAGGATTTGCTGATCTCATTAATAACTTTCAAAACATCTAGATAAACATGCTATCGCTCTGAATCAAATGAGCTCGAAACAGCCAAGGTATTCACCTGCAAGGGCTTCTGGCACTCCACTCTTTCCCAGACAACAGAGGTTTGACAAAAGAATGTGGGAACTGCCAAAACGCGTTTCTCCTCACAGCCACCCAGATCACCCTAAGGTGGGAGATTTCATTTATTCTTGCTAAATTATTCTCTATTGAAAGGCTTGTTAACAGGAGCAGATTCCCAGCTCTTTGATTTTTAAATAGGGACTGTATTTCACAGCTCTGAGTGCTCAGCCCTATGCAAGCATTTCTCTGCATCCTCTCAAACATCCTGCCAATGCCTGTGATGCAAAGGAGCAGGTAAACAATCTCCGCAAGCTTCCTCTACTGGCGCTATAAAAGGGGAGTTGAGACAGCCCTGGATATTCCCTGCTGAGTATGCCAGGTTGTTGCCACGAGATTTTGTTTCATCAGAAGTAATCACCTCCTCTCTTGTACGGGCACCTTGTTGCCTGGAGATCTCCAAGTGCTCTGTATGTGCTTATTGTTTAATTAAACCTCACAACAGCTTTTAGATGTATCTATTGTGATTTTTATTGCCACTTTGTAAGTGGATAAACTGAGGCAGGGATATTGAAGTTTACGGTCTGTGTGCCTGTGTAGTTATGCCCTTCAAATTGGAGGGGTGGGGGGCAAAGGAACAGCCCTGCTTTCTCTTCCACTGCTCCCTGCTTCTTTCTTGCCATTAACTCCTGTGAGAAAGGGTTGTCTGTGCCTGGGAACCTCGTGTGATCTGAAGGGAGATGACCTGGAAGTTACTGAGCAGAACGTGAGGCCAGACTAGCTGTGAAGGAAATTAATGATTTTTCCTCTTAATACTGTGATACACACACCATGTTCCGTGAATGCCAGAGGAAGGTCAGGCAAGCTGTCCTTAGCTTCTGTGATAGAGCCAGGAATTAGACCTGGATGACTGTCTTCATCTCTCCTGTAGCCATGAGATTGCACCTTGTTGTGAGGCATCAAGGCTGTAAGTGAGAACAAATTTAGAAGGATGGCTTCCAGATGCCTCCCTGCATGTTTTGGGTTTTGTGAGTTAGCCCAATGACGAGCAAATCTTCAACTTGATTTTCCCATCTAGGATAGAATCGGGGAAAAAAAGGTTTCTAGAGAAATCGTGGGTGGTTTGAGTCTTCCTCATCCACTTTCAGAACGCCTTTGGTAGCGAATGCCGCGTTTACACAAGGGTGCACCTGCATGTGCCCCATGTCCGACACTTTTCCTGAAAAGGTGTGATCTGTGTAGAATAAAGAAACATGCAGCTTGAGCAGATTTAAGGAGAAAAGGACAAACAATTGAGCTGCTGTTTTCCTCATGTTGAAATTAAGCTTCGTGCTAAACTTTGCATTGGTAATGAACTAAAAGTGGTCATGCACTCCAAATACCAAAGGGCAAAGAAGAGAGAAGCAGCTCATCAATGTATGACCCTCTCTAAAATGTCATGGGTAATCAAGTGTGAAGTACTTAATGGATCATGATTTGCATGCCACCATTTTGATTGATGTACTACTTAGTAGAGAATTGATAGTTTTTTACAGTGATGTTGATGGCAGTCTCTGAGAAGCACCTCCGTTCATTTTCTCTGCAGTGCTGTGGAGAGCCAATGCAGTGTTTGTTTGAAACCATTGCGTTCCCAGTATCTTTGTTAAATGGTCAAAAATAGTGCTGAGGTCTTATCTTGCATAGACCCAGATCTCACCAGAACTGTCTATATTTAGGCATCTTCCAAAACCTTTGTGTCGAGCAATTCTCTGGGGAGACCAAAATAGCTTTTTTTTTTTTTAAACATAGTGTCATACAGCCATTTAGAGAGAATGTGGTGATTAAACCATATTAAGGCATCTTGCTATAGCTTCAGAGATACGAACTTGAGCTCTGTTCTGGGCTGTTCACAGTTAACCCAAGAATAAAAAAGCCCAGAAAAACCTGTAGTTTTTACTTTGCTGGCATGAGGTGGCTCCATTACAGTCATGATACAAGTTCAAAACGGTAGCAGAAAATGTTACAGCTATGCCGAGTTCTGCTGCGGAGTGAAATTCCACTTGCACAAAGGAGACAGCATGAAAGGATTTATGCGCAGGATCAATCCACAAATTCTTGACAATAGATGATTCGTTAAAGGGTATTAATGTAATAATTATTCCAGCCAGCTTGCAGCGTCTCGTTAGCATGTATAAAATACAAGCACTTTTAAAATAATTGAAAATAACATGTTAGATGCTCTTTAATACCTTACGAGTGCACTCTTTTTCGAAGTCCAAGACCCTTGGATGATGCCATCTGATGCTTGTGTTAGGAGCAGATAAGACATTTTAAACAGTAATGTCAGGGCTATGTGCTCTGCCTTTCCACGTCAAACTGCTCAAGCTGCTACTGTGCTCTATCGCAGACTTCATCTAACTTGGAGGTTTAATTGCCTTTCTACAGAGCTGTTGAGGTTTAGGAGATGAGAGATAATCCCAGGCTGGCTGGACAGTGCTTTGAGATACCGATCTCTGTTCCCATCAGTGCTTTTACACGACTGGGAAGAGAAGCTTGTAAGCAGGTCTCCTGACAAGAGGATTAGGGCTTGTTAATGTGGAGATTCAGGCCAATTAATCAGCTTTCACTGGAGTATGTTGTAAAACTTTAGTAGTGATTTTTTTCTTTCTTTCTGTAAAATTCAGTTGCTTAAAGAACAAAACCCATGATTTTCTATGTTGTGTTTGTTTGGTTTTTTTTAAAATTTAAAAACCCGCTTAACTTCTTGGGTTTGCTTAAAAATCTGTTAGTTTTGTGATTCTCCTCGTGCTGCTTTTGTGCAAGGGAAACCATCAGCTTGTTTTTCTAATTGAGTAATTATTTGAAACTGATTAGTTGACTCATCTCTTAAATCTCACAGCTTGTATAAAGGTGATTAAACTTCCAGAGTTAGATGAAGTCTGTGATAGAGCACAGTGACAGCTTGAGCACTCTGAAACGGAGAACATCCGAATGCTTGACTCAGTAATATTTTAAAGATCCTCTTAGCACTTGCACAAATGTGCTAGCAGTGTTAGTACTCTCTGCACCAAAAAAGGACACAGCCGCTCAATTGCTGTTTCTGAGAAGAAGGATCTTTATTGTACCAGGGCATCTGTTTATTGTTTAAACATTAAAAAAAAAAAATCCAAGCCATTGAGATTCCGAGTCCCCAGTTCAGCAGTACATCCCTATTCATTACAGCACTTAAATGTGAAGTTATGTGTGCTTTTAATACTCTGCTGAATTGGACCCTACAGCTGCCTGGAAAGGAAGGGACACGTCCTGGAGACATTGCAAGGACAAACGGTCCTTTCCGTTTCCCGCTGGTGCAGTGCCGGCCGCTTCGCTTGCTATTGCCGGTCCTAGCAAATATCTTCCTGTAGAGAGCAGAGCAGGTTGGGATTTTCATTCCTTGCAGAAAGTGCTGACTTCTCACTGAGAAAGGGTTTGGGTCGGTTTTTTTTTTTCTTTTTTTTTTTTCCGGTCAGGAATTGTTTCACCTAGACCCCCAATTTTTTAGCTTTCTAATTTTTCTTTTAATTTCAGACAAAAAACCAAATGCAGCAAATATTCTGTCTGGGAGCAGTTTTTCCTGTTACAATGTCTTGATGAGACTTTTCAGCTGACCCTCCTAGCACGGGGCTGGAAGCAGCATACGCAGGTGGTGTTGACAGGGCACTAGATCAGGGCACTACCAAAGATTGGTAGCAATCGTGATGTGGCATAAGTCAAAATCACCCCCAACTGTTTCCACCCAATACCACAGCTATAGCAAAGGTGGGTGTTGCATATGTAAGTTATTATTATTAATGCATAGAATTATGACATTTTCAAGTTTGTATATATTTTTGTGAGGTTTTTTTAGCAGTTGTGATCTATCAACTGTGTAGCAAAGTTCAGAATAATTGTTAATAGGTTTTAAGAATAAAAGCTAATTTTTCATTTTTAGGTCATGTATGTACCTATTGAACTTATTTAACATATGAACTGCATATATATTTACATTTTTCTTTTATGCTTTTGACTGTCTAGTTTCCTTAGAAAAGGATGAGTGATAAAGTAAGTTTCAGCTTTTTAAAATGATTGGGTTATCAGCATAATTACATTTCTTTTGTATGAGATACAAGTTAATTTGAAAAGTTTCTTTAGAACACAAGCATGGCATTTCTCTGTGTAAAACTCAGGAGAACTGATGATACTGCTTAGGGGTGGCACTGCAGAAATACAAACTGGGTCCCTACAGAGATGATTTGGAAGTGTAACGATGCCAGCGGTGCCACGGGTTCTGCGCCCACGGTATGCGTGGCTGCACCGTAAAAATGCCTGGCGATCGACTCTGAAGGCTGAAAATCAAGAAAATGATACCCGGGCAAACAAGACCTCCTTGGCTGGGATTAACAGGCCATTCTCGTTCTTGTATCGTACACCTGGCGATTTTGTTTGTGCCTGTAGCTCTCTTGAACAGATTGCCATATCAGATGTCCTGTCCTGTTGTGCTTGTGCCCTTTGCTGAGCTAGCAACTCCTTCACTTCTGTTTTATTTCACTGGACTTCATGTACATTAAAAAAAAAATTATGCCTTGGACTTCAGCAGAGCGGATTTTGGCTTATTTAGGAATTTGCTTATCAGGAGGGCAGCGAAGAAGCCCACACGACCTGGTGGGTTGTAAAGGACGAGCTGCTTGAAAGCACATGAACAGCCCATTGCAGCTGCAGAAGGTAAAGCAGGTGTAGCAGAAGGCCAGGGTGGATGGGCAGGGAGCCCCTGGCACGTCTCAGACACACGAGTGAAGTGCCCAGGAGGGTTGTATAATTTAGCCATTGCCTGAGGATGCAGGGGAGGAGGTAGGAAAGCCAAAGCTTGGCTGGAGTTTGACCTAGTGAGGGATATGAAGGACACCAAGGATGCTTGCTTCTGCAGGCACCAAAAGGGAAGGCTGAGGAAAATATGGTCCCAGCGCTCAGTGGGGCAGGAGACCTGGTGACCAAGGACATGGAAAAGGCTGAGATACTGAGTGCTTTTTTGCCTTGGTTTTCACTGTTAAGGTTGGCCACCTGGCCTTCTGGGTCCAGCATAGTCTGTGGAAGTGGTGTTATGGCAGAGGACTGAATTAAGGGGCGCTTAAGTGAAGTGGACATATATGAGTCCGTGGGACCTGATGGGATGCATCCGAGCGTGCAGAGGGATTTGGCTGGTGTCAGTGTATGGCCACTCCCTGCCATCTCTGACAGGCTGTGGTGATTGGTGCCTTGCAGAGTGCCTCATCCCTTTCCCTCCTGAGGATTCAAGAAGAGACCTTGGATGGTGATCGTGATTCATTTCCACATCAAAGATCTCTCTAGTTCCTTGTTCCTCACTTCTTTTAAATTCTGAAACTGAAGTAGACAGTTGAATTTCTTGTCTCCTAGGAACCAAAAAAAATAAAAATAAAAATCTAGCCACCTGTCGATGAGGTGATGATCACCTCACCGTGGATGCACACCAGGCAGCGTGCTGTTGGATTGCCAAAGGTTTCTGAGTACTGCTGTGACTACTGACAGCCACTGTCTTGGGATGCTACCCTCCTCTTCCTCGTCCTGCTGTTTGCAGCTGAGCCTTTCCTAATGGCCAACAGGGCTGCAACAGTTATCCACAGCGGAGCTACCATCGTTTTATCTGGCATGGCTGAGTCCTCCCGCACTGGCTGCTGTAGGTGCTTGGGCAGGTGCAGGTGGCTGATGGAGAGTCACCTGTGTGGTGCTGTGCAGCTGGAGACCATGTGCCTGGTATCTGTCTTCTAATGTTTAGAATTACTGCACTGAGAAAAATCCAGCCAGATGAGGTCTCCCTTGGAGGATGTGGGCTTTGACATTGCAAGGGTCACGCTCAGCTCGGGTTGGAACAGCCCCATCTGCTGCTGCGCGGCTGCCACCTCTGGCAATGCTAGCCCAGCCTGGGGTGGCCTCATCTCCACGCAGCGCCCGGGGGATCCTGCGGTCACCTGGGGCTGGGTGCCTGCCATCCCCCTCCTCTCACTGCGTTGGGTGCCTGTGGGATGGAAGAAGGTGAGCCTCTGGGCAGCTGAGCGGAAGCCACACGGAGCACAGGCTGGCCTTGTCCAGGGCAGAGGGGTGGCACCTACTTGCAGCCAGCTCTGGGAGGGACGCGGATGTGAGGTGAGCAGCAGCAGCAAGGTCACATCACCCGCAGCGACTGGCTGCTGGGCCTCCGGTCCCCGCTGTAGGAACCGTGGGCAGAAGCCTGGTACAGCCCAGCAGAGGAGCATGGCTGTGGGGTGCATGGGCAGCTGCGCCTTCCTCTGCTCCTGCCAGGGCTACTGCTGTCCTGTCATCACAGGGTCAGTCTCTGAGTTTAAAAAACAGAAACAACCACAGTGCAAGCTGCAGACTTGTAGCCAAGGTTGCTACACAGGCGAGAAAATAACCTAAGATTTATTTTCTTTTTTAAAGGTTGTTCAGATTGGCTGTGTGAAAAGCTCCTCCACTGAGTTTATGCTGCAGCTTTGCATGGGAGGTCTGTGTGTGTGCCTGCAAGTGTACCTGTGTGCACAGTTTCAGTGGCTTAAACAGAGTTTGGATTTCACCTTGCAGTACATTTGTGCTCCAAGATCCCTTTGTTTCTGTTTTGAACTTCCTAGGCTTGTACCCAGTCATGGAGTAAAAGCGCTCTGAAGTCAAACAGTCTAGGCTTTTTCCCTAGTGGGGTTGTGTTTGTGTTTCCTCTTGTCATTCATACAACAGAAACACATGCTTAGCGTGTAGCAATACTGGTTTTCTCATCAGAGATACGAGTTAAAGATGGAGAACTCGTATTAATTTATAGCAATCATACAGTCATTATTAACGGAGGCAAAGGAATCTGACGTTATTTGTAAACAGCATTTGGTACATTGCATCAAATTCTACAACTTGACTTTTAAGAAAGACTCGAGAGAAAGCTTTTTCTTTTTCTTTTTCTTTTTTTTCCCCCCTGGCTTCTAAGGATCTTTATTTGTTGCCCTCAGGGGCATTACAGTGAGTAATTAGATTGGACCAGGAGAATGACTTAATTTTACAAGAAACTCATTAATTCATCCTATTTAAAATCTTCTCATTTCACCCAAAACCCAATTATGCTCGTAGTGGCAATGATCTGGAAAGGCATTGTCTCATAGGTATTAGGGGGGCCACTGGGACTCCTGCGGTATTCATGTCGGGGAGACAAGGGTGACTCCCTTTCTTTGACTTTTAGGTCAAAAGAACTAGTCGCTGGGACAGCTTGACAATTAGAAAACCCTGATGAGCATTTGGAGGTAAAACAGCTGTACAATAAGGGACGGGTTCATGGTGCGGGGCAGAAAGCTCATCAAAAGAGACTATCCAAACAATTGAGTTCTATAATTAACACACAAAAATCTGTTCAGAAATGGTAATAACAGTAAAAGAGAGCTAAGAAGATGCTGCCTACTTTTGTGGCAGATGTGGTTTTGTTACAATCCGAGAAAGAAAAATCCATCCTCTTAAAGAGTAAGAACAACATTAGAGGGGAAAAATGAAAGTAACTTTTTGTTCCTAAGGGTGCAGTTAAAGCATGAGCTTAAAATGCTTCCAGACACAGAAGAGCTGTAGAAAAAGTAACCAGTGATGAAAGACATGAAATAAGCTATCAAAGTATTTTTTCAAGTCTTTAAACACAAATTTCTTTTCTCACTGAAATTTGTAAGCCTGACACTGCAATATCTTTTCTTAAATGACTTGCTTTGCCCTTCATTTCACCAAGAATACTATTTTGGGCTTTTTCATTAAAGTTGGCTGCAATCGTTGCCTTAAAAAGTTTCCCTGCTTCTGTTGTGTGTGGAGGGAGATTTGATTCAAAATTGCATGTCAAGGAATTTTGAAATTTTCATGACTATGTAGCTGATGTATTTTTCTGCTTCAAAAAAAGGAAACTATTAAATGCTTAGTTTCTGAAATTTTGGCTAACTCCACAGATTTTTACTTAGATTATTCACTTGCCTGTGAGAATAAATGTTCTTAGTGTGCGCTGGTCCATTGTGGGAAGGAGGAGTGCAGCTGGAGCGTGGTTTGTGTTCGGTTGCTGATCCTGTCCTGGTTGAGGGCCCTTTCTTTGCAGAACTCATTTGGAGATCGCAGCCTTTAGCATCGTGATCTGTAGGGTGGTGGCTCTGCGGCCCAGCATTCCTGTGCCGTACCTCCCCTGTCCGAGACTGCCGTCCCACTAGTGGGTTTTGCTGCTGCGGCTGCAGATAGGCACTTTAGAACATCTATGTCAAATTTGCTTCCAATATAAATTCATTGACTTAACTAGATTTACTTGAGCAAAACCATGGTTCTGTGCTTGTTAATTCACTCATTCTCTTTATTAGCTCCTAATCTGGAAATCAGTATTTTTCTCGGTTGTGAAGCCTCATCTTCAGCAGAGGCTGAGGCAGCAGGTAGAAACTGTGTCTTCTGGTGTTGGTCCCTTGTTGCCAGGACCTCTGCAGGAGCTCCCACCTGGTGGCTGTCAGCTCAAGGCCAGCTCGCTTGGACCTTCCTCATCCCATCATCTGCTCAGAGCTCAGCCAGCCCCCTGGCTCCAGGGTCTCTTCCCTCCCTGGTTCAGAGTCACGCTTTGCTTGCTTGTACCTGAAGAGCAGAGCGCCGCCTCTATGGCACTACCAAAGCCTCTACCTGGAGCTCGCTGAGATTTTTTTAAGACATGTCCTGCCTTTTTAATGACTTAGGAACTTTTCAACAAAGACCAACCCTTTGCAACACATTATGCTCTTTTTTTTTTTTTTAAAGAACTATTAAGGATGTCAAGCCTTTTCCAAACTGTGATGGAAAGATTCATTGTCATTTCAACAAGGACAAAGGAACAATATAAGAGCAAGTGCTGGGGGAGTTTTTTTTTAACAACTGTAAATTAGCAAGAGTAATTTTGTTAAAGATTCTTCCCCAATCAAAAAACCCCATGTCTTATTTAAAAATACTTAAAAATTATTTAATACATATATTTTGTTATAGCTGTGAGCAAAAAGAATGTGACTAGAACCCCATCTACTATGAGATGAGTTTTTAAATTCTGAAATTGCTGGCTAAAATTTTCTAATAGAAAATTCAGCATTTGGAGGGACCAAGCAAGCAGACTTTCCAGCCCACACATACATTCTTTTTATTTTTTCTTTTGAGAAAGCCATGAGTTTGAAAATCTGGTTTTAATGAGAAAATGGAGTTTGAAAAACAGCTTGAGAAAATTTACATCCAGATTTGACTGAAGTTCCATAATTCTTCAGAGCAGTTTTTGCAGTTTAACATGTATCGCTCTGGTAAATTTTAGAAAAAGGCATATAATGATGTCCAGCAATGTTTGACAAATCCTGTCTCACTTTAAGAGAAATAGAAATAAAACAGGTTTTAACATTAGAGCTCAAAGATATCAGCATAATTATTTCAAACTGATGTCCATTTAAAATCAATGTGATTTGTTCTGAGGAAAAACTCTGAGCTTTTTCATGCTGAAAATATTTTTGAGAATTTTCCTTGGACCTAGTGCAGATGATCCCAACCTTGTTATGCTTGTGGGTGATCTGACTGCGAGAAAAGCTTTTTCTCTTTTTTTTTTTCCTTAAAAAAAAACAACTGAGAGAAAGAACTAATTAAGGCAAAGCTAAGGAATTGAATTCAAAGTTTGCATTGCACATGTGAACTAATGTTTTCACAATGGTATCTTTTGAAAGTTGTGTAAGAACGCCATTCATGCCGGGTCTCATCCAGCAAATCCTTCCTAGAAAAGCAGCTGCATGAAGATTTGTCATGAGCAAGCAATAAAGACTTTCTGGGAACACGTTCTGTACAGGCTTCTTGTTTGCCTACTAAATCATTAACCTTCAAAAATAGCCCATCTGTAGCCTTAACAGGGGCTGGTTATAATCGGTGTGTCAGCAGTACTTCATGCGAAGAACAGCTTTTACAGGATTAGACTCTAGTTTTTAAGTGACAGTACCATGGAGCTCTTAGGGGCAGAGAACTGCTGGTTTAATGCAACACATTCTCCAACGTCCTTTTATGCCATGTGCTGAATCTCTGAGCACACTAAAATGAAGAAAACGAACTCTTGAGGAGTAGGGGATGTTTGAAGCAAAATGGCTGTGTGTGCTTTAGGAGCAGCGACTGCATTTGAAGAGCTTTCTTCAGGTCTTGAAATATTAATGATCTTGGCTTAGTATAGTAGAAAACAAAATACAGTGCATGAAACGCTGGGGGTGGGTGGAGGATCCTTGAATTATGGACTGTTGACCTTGCAGTACCCACTGTATCCATCCATTCCCTTTTAAACCACTGAGTCTGAAAAGGCTGTGAGGAGGGGGAGGAGTGATCGCAGAAATCTTTACCTGTGACATTTTCCTAACTTTCCAACAGTGTGTTATAGCCTGAAAAGGGTCTTCAGCCTTGTACTAGATTGTTTCTTCTAAATATTTTAATACTAGGAAGATGCAAAAGTCAGCTATTCATTTAATAATTTCTGTGAACTATGATACTCGTATCAACAGTGATGTTAGACTTTACATGTTTTATTTTAGAAACCTTGAATAATAGAAAGAATTTTATGGTCAGCCTGGTCTCCTCTTGTATTCTGTTTTTCCATGCCTTAGCCTAATCTTTATACATGGCAGCAAGATTCCTCCTGTCGGTGTCTGTCCTGGTCATATACAGGCTTAGGGGTATTTCTGATCTGAGCTGTGACAGTGAAAACAAGAAATAATATCGCAGATGAGGATCTGCCACTTGACTGCTGCTGCTGTTAAAGCAGGCACAAGAGGACATGTAGCGATAGTACAACTTACCAGATATTGCAAATCGTATCAAAGAATGAAAGGTAATTTCCCTTTTTTTATTTTTTTTTCCCCCAAGCAATTAATATCACAAGCAGAATAAGCTATTTTACATGAGTTACCTTTGTGTGCTGCACCTGCCTGGCTGATAGGCCATACCCAGTGGGTTTGTATTTGTATTCAGGTACTAATTGTCTCTGATGTGGGGAGGCTGGGTTTGACCCCTGTGATTTTTCCTGCCAAAGCTGTGGTTTCTGATTTTGATCAAAACCCTAAGGCCGTTTGAAGCATGGCCACAAAGCACTTGCAAGTTGAACCTTATCTCGTAATGTGATGCACGTAAACTCTGGAAGCGTAAATCTTAGTCACTTGAGCAATGTGTTTTTATAAGACCCTCTGGTCCAGCGACAGCCACAGCGAGCGAAAGCAGACTGATCTCCCAGCTCTCTTACAGATGGTGCACGGCCCGTTGTAAAGTTAGGACTAATTAAGGAAATTCCATAAATGGCTTTGGTTAATAAGAGTGAAGTAACTTGCTGTGTTATAAATGTGTTACTGAAATCCCTCTCCATTTCCCATTGGAGAGCTTCATAAGAGAAAGAGGGAAAGAATGAGGGGGGCTAAGGGAAGGGTAAAACAGAAGGAGCAAGCCCTGGCTGTGTGGAGGGCTGCGCCCCGTGTACTGGAGCCTGTACATACCAGGGGAACCCTAAAGGTAGCATAGGTGATAAACGATGAGACGTGAGAGTGAGTCACGCAGTAAATACTGGGAGCAACCTTTCCTTTTTGCATGTTTGCGTGCCTGGCTATTTTCTCTGTTCTCTGTAGCACTGAAAGGCAAGTGGTGGGCTTTTATCTCTAGCCAAGGGAGAAATTTCTAGGATGACATACCTGTTAGCCAGTATTAAAATGTGTTGTTAATGATGCTAATGAGTTTTTTCCAAGTGATGTAGAAGTAGCCATTCATGTAAGCATTGCATTTATGAAGATGATGTCACTGAAAGCTTGCCAACTGCACGTGGGACGTGGTGGCGATGGTGCAGTTACTGCTTCGAGGAGATGAGAACATTGCTGATTTCCTCCCTTGGGAAGAAAGAGCCAAATGAATTCTGCCTTGCCAGGAGGGAGACGTGCCATTTCCGGGCATGTTAGGCTGGGGCCTCGCTGCCAATCCCAGTGGGTTCCAGTCCCACTCCCTCTTAAAAATTGGCAGTGTCTGCCTGTCAGCTGCCATTCCTTAAGTGGTCATAGAATAAACCAATTGCACCCCTTTTGTCATGCTCTGTGTGTGTGTGTGTGTGAATGCAGGTGGACATGGCTTAAGCAACATGCAACTCCACAGTAAGCACAAAGAGGCAGCTGATTTTCTGGCAGTGTCAATAGAGGAGTAGAATTTTTTTTTTACCATCTCCAAGCCAGCTTTTAAAATTGCTCTTATTGGAATTAGAAATCAGTATCCCCTGACATAGGATTACTCATTAAGAGTGTGATGATTGTTAATTCTTCACCTGGGGCTAAGAGGACATCATTAGATCCCTTTGAAATGTCTCCTGCCTTGAATTTGAATAAGTAAGCCGGCAATTTATGATCATAGCCTGGGCAAGTAACACTCTCTCTTCCTGTTCCTCCATCTAGCTTGCAAAATCGGATACTACAAGGCTCTCTCGACAGATGTTGCTTGTGCCAAATGCCCGCCTCACAGCTACTCCATCTGGGAAGGCTCTACCTCCTGCACCTGCGATCGGGGCTTTTTCCGAGCTGAAAATGATGCTGCTTCGATGCCCTGCACTCGTAAGTTGGTCTTTGAACAGTTTCTTCCCCTTTTATCATCCATTTCTTCTCCTGTCTTTCTTTCACTGTGTATGTAGGAAATATTGCCTGGAGATCTATGTCTCTAAGAAGTGTCCTGCTTCTGAGAGAAGCATTCAGTAGCTCTTGCAGCCCTTTGCAGGTGCAGTTTGCATTTTGGATCACATTTCTGGGAGAGAAGGTGTTAGTTCTCAGCCCTGAATTCCCAACAGTGACATGATTGCACTGACCCTTGAGCGCTTACAGTCTAAATACAGCAGGAGACTAGGGGGAGACAAAGCCACAAAAGAGGAGTGACTCGCACACCAGCTGGGAATAAAATACAGGTCTAAGTTCCAGTCTGAGGACCTGTCCAGTAGATCACATCATCTTTCATCTCTTTAAACATTTGTATTTGTAGAAATTGTGGAAGCTCTTTTCATAATTGTATGACCCTGGGTAAATAGGTAATATTTATAATGTCATTATATATCTAATTTGCTCAAAATATGGCTGGTGACCCTTAAGAACTTAAAAGTGTTCCTCTGAAAGGGGTGGTAATAGTAAATCTTAAACCTTAATGAAACAAACACCCAAAGTTTAATTTATTTTATCCTTTGTAGGTAAATACATCATGTACAGCAAGTGGAATTTGCTTCAGTTCCACCAAAATGCCTTCAGCAGGGAGAACAAGAGGTGTAGCGCACTAAGCGTGTACACCCATGGGGTTGCTGGAACAACTCCTTGTTCTATGTGTCAGTTAATGGCTCACGCAGGTGAAGACCTGGGATTCCAGGCATGCCCAGGTGTTGAATTGTGATCATCTGTTTCTTCGGGTTTCACTTGTGTAGGAACAGAGCAGTTTGAAACAATAAGTGAAAGGGATGTATTTTACCAGAGGATATCCATGTGTGACTTTCTGTGAAAGCAATTGGAAATGCTTCCAGATTTCTGGAGTTCAGCTGTATATTTATGTATAGAGTGTGTGTGTGTGTCTGTGAGTGAGGGAAGGCTGAGATATTTATTTTGTAACATTTTAATATATTCCAAATTCATTTTGGAGTGATGACTCACATTTATTTAAATCTTAATTTCTCCCTTACAAGGCAGAAACAATGTATGTCCATAACTAAGCCAGCGCTCATCCCTTCCCCACACCCCCTTGATTCCAGCTGTTCTTCAGTGATCTCCTCCTTTTCAGCTGTGAGTTTTTCTGGGTGGTGGTTAAGCAGGTCTGGGCATAGCCAGGAGCAGCTGCTTTTGCTTAGTAGGAAAGCAGAGAGGTCTGTATATCCCTTGCCAGATATTGGCTGGGGTTGGAGGTCTAACTGTATTGTGAAACCTTGCTGAAGTGGGTAGGAACATGCTTTTTATAATATAATTTACACTAGGAGATATAAAGCTTGACCATTTTGATAGGAAAATTCTCTTTTTGCAACAATAAAACTATTGTTTGGAAGGTACAGCCTAAATAACATTATACCAGTGAAAGTTTCTCATAGAGCCCTGGTCCTAGTGAGTGGTATCCCAACCAAATTAAAATCAAATTAGTAATCAACTGGTTGAATTTAAATAGGCATGCGCAGTGAGTGAAGTATGAAGAGAGAGCAAAACAATTCCAGATGAGGGAATTGTGAGCAAATGGAATGTATGTTTGCTTGTATTGCAAAATCTACCCCTGCAAGCTTAGCCCTTTTTTGTCAAGTCTTGGGCCTACATTTGGCATCCTTCCCCATTCCTGTCTTTGGAGGTCAGTCAAAGTTGAGTCCCTCATCTTGGTCTTTTACCCTGTAAATACGAAGAGGGAAGAAGAGAAGGCAAGGGCCGTGGTGCGGGCCGCAGTCTTCATCTCTGCAGCAGTCTAGGAGGAGTTGGCATGCAGAGGCAAGCCAGCGCCACAATCTCATGGACACCTGGTCGTGGAAAACAGGCCTGTCTCTGGATGTCCCATTTCATAGCTTTGAATTTTCCTGTAGCTTAAGGGCTTCTTTTTCTGTGATCCAAGGTGAAGGAAGTCACAGAGGTTATTTGTGAGCTGGCTTGTGGGGCAGCTTTGCTTCCTCTCCCACTGCTGTGTTCGCCAATATCCCCAATTTGAGGTCTGCCTTAGCAGAGTTTGAACATTGCTACGATGGTGGTACTGGCACAGGCACGCAGTGCAGCCCTGCGTGCCTGGTGTACCTCTGCGTCACGCAAGGAGTAGGCTGCAAGGGGGTCCGGGCAGGGGGCGTTTGTTTGCCGTGCTCCCCCCACCAAGTGGCCTTCTGCCCATGCACTTGAGACGAGTGACAGAAAGCATTGAAAGGGCCTCTGCTGAAGGAAGCCACTCCGGAAGAAGCTCCCCGTTTGTCTCCCTTTCCTGACAAGATGTGGAGACAGAAGGGAGTGTAAACATCAAAGGTTCTTTCAGACAGATTCAGACTCTAATCAGTTCTTACCAGTTGGTTAAACCAGGTGACAAACCCAATTCCCTTGTGCTGACAGCCATAATAATCAGGCACCTTCTTTGTTCATTATGCTCTCTTTAACCCTGGTATTCTCATTCAGCCCAGCGTTTAGTAATCGCTCAGTGTGACGGCGCACTAATGAAGAAATAAAACACAGTATCTGAGATCCATTCTTCTAGCAAAAAGATAGACTCTGCTCCACTGGCTTGTAAAATCAGGTTTCTATTCACTTGGAGAACTATTAGACCAGGTGAATAAAAGTAACATTGGGTTATTTGGAGAGAACACCTGGAATGGACTGTGGATTGATCCTTTCTTTATTATTTCTAAACACTTTTTAAGATGAAGAACTTTAGCCTTCTTAGGATGTGTTTTTGTAAAGCTTTGACCCTTGGCTATTGATTTCCTTTAGTAATAAACTGGCTGGCCTCGTCACTTATCTCACCTTCTAGGTTGGGGGAGGAAGACCGTTACGACTTTCCATTAGCCTGATTGTGCTAGTGGATAAAAGGAAATTGGAGAATTCCCCTTCCTTTTCCTTTCTCGCAATTCCCATGGTAAGTAATAAAAGCAACACCTACTTCCTGATGCGTTGGTCAGGGGAGGTGCTCCAGAGTTTTCTCATTTCGTAACGTTACTCTCTGCCATCTCCATCCATTACTGAGTTGTAAAAACCGTGCCTAGCCTTCAGGTAAGCTAGGCGTCCAATCTAAACAAATAACTCAAACTCTGGTGTTAGTATTCTGCTCGATTTTAGCTCTGCTACAGTGAGTAGTTATGTCTGGCTTCTACGAGTAAGCAGAATGTGGTGGTATGTGAGCGTAGGAGACAGTGGAGCGGGCTGTGTCAGAAGGCCAGCCACAGACACCCTGACATACACGTGTTTACTGATGTGTCTTTTCCCTCAAGTTTGCCTCATGGGGATAATCACCGACATGCCTGTTGCCACTGATAAGCAGAGATGCTCTGGATCTGCTGCTTTGACCTAACTCAGGAATTGAGACTTTCAGCTGTGAAGCACGGTGGGCTTGTCAGCTGTGTGCTTGGGCATGGAGATGGTATGATTGACCTGTAATACACTTGAGCACAAACTGTGGAAAACAGGGATGCCTTTCCATTTTGGAAGCATCGCAAAAATAACGTTAAGGCAACTATTCAGACCTTGATTATATTTCAGTACTTCCTGAGAGGATGGGTCTTTCATAAGGTTAGCAATCTAATGGAGAATAAATTGCTTTACCAACACACAAATCCATGAGGCTGGAAAACAGTCAGTCTCGATCATGGTCCTCATCCCTGAATTTCCTTCTCCATAAGGAGCTACTCTGTGAATTGCAGCCTGGCGCAGGCAGGTGCAGTTCCCACCCAAGTTAATGGGCGTTGGTCCTGCATCCCCACCGTTAATGAGTTGGGTTCTCTAACCGTTTCTTAGCAAACAATGCTCACATTATGAGGGAGAACAGGATGGTTTTGTATTGTTTATATTGTCTCTTCGATTGAGATTATTAATGATTTTTAATTGGGAGCCCTTTACAAAAGAGAGATTACCAGCATAGACTGTCCAGCTTGAAATCTGTCTCAGTAAATGACCCTGAATAATTTAGTCCGTTGTGCCACCCAAACAGTAACTGATTGATTGATATTTTGGCGTGGCCTGAAATATTTCTAAAACGGTTGCATTTAAGACAGTTTATACCAGAGAAGCTTAGAGATAATGAGAGCAAATTTAGTGAGATGCAAGAGAAAAGTGCCTGCTTTAAAAGAGCTTTCTCCAGTTTAGGTTATCAAGAAATCGAAGAGCCTGACTTCAAACAGCAAACGTCACTTACTTGTCTTTACATTCGCCTCTTCTAATTGAATTTAGTGCACTGCTGTATTTCCTCCAGAAAGTATATTGTTTTTAAATTACCATTTCAGTGCTATTACTCAAGGCTTCTGCTTCTAATGCTTTCTGACAGTTATCAGCATAATGAACCATAATGAAATGATGAGCAATCTACAGTGGAAACTCAGTGTGGATTCCACTAGAGCTGTGTGACTGTGTTGTTAAAATTTGAATGCACATTAAAATAACACTGTCCTTATTTGTTTCCAAGGTCAAGGCTTTAAAAAAGGTCTGAAAGGTCTAAACGCTTCTATTTTGTAAATGCTGCGGTCTAATATACGCCCTTAGTGCAGTCTTGTGTTGCATTTAATATATCTCGGAGATAAATATTTGACCTGCATTTTCAAAAAAGAGTGAATTTACCTACCTAATAACTGCGCTTGCAAATGAGTAATTACACAGGAGCTGATTATTTGAGCGTATGTTTATTATGATCGCTTAGACTTCTAAATAAACAAATGTGCTCTTTTTCCTTCAACTTAACTTGTGCCTCTTCTAAATTTCCAGACAGACGCTGATTATCTCTGTTCTAGCTTTTAGAAGAATAAGAAAGCAGGGTACAACGTGCGGTCATGCTGGCTAGTATGTTGTAGGTGGCTTTGCACTGGCTTTGCCAGGCTTCCTTCCCAGCGTTTGCACACTTGTTCTGGCACTACTTCAGTCTAACCTCTCCTGTCGGAGCCTCTTCTCCGTAATATGAAGTATATGCCAATATAGCCTCTGATCTTCAGAAGTGAAATTTATGACGTAGTAATTCTTCCACGTCTTTACACATGTCCATACTTCAAGTAAATTATTTTGTTCTTAAAACACCATGTAAGGTTGTTCATTATGTAAACGGTACGTCAAAAGGCGTTTTAAGGTGCAGTATTGCGGTTGCAAGAGCAGAGGGAACAGTGGGTAGGCAGCATGGAGAGAATGATTTTTCTTCCCCACATAGGCTGGGAAAACAGACCATCTATTGCTGCATCGCTGCCAGACTGAGAGAAAGGGATTGTGAGTGATGGGAATCTCAAAGGAGAAGGCTGTCTCCCCTCATCTGTGGTGACGGGCTGAAGGAATTGAGAAAACGTTGAATAAGAAGGGGAGTGGTTATGTCTTGAAGAGACGGGAGTAATTTGACAATGTGTGTTTATAATCAGTAGACTTAAAATCATCACTCCTTTAAATGCAGCAACTGTTTATTAGCTGTCTTCTGATTTTCTGGCCAGAGCCTTAAATTAACAGAGACATTTACTCAATTAAGTGGGGGCTTTGATTTGGTTAGTCAAGACCCAGTTCTGTAGAGTTGTTGAAGTAAATTAGAGGGCTAACAGAATAAAAAATTCAGCAGTTAGGCCAATGACAGAACAACTTATTTTTCTGGTTGGATTTCTTTCTTGTCAGACTGTCAGATAACTTTATGGTATCTGCAGTGGAATTCTTCTTTTTATCTCCAAAGAGTGAGTGAACACAGGTGGTATAGTCTGTAGCATAGCATGTTAGAGTAGATGCGATAACGTGTCTTAGCACATGTGGCAGCACAAAATGTTCATATATGGCCGTTTTTGGAAGAGAAGCCCAGACCCCGCAAGGGTGGTGCCTGCAAGCATCAGTTTTCCCACACCTCTGCCAGTGGTAACTGGACCTCTTTGCTTAACTCCCTTAGCCTGGAGAGAAGAGAAAATATCGATTGGATTGTTCTTCAGGTGAAAGAAACAAAACCTATTGTGAAGCTGGTAACCAGGGTTCTTTTGGCAAGTAAATAGGAAGTTGTATGTGCCAGTGAAATGGACTTTTTATCATTGGCACTGATCCAAGATCCCTAGCTTGGCAGAACTCCCACTGAAGTCAAAGGAGTCTTGCCCAAGTAAATAAATTAAGAATTGTTTAACAAATCAGTAGCCTTATTAAAACCCAGTTGCAATGCTCACCATGCACAGAAAGGAAAAGCGGGTAGAAAGAGAGCAGATGACTGATATTTCAAGTGGCCGCTGCATCTTGTGAACTGTTTGCTTTGGTCTCACCAGTTCTAAAAACACATAATCTATAATGATAAATGGTCAGGAATAGCCAGGCAGACAAGAAGCAAGAGTTGTCTGAACTGTCAGTGCTTGTGTAAATTAGCCCACAGCAATGGCAGACCTGTCCGCAACTGCTGAAAGAAGCAATTAGTGGCAGCAACATATACAACTGTCGCAGGAAAGTGTGGGCTTTATTTCTGTGCCTAAACTTACACAGCCCAGGTGTTTACTCTGTGTTATAACTTGTCTTTCAGATGATTAAAGATCAACAACAAAGGCTTATCTGAAGGCCTTCACAGCTCACATGCTGAAACATTATTGACAGCTCCACAGTTGTACCTGTTTAATGAAGCTTTATGAGACAGAAAGAGGAGGCCGAGGTATTTTTTCTTGAAGGCTGCGCCTGGCACCACTTTGCCAGACGTCTTAGTGAGGGAATTTAAAGAGTTTAAAGACATTGATTATTTAATAATTCCCTTCTTTGCATCCACTCTAAAAATAGTAAATTCTCTATTTCACACTCAGCGCTGCCTCTAGGGAGATGAATTTTAGGATCATGATCGATTTAAAGAGCATTGATTAGAATTGCTAAAGGCTATCCGTACAATAATGGCATCGTGAGGCCTTGTTGAGAGCACAGCAGTATGGTCACGTTGGCGAGTCTGGCAACAAGACTAAAAGTCTTAGTGCCTTAGCTAACGCCTTCAAAGGTACTTGATATACTTCCATCGACATTTCATTGCTCTCTGAGGATACGCTCCAAAGATCTCTGGAGTTGTTCCTTGTATGGATATTTTCTTTTTTTTATACCTTTTTATTTGTTCTCTTTATTCTTGCTGTGTTGTACACAAAAGCTGGCTTTCAGATCTTGTATAGCAGAAGATGTGCTAAACTTTTCACTGCTTCTGATAGTGCATTTCTAGTTAGGTTTTCTTGCTATTAGACAGTTGGATGCTTAACTCCCAGGTGCCTGCTGCTCCTGTAACTTATCAAAGACTTAACTGCTCCTCTGTAGTATAGCCAAGGCCAAGTTGCCAATTCAAAACAGGCCAGTTCCTACGAGGCTCCTTTTAAACGACGGTGAGTCATAGCAACCTTCCCTGTTGTATGAATCTTGTTTATTATGTAGCAAATTAGCTCAAGATTTCTAAATACCCTGAGTTCCCTTTGAAATCACCGGAGATGAAGAGGGTCAGCGTCTCTGGAGCAGGCTCATAAAGAGGATCCTTTTGTGAGTCCCAGTCCAAAGCCCGTTGAAGCCTGCTGGTCTGCCTGGTTGACTTTGATTAACAAACACCCGTAGCTGGCACTCTGCTGCATTTAACAGTATGTCTATAGGGTTTTCTCAGTTTAAGGGTGAAGTTAAAGCTTCGAACGCAGCATGTTACGGTATTATTTTTACTGTTTGTTAGAATAATTTTTAATCCTTATCGAGCTAAGGTCTACTTTTTCTGCTTCAAAAAAGAGGTGATATTTTCCTCAAGGAGAGAGTGGGAATGGTTAAAGAAGATTAAAGTATTTCCTACATGCTTGAGGCTTTCTGATGTCTGGTGGGAATTGCCAATGAAGCTTCCTTCTGATTTCACGCTGTCAGGCAAAGGCAGACTGAATGCAGGGTGACAACCCACTTGAAAATAATTATCCATTGCCCTGGCTCCAGAGACATCCGTTACCTGATAGCGAAATGTGCTTTTACACACGTGCACACACAGACTGAGTAAATTATTTTTTTAATAATTTTCTCCTTCCTGGGCTCAAAAGCATCATCCTGCGTGTTATTTAGCCACATAAGTGTCTTTGAAAGCATCTCTCTTTTAAAGGAGGGTAGATTTTAAATGCACCGATCTGGTGATTGACGAGATGCTCATAATGAAGGCTTGCCTTCTTGAGGGTATATATTTGAAATATCTCCATTAGCACTTCCATGGAGAGTGTGGGTTTCAGCTTGCGTTTTTAATAGATTGCCTCCCACAGATAGATCTTTCAAGGTGATAAATATTAACCATACCATAGAGGTTAGTAGTAAACAGATGTGGTTACAGTCCAGATACTGATTATATCAGTTTAGTCCTTAATGGCTGATGTTGCTGCCAAAATAATCCACTGCTACTGTTAGTGGCTGTGGACTAAGCTGGTGCAAAGCAAGGAGCTCCTGGTAAGGAGTCCTCTGCCAGGGGACATGCTAAGGCGCAGCAGTGTGGGCAGGTGGCTGTTCATGGCCAGAGAGCGCTTTATTTGGCATGTCATCACAGTGGGTTTCTCATAAGTGCTAAATTCACTTTAAAGGCGTCAAGTGTCGGAAACCTGTGCTGAGGTGCTTTTTGGTTTGTTTTGTGACGTTTTTGTTTTTCAGCCTAAGAAAATAGTATATAATGACAAAATTGGCCAAACCAAAGCCCAGAACTTCAGCACTTTGTCCATGGGACTGCTGAGAAAAGGAAAAAGAATTTCTTTACTCCCCTACAGCTTTGGTCGACAGAAGCTGTTTGTCCAAAATTTGGAGCTGCTACTTGTCTAAAAGTGGGATTCTGGAATCCTATCAGCCTGGAGCAGCAGAGAACCAAGCTGCAAGGTCCTTCTCATTTCTTGTTATTTTATGGGACAACAAAGTCACTCAGGACTTCCCAGCTGTTTTGCTGGGAATAATTTCTTTCTCTTCTCCTTTCACTGTCCTTTAATCCACGCCTCCTAACCATACACTGTTGCTGAACTAAAATAACTGGTTTAGTGAAGACAATATTCTTTATGTCAAACAAGTCTGTCTGGTCCAGTTGTAGAAAACTGTAATTGAATTTACTGCATACACCCACAGAGACTTTTAGAGAAGCACCTTGATGGGCAGATCAGTAATAAAAAAGGAAGATGTAAAACCAGGGATATTACAAGCTTTGTCATAACCATTTAAATACAGTTTCCCAGCACAGTGGGAAACACACTTACAGTTCTACCCTCAGATCCTGGGGTTAGTTTCCAGAAGTATTTTTCAGTTGCTTAGATCGGTTGAGTTTACAGCTGTAGAGAGAAGGGGTGGGCTGACTTGGTTGGAGTCCATCTTAAATGCTGGGCAAAGCGTGCCTGTCTCCCTGCCTCCCTGGAGTCCCTCCAGCTCCAGGAGCTCAGCTACAGCGTGTCCTTTGACATGGGTTTGTAGTATGTATGGAGTTTGTCCAGGGAGAGGCGTTCTCTTTTGGACTGGTGACTCAGCGGCGGTGCTGAACTTGCAATCATGGTGCAGCCTGGTTAGACCTGTCCTCGGGCACGCTGAGGGTCCTGGTGTCTGTACTTTCCCTTTGGCATGCGTGAAAGGCTGGGTGCGACTGGTCCCTGAGGGCAGCAGGAATATTCACTCAGTTGCAGCTAATCGTGTTTGTGCTGTTTGCCTTTGAAATTGTTCATTGCATTCAGGATAGACTTTCTTTTTCCTGGCAGAATAATGTTGTGAGTTCCACCAGGCCGAACCTCCTATACTTGTACTGTTATCCTTTGGTGGCAGGAAGAAAGGGGCTTTGGGATAACATCCTCAGCAGGATGGTGTCGGAACAACAGGCAAACGTTGAGCCAACAACCTCTTGTGGTCCCTTAGTGTGTATGGCAGCCGATGTAAATGCAGAACATTATTTTACTTGCAAATAAACAGTTTACTGAAATGTCATCATGCCCAGTGTTAGTCTGCAGCCTGCTTCACTTCATAGCCGTGGCCCCTTGCCATCTCCACCCCATAGGTGCTAGTTCAGTCCCGGACAGCGAGTTCATTACTGGGTCTTCAGTGCGGAAGCTGTATGTGAGTCACTTTGGTGCTTGAACTGGACTTGATCCCTGGTATGAATCACAGAGACTCCTTAACTATGCCCACAGAGACCTAATCCACAGAGAGCTGGCACACAGGTAACGTAGCACATGGAGATGTCCGTGGTCTGGAAGGTAGGAGGAAACCGATCAGGTGTTGATACATGCCCTTGTCATGGTTTTCATCAGGCCTCTTATCAGTCTTGCAGTGGTGCGCGGGAGGCTTCTGGCTGGAGAGGGACTTACACATTTCATAGGAAGGGAGGGAGAGAAATATTGATGGATGAAAAGTTAAAATGCAGCCCGAGACTGTGTAACGGTGCTGAAATACATCAGTCCTTTTAGTACAATTAATGCTCATGCTGTTAACCCCTTAACAGCTCTGGTTTTCCTGAATATTCATTTGACATGGGATGCAACATTGTCCTTAAGACAGATCTGTCTGTCTGTGGGTGAAAGACACAGATAGAAATAATGGCTATGGCTTATTGCAGCAAGAGAAAGCCAAACAATCTGCATTGCCCAATACGTTTAAGTAAATCTAATAGGAGGGTTGAGGAAGATAGCAAGATTAGCTTGACAAAGATTATTTGTTGCTAAACAGACTCTTCAGTGTTTCCCTCAGCCCTGACACGCACAATGAACCGCTCCACCCAGGGCCTTTCCATTTGCTTCATGGCTGAGTTGATTTTGATGGGTTTATTGTGAAGCAAGATTTATGGAGCCTCAGGAAGGAATGAAATTAAAAACTTCCGTCCTCTGTGTTCGTGCAGAGGAGTCCCCCGTGTCCGCTCATGGTGCTGGTAAATGGGCTGGGTGAGGGATCCCGCTTTGAGGCTCCTTGATCAAACCGTGTCCTCTTAGCGGTCCCAGGCAGGAAAAGTGCGAGCAGCTCTGCAGCTCCATCCCTCCGGTTCTCTTGTTTCGGGCAGAGAAAGGGAGAGCACCTGGCTTCTTAACATCATGAAGTGAACTTTAAAATTAGTTGTTTTACAAAATAAAAATGTCTAGATTTTCTTTTTTTTTTTCCTGTAGGAACTGTCACATTTTTAAGCTCTTGTGGGCAGTGTGGCAGTATTAGCTCTGTGCTTCTGAAGTGCTCAATGGCTCATGCAATAGCATGCTTCCATCAGCAGGAGTTTTAAAAAAAATGCTGTAAATCATGGGACTCAGGACACAACCACAGAAGTTGGCACCAGTGGTGTCTCTCCTTGTCTCCCCTCTCACGTGCCCTGTAGCTAGATTTTTCTGCGAGAGGACAGAGGTTTTGTGTGAGGGTGGTGGTCTGGCTGGCAGGACGCTGTTCCTGCGGGATGCTGCTAGCCGAGTTCATCCTGGAACAGCGCTGGCACTTCCAGCCTGCCACAGCCCTGAAAGGGTTTTTATCTCATCTAGTGGCAGTGGTTCTGTTGCCAGAAACAAAGCAAATCCTGGTCACCATTGAAGGAGCAGATACGCCCTGTGTTTCAACATCTGAAACCAGGCTCACCAATCTGAAACTATTCCCCACTCCCAGTGCCAACAGCTCCATTGATGACTATGCTCCAGAAAGAAAAGAAATTGCTTTTCCCCTCACTGTAATGTCAGCCCACCATTTGGAGTCTCCCCCGCATCTTCCTTTTCACGCTGGAGGTGGTGCACTCATCTCTGTGACCTGCAAGCATCTGCTTCCCTGGTTTTCCGCTTCATTGCGTCTCTGTTTAGACACTGCAATGCTCTGTCCCACATACTAATTACTGACTTTTTGCTTCTGAGGAGCTTGATTCATTCTGGCACATTTTCCCACGTGAAACTGGACCTAGAGCCTTGGAAAATATCTTAATGGACATCAGAGTAAGTCTGAGTTTAACCCCAAACTGGCTGCTGTATCTGAGCTGGACAGCACAGCTTTCAGACCATAACTGTGGCAGTATGAACCTCCCTTGCGTGGAGTACGTTGCTTCGGGAATATCCCCCTGAAACGAGGGCAGCCCTGGCAGAGCCGGGTGTTGCTCAGAGAGGGGAGGTGTTTACACTGGCACCACCTGGTCTCAGCTCTTCTGGGTGTGCGCTGAGTCGATGCTCCTGCTTGTGTGATTGCAGCAAGTGAACGCTCTTTAAGAAAATACCTTTTGCTTTTTCTCACTGTAAAGCTCTTGCCGTTTCCTACAGGAGCAGTTTCTGTTCAGGGCTTGCTACTCCGAGGTGCTGAACAGCCTCTGGGAGGACCGACACCATCAGCTCCCACCGGCTCTGGCAGCCGCTCTGGCGAGGTCAGACCTTTGCTGCACAGCATGGGCTCGGGCTTGCAGTCCACTGAGGCCGCTGCTTTCCTCCAGAGGTTTTTGTTTGTTCTGCTGCCTCCTTGGCAGTGTGGAGAGACAAATGTCACCTTGTACACCTGCCTGCCCCGAAAAGAGAGCCCTGGTGTGAGGCGGTTTGGGGAGCTGGGTTAAATGGAGTTTAGATCAGTTTCTGCTCAGCAGTTCCTGCGCTGCCGCTTGAGTTCACGATTTCAAGAGTGCCTTCCACCTCACTGCGCTCCGAGTGTATTTTTGAAAAGGAGGCTTGTGTATTTGCAGGCTAAGCAGAGACTGCTTTCTCCCGCCCAGGGGAGCTGGCAAACCCAGCTTTTGGGAGAAGGAGAGCTGGTTATGGGGCAGAGGTGCTGGGCTGAGGCTTAGGAGAGTTGTGACCAATATCCAGATGTGCAAGGCATGTCTTGCATGCCCTTGTCCGCTCACCACCTCCCTCTGCCTCAAGCTTCTGTGCAATAAATAGAGATTAATAAACCCAGTTTCTTTCCCTTTTCTTTCTGTGCTAGTTTCTAAGCATTTTTTGAGCAGGAAACATCTCTTACTGTGTTTGGTAACTGATCTTTGACTAAAAGGGTTTTGTGCTTAGGAGTCCTAAACGCTGCCAGTGTACAAATAAAAGTCATGAATGGCAGCCCGGTGGTGCAGCAGGCGGGAGGGCTCCGCGTTGCAGGGGCTGGCCCGGGCTCTCTCTTCTCCTTGCAGTAATTCTACCTGTCAGCCCTGATTAACTCAGACTCTTTCAAAGGGTTGGCAGGAAGGGAAGATTTCCCTCTTTTAAAAATGAATATATTAATTTTGTATTTATGAAGTGAGCATAGAGAAACAATCCTTGCTCGGCTACGCTTGCAGCGGAGGCTTTTCATTTGGGTACTGAACATAAGTAGACACATTTGACCTCTATGTAATTTAAGACTTTTTTTTCTTAACCTACCTGCCTTTCATAAAACAAAACTCTTGTCTGCTGTTGAACATGTGTTACATCCTGGCGGCTTCAAGCACGGACCGAGGGACGTGATGCAACCCTCAAAACCTTGTCCTCCACAGTGTGCTCAGGTCTCTGGCTTCCTTTTAGATGCCCCTGATAAATCCAGGCAGCCAGAATTAATCTTTGCCATAGTCACCTCTTAATGGCTTAACCTCTTTGGTGCTACACTTGAGGCACTTTCAGCAGAATTTCACCATAATGTGTTGGGTTCCCAGCTCAGCCCGGTGGCTGGTTTTGTACCTTTGGCATGTAAGAGATTATGATTTATTTATTTATTTATACACTTAATGAAACTATTGGTAGTGGCTGCGGTTTTTTTCCAGTTTCATAACATTTGACAAATAACAGGAACGGAAAACCTGGAATGAAACTTGCCAGAAGTTTCTCTCTCCCTTCCTTTTCTACCAGCAGATCTGGTTGAACTTTTTTTGATGGTTTAACCATCAAATGTATTTTGATAAAATTTAAGGAGCTTTCATAAGCTCTCTTGTGTCTGGAATAAAAATTGAATTTGTGACTTTCTACAAAATTATTTCCAGTATTTTTCTGGTAATAATATTTGTATTTAAAGCTCTCACTGTGAGTAATTACCAAGTACTGCTGGTTTTACTGTATTCCAGTTTGGATCATTGCATTTTGCAAGTTCCGTTCTCACTCTCTGTTTCGTTTCTATTGGAGACAGTATTTACCTTACGTCCTGTCCCAAAGTATTGTGCATGTAGTCAGAGTGCCCTCGTGCTCTACCCTAGAACAGGCTGCCTTTTGATGATCAGTGAAGCTTTTTGTGCTGTACAAAATACCCATCTGTTCCATGGGGTTGTTCTAAATTATCCTTGTTAAATTTAAGGATACAGAAAGTGCGTCTCACCTCAACTGTATTGAAATTAGATAAAGAGTCACAGGATTAGTTCTGCATTTTCAGTGTGCTTGTTGGTTTTGGACCTGTGGGGATTTAAGCATATAAATAAGATTTCTGCCTGTGCATTGGTTACAGAGCGAGGCAGGGCAGTGCTGGAGGCAGTTTGCCCCGGTTGGGCAGAACTGACCATTAGATAATGTCCCAGCGGGTTGCTGAGGGTGCTGGGAGGAGCTGCCTCCTGCGGGCTCTGCTCTGCTCCTGCCCCCCTTCCCTGTGCCCAGCTCTGCCCCTGTCCTGCCCAGGGACGTCCTCCCCAGCCTGCCTTCGGCTCTGTCCCCAAATCCCATCATCCCTATGCTGGAACCAGCTGGAAACTGTTTGGCAGCGTGTTTTCGAGTCTTAAAGTCTTCTGTCCCTGCAGTGCAAGAGCTGACCTTGTGTCTCTGATTCAGCCTTATTTCCAAGCTTTCTGTATGGGCCCTTCCTCCTGACCAGTTTTCTTGTATCAGCTCTTCTTTCAGCTGCTCACTGTATTTTTCTGACTAATTCTTTCACGTTCTCCAGCACTCTTGTAACCATTATTCTCCCCACTTCAAAGCCTTACATCTGTCTGGCTTTCTACTCAAATCTCCTTCCTGCATCCCAAAGTGTCATGTCCAGCTCCCTGCTTGATGGGCTTCAGTGTTCCCTGAATGTGATATGACATCAACTTGTCCTGAAAATATTGCACTTGTATTTTTTTAAAAAAATAAATACTGAGAGATCAACAATTTCAATGAGAGTCTGTCTGTAGGTAAGGGGGGGGGTCTTAAAAATCTCAAGCAAAGAAGGAGTTTGTGCGTTCGATGCTTTGCTCAGGAGATCATGGAAAAATGAATGTAAAATTCAGCGGGCACAAACTGGAACACAGGAAGTTCCACCTGAACATGAGGAGGAACTTCTTTACTGTAAGGGCAACAGAGCCCTGGCACAGGCTGCCCAGGGAGGTTGTGGAGTCTCCTTCTCTGGAGAGATTCAAACCCGCCTGGACGCATTCCTGTGCAACCTGCTCTAGGCTGACCTGCTTTAGCAGGGGGGTTGGACTGGGGCATCTCCAGGGCCCTTCCAACCCCTGCCATTCTGTGGTTCTGTGAACATATATAAATCTCAAGTTTTTCAGAACAAGTATAAACAGTGCAAGTGAAAAAATCTCACTCTTGTTCAATTGCAGTACTGGGCTTTCAGGCACATTTAAACATAGGAAATACTGTTATTCATCAGATGAAGAGATCAGAGTTTAACTTACCCGTTAATTTTTCACCCTCATAAAGAACACAAAGAAGTAAAATTCTTTGTGGTCTCCACTGCCTTTGGACTCACCCAGGACCCTAATTCTGAAGATACTATGTAAGGTTTTTCCAGTTACTAAAAACGTGTCGACATTTTCTTTCTAGGCCCTCCGTCTGCTCCCCAGAACCTGATTTCCAATGTCAATGAGACATCAGTGAACTTGGAGTGGAGCGCCCCCCAGAACAAAGGTGGTCGGGAGGACATCTCCTACAACGTGGTATGCAAGAGGTGCGGTGCTGGTGACCTGAGTCGCTGCCGGTCCTGTGGCAGTGGTGTGCACTTCAGCCCCCAGCAGAACGGCTTGAAAACCACCAAAGTCTCCATTACTGACCTCCTGGCACACACTAACTACACCTTTGAAGTCTGGGCGGTGAATGGAGTGTCTAAGCAAAATCCCAGCCAGGACCAAGCTGTGTCAGTCACTGTGACAACTAACCAAGCAGGTAGGAACCTAAACACAAATTCTCTGCCTCTCTCTTCTGCCTGTTGTTTAGGAAAGCTGTGATTTCCATTACATTTAGCATTAGCAAATGAATACAGAGAGCCCTAAGATGAGTAACTGGGTCAAACCCTTATTTTCTGGTTATTTATATGGATAGTTTAAATCCTTTAGAGCTACAAAAACAGAGGAGGGTTCGGCTCCTGTAGCTGGGAGCAGAGCTCTGCTGCAGCACGCTGCAAGGACACTGGGAGGCATTCTGCAGAAGCAGAACAGCACAGCTGTTGGAGAGGACAGAGACAGGGCCACCAGCCGCTCGGCCTGTGGAGGGGAGACCCTGCACACAGACACGAATACGCCCTCAGTGTTTAGGAGGACAAAATACGCACTTGGGGGGCACAGGACTGCGCTTCTGCCTCCTTCCAAAAAGGGATGTCTAAGGTTCAAAAAGAGGAATGATTTGGGCTCCCTTGCCTGCCTGCTCTCTCTCCTCTCCCTGCATAGTCAATTAGATTCTGTCGCATTGTTAGATAAATACCCCCTTAACCTGCTGGTAACAATGTTTCAGTTGATCAGAGCTGGCATTACCTTAGCGATCCTGTATGAGCTTTCATCTTCATGCTGGCTGATTTTTGCATTTCACTCATCTGGGAGAGTGAAATACTATTTGTGTTTATACCTGATTGTTTCAGATACCCTAAGCAGTTCTACTTTTTTCAGTCCCCTGTGCCTGACCTAGTAAAGGCTGCTGCAGCACATGATAATTTGTATGTTTTTTTTCTGTAATTACCTGAAAACATTTCTTGTTTGCAGCTAGCTAAGGTTTCAAGCACAGGGTTCCAGTTGAATTTTTAGTTTAATGCACAAAATTACATACATTTGAATATGACACTCTTCTATACGCAAATTAGGTATCCAGACTGTCAGACTGGCTACAAGACTGTCAAACCTGTTACCTAATCACTCTCAGCGCTGATTGCCTTCAAGTCCCACAGATGTTGCAGGCATTCAGCACCCTAGAGCGTAGCTTACAGGGTTATCATTTATCGTTAGACTTACAGTGTATGGGACAATATTAATATTTTGTATTTTGGTATTACTGGACTATGTAAATATTTTGAATTCTGTTTCCTAGTAGATGCATATAAAAAATAGGTGTGCATAGTCTAAATCTACACATTTTAGCTGTAGTCCAGAACACTTCAATATTAACAGTGAGAGATACATTCAGTTTTGCAGTGACAGTTACAAGCAAAATTGTCGAGTCCACACTGAAGCCACTTTGAAAACCTGGCCCGGTATTTTTTGTTCTTTACACATACACATACAGTTGACAGCATCCCTTTTAAATTATGATTCAAAAATTCAAACTATTGCTTTGCCTAGTGAAAAGAAGACTAATAGACATCGGAGGCTATTACAGAGTCTTGGGAGAAAGCTGTGGGAGAATGCTGTCATACGCTATACGAAAAGAGAAGGTTGAGAACAGCAGCAGGGACAGTGTTTTTGTGCTGTGAATGCTTAGCAAAGAGAGTATTTCTGACTGATTTTGGCATGTGTAAGGATTAGTGGGTGCATATATGCATGAATAAGTGAGTGGGATCCATCTACCGTGTGAAAATTCTACCATCTTATGCTTTAATATGCAAACCGAAATCTGATTGAATATGCAAATAAGAATTGATTTTGTTTATTATCCGTGAGTAGCAGTTCTTCACATCAGGAAATTTGTATTTTTGCCAACAATTCCAATTATGAAACATGCCCAGTCTATCAAATGCTTCAGAGGGCCGGAGAAAGCTGTACTGGTACAAATGAAAATTAACTCCAAGGTGCCGGCGTTCTCTCTTTCTTCATGCGACTATATGCTGCATAGAAGATCTAAACAGAAATGTGTGGCCTAAACCTACGGATCTCAACTGAGATAAATACTCCTTATGTGCACAAATAATCCCATTGATTTCAGTGAAACTGCTTGCTTGAGTTAAGGTCCGTAAAGTTGGACCCTTGGGTTTTAGAAGTACTGATCTGTTTAATCATTGTAAATGTGTGCCTGGGGTGCATTAAAATTCTTGTGCCATTCATTTTCTTTCACTATATTTCATTGTGAAGAAATCGCATCATGATAGAGCACTGCCACAGGCTTAGTTTTGATCTTGCACCTTTCTTACACAAATGTAAAGCTACCTTGGTTTCTTTGCAGCAATTTCTTAATTCAGATTAGAGCCAAGCTCCTCCTTTAATAATGCTCTTTCCCTGTTTTGCTAATAAAGATGAAACTACCAACACTGAAAATCTGTAAACAACATTATTGGTTTTGCTATCTATGCTTGTGCTTTCCAACATTTCATAGAAAAATAAATGTTAATGCGGTTCTTTAGTTCTTTAGATATGAGAACTGCTTTTAGGTTGTATTCTGGGGAATTTGATGGAATCGTTTTGCAAGGGGATGGTCTTTGATTTAAATTCAGTAGGGATGATAAGTTTGCAAGGGACAAGGAAATCCTTCCTCTTAGCAGCAGTCTCAAATTGACCTTCAAAATACGCAACCATATAATCTGAAGAAAATATACAGAAATTTTAGAACGCAGTTTTTGATGTCAGAATTAGAAATCTGAATATTTGTATGTTTGCTTGCATTGGTGCGGGTCCCTTTGGAAGGGATGCATTTGGAGACGGGCAGAAAGCAATGAGAAATCAGTTACTGGTATATTGAGCACAAAATTGAAGAAATGTGTTGCGATGACATAAAAGGTGCAGTTGAAAGGCACAGGTGGTTTTTTGTTTGCTTTTGCCATTTTACTCCTGGAGATAATGAAATGAGGCAGTTTATTTTTCCCCTTTGTTTAGAAGCTCTTTTCGGTTTCCAATACTGTAGAAAAATGTTTAAATGAAAATAAGCTTTTGCCATTCAAAGTAGGATCAAAAAGCATTTGAAAAAGTATTTTTTCTGCTTCCTTTGAAAAGGTCCTGGATTTTACAGCTGCTTTATTTTTTTTTTTTTAAATAGAGACGCTAAATTTCAGGCTTTGAACCAAGTAAAAATTTCTATCTCCTAGTGAACTACTCCAGTGTTGTGACATTTGAAGAATTTTGAATGCTGTATTCAGCTCGCTATTCTACATGTTTAGTATAATAATTTTTGGGGGGTTTTGTGATGGAACCTGCCACTCTTTTCCCATATAAGATTAAGAAGAAATTAAAAAAGCAAAAGATGGAACACTGAGCTGTTGAAACTTGCAGCCAGTGCCCTTATCACAATGAGTACTGGGAAATGTTGGTATTAAGGGTCTCCACCAGCAGTGGTGACTTTTGTGACCTTCTGTTTTTCATCAAATGAAATCAGCACTTTGTCCATCTTTTAAAAATGTAAAATGACTTGTGGAAGAGAGGCAAACCAGCAATTCTCATGCGACGCTGCTAGGAGAAGCTAATTTCAATGAGAAACCCTACCAGGCAGTTGACTGAATAACTCAAAAATCTCCAGGCTCTTATTTTTTTCTGCTAAGGATGACACTGCAAAGCTGTTCAAAATTAAAAGTAAATCTCTCAATAAAGAGGCCTTGTTCTCAGCAAGCAGGAAGCTTTAGGTTTTTTGAAGAGGTGCTGTACAGTTTATATTTTTATTAAAGATTACAGCGGAGCTGTTCAGGTCTCCAACCTGACAGCCAGATTCACTGGTAAGTCCGTCTGTGCGTGTCCGAGGGGGCAGCACCGCAAAGACAAGGTTTTGCACGGATGCTAAAGGCGTTCGTAAGGTAGGGGAGCAGTGGGGGAGGGAAGAGCCGATGCAAACTCTCAGTGAGATTTAATATCCAAACTCTTCACGCTGCTTGCTTTCCTCCCTTCTTTTTGTTTGCATTTTATGAGGGATAGGTGTCCTTCTTGCTTCTTTTCTTGTTGGAGTTAAAATGGTTGATTTTTCTCAGCAAACAGACTGCCTGGGGGTTTGTTACCTTGTTAGGTTACCTTGGGCTCAGTGCTTCCTTACGTGGTCCAGCACAGCTAGATGGAGGCAGGATGTGCCAATTGGGATGAAAATACATTATAAATAAATAAACTTACTCCTTCTCCCATTGCATCAGACTGGATGTTTTCAAGCTGCCTGCGCTCAGGATCAAGAACTGATCTTTCTTATTAATATCCCAAGCTCTCTGTCTCATTTTTCCCTCTTTCTGTCCTCGCTCCTCTCCCTGGCTCCTTTGTCTCTGCGATCCCCTACACGTTGCCTGTCGAGCTGTCTGTTCGCCTGTCTCAAAGCTGCTTCATCTCAGAGGCAGAGCGATGTGGCTGGTTGTGCTGCAGTCCTTCCCCCCTCTTCGGTGTGCTCCCCTGGTCCCTCACCGTCACTCAGAGCCCTGCGGTTGTTCAGTATCCATTTCCAGGCAGGAGCTAAAGTGGGTCACGGTGCCGCCAGGACGTGAGCACCGCCAAGAAGACTCGCGTGAATCGAGTATTCTTCTGGGACAGGCTGCAGATGTGGTGACCAAACCGTGATGAACCTGAAATATTGACATTCAGTGCAGGGATGGAAAACGTCGACTGTTACTCAGGTTTATCTAGTCTTTAGGTTTGCTTGTTATTTATGTTCCTAGTTCCATTACTAAAAGGAAAAAAATCTGAAAGATCCTGATCCTTTGAGGATCATTGTGATGAAGTTAGAAATGGAGGGAGGGGGAAAGAAGTGGGAGTTATGTGCTTCCAGATGACTCGCAAGTTCTACTCGACTTTTTGGTAGGGGAATGTATATTCCCGTTTCGCATTTCGGTGGGTCTTCTTTGAAAGCCCACGTTTCCTTTCAGATGCTGATTAGCATTCCACACATGTTGTACAGAACAGCACAGAAAATGCATATAAGGTCTTAGATTCTGCCAGTGCGGTTTAGCCTGTGCAGAGCTAAATTTGCAGTCAGTAAAAATTCATGGACATGCATTGCCCTTGGTCAGTGTGCGCTCCTCATATCGGCAAAGTAATAGTTGCTCAGGCAGATCAAAAGCAACACACGCCAAGGCCAGGAAACCTAAGGTTTTCAGTATTTTCTTTTTAATGTGCTACTTTCCTGGATATTTATAACTTATCTATAAAGAATTGCTCTGTAGTGAAACATCAAAAGACATTGTTAAGTAGATTTCAGTTGCAGAGCTTTCTTTAGGTGACTGCATGAATACCCTTAAACTGCTACTGGAAAACAAAATTACCAGATACTCTGGAGATCGATCAATACATCTGATTCTCTGAACTCCATCATGTTCTTTGAGTATAGTCGTGGTTTCAGTATAAATAACAGTAAATCATTTCTGTTCTCTGAGAGTGAACATAACGTTTTTTCATTTTGTATGTGGTGATATTTATGTGCATATTGAGAATCTGATCGATAGGGAGGTGGTAAAAGAAGTTAATTTTGCTTTCAAAAATAGGAAGGTCTGTTAGTTGTTCAGACTGCTATAGTTTTATGCTCAGCTCTTGCAAAAATTTTGCTTTTTTTAAATGCAATCCTGATGATGAGCTGTTTATTGTTGTGTTGAAACATAATTTTGAAGGACTGTATAACCCCAGGGGAAGACGTCATCTCCAAACAGTCAGGGAAGGAGCTCTGTGAGCTTGAAGACGGGATTCATCATACAGTTTTGTCAGAGTTTCACAGACCCTCTAAAATAGCATAAGCTAGCAAAATAAGTCATTTTCTGTTTTGACATCACCCTTCCCTAGTGCCTACTGAGCATATCGGGAGGCTCCTGCAGGTCAGCTCCCTTTCCATGGCTGGTGGGTTTTCCAGTCCCACTCCCCGCCTGGCTTTCTTGGGCAGTGCGAGGACAGGGTAGTGCTGGGGAGATTTAGGGCATTGTGGGGGGCAGGATTAAGGTGCTGGGAGAGGCTGTTACTATGTGAGTGTTTTGGACCAGTTGGAAAATGTTGAGATTTGCAGCAAGTTGGACGGCCCAGCCTGGAAGCTGTGAGGGTGGGCGAGTTCGTGTCTGCCCAGACAGAGGACCGAGTGGCACTCCAGTTGCTGCGCACAGCAATACCTGGCTGTAGCCCTCCCAGACATCCAGGAGTTGATTCAATTTTTTTAGTTTTATTTTTTTCAAAGTACTTGCTACCAGCATGGTCCCACCCTTTCCAGTTGCTTGTTCCCTGCAGCCAAAGGATACAAATAGCCTGTTCCCGGAGTCCTTTTACAGGCACACAAACCCTGGAGGAAACTTTTGCACGTAGCTGGGTGTGTATAAACAGTCACAGCACCCTGGCCACCCATTCCTCACAAGCCTGATTTAAAATAATGTCTTGGCAAACATCTGGATACGTGCCAGATCTCCAGATCATGGGATATGTGCGTGATACTTCTAGCTGCTGCATTCTTTTTTCTGCAAAATGTCAGGGTAATGGAAAAGGGGAGTTGCAAAGGAGTGTTTTTATTTTACTTTAAAGGTGATTGTACTGAGGATGATGGATCAGCAGTCTCCTTGTTCCTCCAATGGAACTGTGTCAAGCGTGAATTCAGTAGGGAAAGAGATTCAAAACTAGTAAGCAGGGACTTGAAAAAGGGGTGATCCGTGAGCGTGACACTCTGAGTGATTTCTTGCAGCATCTTGCAGAATTCCAGGCTAATTGTATGCAACTTTCTCATTTTGAACCTAAACCAGTGCGGTTTCTAAGGCTTTGCATTTATCATCTAGATGTAAGTAGCAATCACGCCGTGTACGCACATTTTCAAGCAGAAGCGTTGGGACAAGTTGTCAGCTGTTGTAGAGCTTCACCTTCCATAATTGGTGAGGTGACCTGCCAGGTTGTGCAGGACGAGGATCTGCCTCGCTCTTCCCTCGCTTTGGTTCTCCGAGGGAGTTGTGTTTTGGCTTTTGCTGTCTGAAGATTTACATCTAAGGGAGTTACCGCGAGGACGTCTGAAGCAAACCAAATAATGTATTTTGGGAAACCACAAACCTTTAAAGTATAAATGCGGTGGGAGATCCAAAAAGAAGATAAGTGGTCCCAGCATGAGAAATTTGGGAATCGCATGGAAACGAACAGTTAGGAATACTTTTGAATGGGCAAATTTCAGTGTTGAGCGTGAGATTTCTCAGAGCCTCTGAGATGTTGTGCGTTGACCACATTTCTTCTAGTGTACGTTTAATTAAGTGTGTAAGATAATGTGTCTGAGTAAGGAGCTTCTCCAAGCTGGCAGATGCAAGTGGGAGTTTCTTATTAACAACTCTGTGTTCTTGCACAGGCTTTAACTGATGGTCTGTAATAAATGCGTAGTTATAAGCATACGTGCTCCTGTCTTAAAAACAAAACCGGGAAAACTATTGTTGGGAGGGATTAAGTTATTATTTTAAGGTAACTACAGCTTTCCACAAAGCAATAATAATTAAAATAACAACTGCCTGCTTGCTGGCAAAGCCCTCTGCACCACCCATTTCCATGAATTTGTATTCAAGGTGGGGGATACAAGTCTTGGTCAGAAGGGGAAAAAAAAAAAAGTGCTTTCTAAAGATCCTTAGTAAATAACCAGCTTCAGGGTTCAGCGAACAGCTTAGACAAGTTGCATGTCAGCTACAGCCAAGAAGTAATTGCAACATTTAAATAAAAGTTTGGCCACATTTTTTTAAAATCTCATGATTTGCTATGGAAAATAGAGGTTAGTTACATATCCTCCTGGGGAAAAAGGCATTTAATTTCAGGACTGGATAGCGTTGACCATATTTAAATTATATAAATTTACTTTTAGAAGGCATCAGATCGGATCAAATTCTAGTCTCAGTGATGTTGGTACAGATGAATAGTCACCACACTGACGGAGACGAAGATACGGTCCTACAGCTTTTATTTGCTCTGGACTATTTAACCGTGCGTTTCCTTTCGCTGGCAGTGCACTGACGTTTCACATTTGCGAAGCTTACTGTCTAGTCTGAGCACTTCCCTTAAACAATTGGCAAGGAAATATTTTCATGTGGAAGGAGATGTTGCTCAAGAATGTTTGTGGCTACTGAATGTTTAGATGGGCTTCTAAATTTTGTAGTTGTTTTTGCAGCTGACTAAATTAATTGAAAAGTGGCCAGAGAGACAGCAGAGTCCAGTCTGTAGTTGAGCAACAATAAAAGGCTTCGGAGAACTTTATCAAAGCTTCCATTAACCCCCTGCTGATGTCCTCAAACAGGATTTTTTTTGAGAGTGGGAGCACAAAAGCTAGGCTGCACAACTGCCCCTGTGTGTCCATTCAAAGGTTTTAAATCTGCACAGTTGCTAATTAAAATGCCATGCAGAGTAGCACAAATAAACATCGCTAGTCCCTGAAGCCCAAAGTTTCCACACTGGCTCATGGTTTGGAGGGCAGGATGCTGAACTGACCCCGTAAGGGTGGGTAAGCAGCCCCCTTTGGTTCTGATAATCTCTCCTTGTATGATGAGTTGCAAAACATGTGTCAAGTCCATCCAGATGCATGAAATCATACTCCCAGAATGCCATCCCAAGGCAGCCTGTTATTTTTTATTTATTTTTTGCATAGCATTGCATTGAACCATGAGGACTAAATAGAGCTGTGGCATGCCCGCTGGATCTCTATAATCATGTTTGCCAGATTTTGGCGGACATCAAAATGCTGAGCACACGAGCGAATACTGCTCCTTTCACTGAGAAATGTCGCTTCAGATTTACCCCCACGTGTGAACTGGCGTGCAGGGAGCGCTTTATTATTATGGCAGGGCTCCAGTGGGCTTCCCCTCCCAAACAAAGCAGGCAAACACGTAGCCTCTATCCGCATCTGCTTGAAGGATTTCATGGCGTCTCCTTAGATTAAGGTAATCTGCCTTCATTACTAAATTCAACAGAGTCCCAGAACTCTTGGTAGTGCACTCTGAGAATGGATTCGGGCTCTCTGTGATTCATAAACTGGTAATAACAAAAGTTGTTCCTGATTTTGGATTTATTTTTTTTAAATAAAATCTAGAGAGTTGTAGGAAGCTCAGGCATTTGTATTTTTTTCCTCCGGTCATTTGTATTTCAAAACATCCCTTACGAAAAAGTCCTACTGTTAATTTAAAAGGAAATGCTAACTTTTGTCTCAGCCTTCTGAGCTGTTTCTGCAGAATTTATTAGGGTTTTTATCCCTGCTATCGAATTCTATCACCTAGTCTTAAAAAGACGATTGACTGATTCTGATTTTTTTATTAAATACTTCTACTGCTCCATAAAATCTCTTTGGTTTTGCTTGTATTAAAATCCATTCAAAGTATGCATGGATTACTACAGACAAAAACCCCCTTAGACTGTAATGTGCTTTGGATAGAAATGTCTTTCAGTTCCATAGATCACTGAAGACTAAAAGGAAAGCACTGAAGTTTTTAATTAGCATTTTATTATTTTTAATTTTCTAGGTGCCATTAAATGGTCCCATCAATAAATAATAGAATAAGACAGTTTTGGCAAAGCAAAACAGGGAGGTATACTGGGCTGGAAGAGATGTCTCGTGTATGAATTGAGTTTTGTGTGGTGTCCATTTATTTTAGCAAACAAATAAAGGCATGATCTCAAGACAACCCACTACAGCAGCTCCCTGGGAAGATTGCGCTTGTCTTGATAACATAGTGCGTTCTTTAAATCTGTCCTCTAAATCAGCCTCAATTTATCTTTCTTAGCGTAAAAGGGAACGCAGATGGAATGGCTGCATCCTCCCTTCTAGTTTATCAGGATATTGTGCATGCACATAAGACAGAAAGTGACTGGAATATGTAAGTGACTGAGTGTTAAACCCTGTGTTTTTCAAGCTCCCCGCGCACTCTGGGACAGGGTGACCAAGGGGAGTCCTGTAGGAGCTGCAGAGGTTTGTGGGCTCTCCGTGGTACTTCAGACAGGATGCGCAGACCCAGCGGTGCCTTTCCAAGAGCATTTCAGCCGTTTGCTTGCACTGCTGCCTATGCTGGAGGTTAAAACTGCCATTATGCAAGTACTGGGAAGAACGGATTTGAAGGGCGTGGACTGGGCTCAGAGGGAGGCTTCTTTAGCACCACTTGCAGGTGTGTCTTTTTTTTTTTAACCGGAGAATATTTTTATTACGGAGAATGTATTTATTACACCGACAAGCTGCGAACATCACAGGTTAGAGGGGCTCTGTAGCACAGGAGTTTCCTAGCTTATTTTCGGTCTGACTGATCCTTAAATGGAAGTTACCAGCTTCATCTGGATCAAAGGAGAACACAATCAGATTTTTGGACCTGTTGATGACAAAACCAAATTACAAACAAAACCACCGACCTCAGGGGCGGAGAGGCGTAACATTGAAAGGTGCTTTGTGTGCTGTTGGAAGAAGAAATGATTTCTGAATTGCAGGTTTTGAATGAAGGTTATACGTGTCTTTGCAGTCCCCATCCTGTGCACTTCTCAGTTCCACCCTGTAAGTACCCTTCGGGGCCGTGGCCTCGGAGGGGAGGAGAGACCTGCCGCAGAGATCTTCTCATCAGGAGCTGGGGCAGGCTCTTGCTGTCCTCCTATCTGCTGTCAATCTGGGACTGAACGTGAAGGTCCAGACTCAGAATGCGGACTCATCTATGCGATTGCTGGGCTGATTTGGGATTATTGTTTTCACGGGCTTTTATTTGCCCAGACTGTAGCACAGTACATCTCCAGAAGATGAACACGGCTGATTTCTTTGTACAACTCCAAATCTACATAACCTCATGAGGTTGATTTTTTTTTTTAATTATTATTTATTTCTGTAGGATTGAAATAGCTCAGACTTTGTAATGGCACTTGCATTGCACAGGAAACCTTACCAATTATCTTTGTGACTGTTTTCCACTGAGGCAGCCACCTTTAATATTTAATTGCTTATTCCATTTGGGGTTTTTCTAACTGACACAATTTTCAAATGAATAATGCACTAGTTTTCAGTATCAAGCATAAAACCAAAATAATGAAACCCCTTTGTAAGTTTAATTATGTGCCACCTATGATGTAATCGGTTACTGACATCATGAACTAAGATTTTAATTTTAAAGTTTATGTGTTACAGGAAGCTTAAGCCTCTTCCCCAGTTTGTTCCCCTTCACAGCAAACTTCAGGTAGCTTTGCTTTTTGCAGCAACACTGTGTGCAGAATATAGTTCCCTCTCTCATCGAGTCTATTTATGATTTTTAATTTCCTGAAGAAATCTGCCCGTTGTGGATGAAGGAAAGGGGGCTTAATTCAGTTCCAGTGAGAGCACCTGATGGAAGAGCGCCAAGTGTGAGAGTTTGGTGTGCTGCAGTCCTATTTTCTGTGGTACTTTTCCAAAAGCACAGAATATCTGTTTTCCCTTGAAGAAGAGGAACTTTGATGGGGTAGTATGGCAGCGTGTCTTCGAGCATCCTGGGAGAACTGAGGATCTCCAGGTGCTGTCAGACCAATGTCCTTCACAAAGTGCTGCGCACAGGAGCCCAGAAAACCTAAACCTTCATTCAGTCTCGAGAGTTTCTCAACAGCCCAGAGGCGGAGATCGTATCGCATCGAATCCATCTAACCTTTGTGCAGAAGGCACTTTACCAGAGTTACAGCTGAATGCTCTGAATATCAACTAAAATTAAAATTTATAGCTCGCTCGGCTGAAATGTAAATGCGTAAATGCAGTTCTTCGGCACCAGCCTCTTCTGTGTGATGGAGCTTAAAGTAAATAAAGGTGGAGTTCCTTAACTTTGGTGACTTTGAAACAATTTGTTACTCTCAAGTGTTAAGATGGGAATCTTGACTTTTATTGTTAGATGAGTCCTGGGTTTTGATTCTTTTGGGTGCCTCAGGCTCAGGCGGGCATGTTTGAGACCCACCCTGCAGTTGCTGTTGGAGCTGTGTATCACAGTTAAAGTAAAATGTTAATAATTTTATTATCTTTTCTTCCTCCGAGGTTCTTGCCATTTCTGGCTTTGGATGATTGGTCCGAGAAACCCAGAAATGGCAAAGTCTGACTCTGCTATTATTGTAGCACTTCAGGAGCCAGAATGAGACAATGTGGCCAAATCTATTTATTATAATAGCGAATGCTGCTTTAGCAAAAAGCGTCATAACATTTATTTATTTATTTTGTTTAGAGGATACTTCAGTATTTCCAAAACATCTAAGTGGCATAGAGGGCAGAGGCTTTTATTTGTCTGGATTTCAAAAAGGCTTTTAAGCAGCTCTTTTTACAAAATCTAATATTCTTAATGCTGAAAGTAAGTGACAAAGGAAGTTATTTAGCACATATATATATATATATCCATATCATCTTGACATCCATGCTTCAAGTAAATAAAAAGTAACCATGCGAGAGCCAAAGAGAACAGCATTAAGAGATGTGTTGCCTTGGGGACCAAATCATACATTTGCCCCATAGTGTGTTAAGCTTTATGCCATGACTGTTGGGGTAACCACATGCTCACGTGGCTTGGTAGTAAGTGTAAGAAAGGACCAAGGAGCAGAAATGAGGCTTTCTGTTAATAGACATCGACATGAGGCATCGGGTGGGAGCTGTTCTTTGCAATGTGAGACAAAGGGTTACCCCTTTGGCATATTAATAGAGCACGGGCAGTATTTTCAGTACTGTATTATGGAGTGTTGACACGCTATTGTAAGGGGTTGGAAAGCTGCACAAAAGAAGTGGTTTGCAGGGCACGGGTACAGTAGGTTATTTTGTTGGTCCTGTACAATTTGAGAACAGCTCTACCCACCTCATCTGTTGGCTCAAGAAGTGTGTGCAGAAGTGTACACAAACTCCTCTGACTGCAGGCAGGAAGATGGGAAAATGGGAGGAGGAGACGCTGCATGGCTGCTGGACTTGAGGAAGGACTTAGAGGATGGGACAGGGGGTCTTCATTTCAGGGCATCTGATGTGTCTTTGAAAGTAGCTTTGATTTCATTGTGGAAGGGACTGGAGGGGGAGTGGAGGAGTTTGTTTCACAAAGGCAGCTCTGCAGATCCCCCTCCTGTGCAGCAATACAAAGGTGAAGGACTGGCTATTTCTGGGGAGGAATTAGTTCTGGGGGCTACCTCAGGCTTCCGGGGAGGAACGGCAGGGTGTCTGGGTGAGGTAGAGATGCCCTGAGGGGATGGTGCTAAGTGGGTGAGATTGCTTCAGACTACTTATTTTGAGCGGTTGGGGAATGCCCCATTTCCAACATCATTATCTGTTTTAATAACTAGAGGTTACGGTCTCATTATTTCTCATTCTGGCTCCCCCAGAGCTACTGTACCCTGGAGTGCCATACACTGTGTCCCAGCACCAGTGGTTTCTGGCGGTCTGTGCTTGCTGGACCAGGGTCTGGGAAGTAAGAGGATGGTTACAGCGTGTGCTTCCCAAAAGTGTTAAACCCAGATTCGGGTCGTGGGATCCTTCCTCTAAGCGTGACTGGTCCAGGCCCTAAAGGAAGGGCTGGGAGAGTTATGGCAATCTCTTTGTCTGGACTGCATGGCCCATTTTCTCTGCTTCTCTCAGTCCAATATAATGCAGTGGAGCATCAGTGTTGGCTTCTGTAGGCTACAAAATTTATTGTTGTTTATATTGGGTCAGATTCTAACCTCAACTAGAGGGAAGAGTAACTGCAGCGTGACCTGCTTTGTGACCAGTGGCTCCAAAGCTGCTCAGGTCAGACAGCTGCTGACTAATTCCCCATCTTAACAAATTGCTTATAGCTCTAGAGTTTCTTGGAGCAATTCGCAGCGCTAAGTACGTTCACCCTTCTTGTGTTAATAATTCTAGTTTAAGCATTTAGAAATGTTTCAGTGGGGTTTTCTTTAAGTAGTTGTAATGTTCAGACAGATTTTTATAAATTGCCTTCCAACTGAAAGACTTGTTTTCCTGTTTGTTTTAAACCAGCATTCATACATGCAGGAAATACACAGTATTCTGCCATGTTTCTGTTGGCAACTATTAAGTTATCCTTGTCAGAACATGCCAACAGGATTTCTTAGCAAGCTAGCAGAAAGAAAACAAGCAGTTCTCAGACTAAACAGACCCCATGCTTGAGTTGTAATACAGATCTCGTGCTAAATGCTATGTAGATTCTGTAGTCTTTTGGTTTAAGGCAATCTTTGAGATTGCAGGTTGCAGATTCAGATCTTTGGAGTTCCTCCAGACCTGCATTGCATTAGCTGACATCATGATTTGGCCTTCAGAATTGGAGGGCCAGTACCTGAAAAGAGTGTATTACTGTCCAGACTTGGTCCTCAGAAATTAGTAGTCAGAACGAGCCGTCTCCTGGGTGTGCAAATTCTTCTTTGTCACTCCTGTCTCATTGCAGTTCCTGATGTAAGCCACAAGAACTGTGGTCAGACCCCAGCTCCTGTAATTGGTTTGATCTAAATTAGAGCAGTTCTGGTATGCTGAAGCAGTCTGCCCTAAAACCGACACAGCTGGACGTGCAACCCAGAAAATACACAGGCTCTCTGTGGATCCTCAGCAGCTACTGCATGTCTCCAAGAACTGAGGCTGGAGTAGGGTAGTAAAAATACAGCACTCTAATAATCCTCAACTACTACTATTTGTTGCTGCTAACAGCCTGGGTTTTCCTTCAAGCTTTTGATTTGATGCAAGTCAGAGCCAGCTTTTGTGGTTTGGCAAGATTTGCAGCACAGGTTCTTTTGGGAGAGGCAAGAAATTAAAACTTTAAAACAGGAATGTTTAAAACACAATAATGCTGTGTTAACAGTCTTTAAAATCTCATTTTCTAGACCCTTTCTTTATGAACACATCATTACAAACATAACTGATGTGAACTGGTCACTGGGTTTGAGAGCTTGTCAGTTGTTTTTGTCAGAGCTCTTTGGCAGCCACTGCGTTGCGGATCCTGGAAAGAAAGAGAAGATAACTTGTGCCTGTAATGAAGGTTTCGTGTGAGAGTACCCTGTGGCCGAGCTGGTGGTTTTCCTGAGCAGCGTGATTTCTAGTAACAAGGAGGGAGAGTTTAGTTGCAGAAGTGTTATGGCTGGTTGAAGGGATTGAGAGAAAGAGGCAAAGCTCAGCTGTGACACTGCTTCACATTACGTCGGCCAGGATTTTCAGGTGTGGGTGGATAACCTTGGGCGCTTTACTCCAGTGGCGTGGATTTAAAGTCTTTGCTTTAAATGCTAAAGCTTGAAAATGCTGGCCTGACTCTTGACGTGTCTCATTTTCCAAGATGGGAGGTGTTCCTTGCCAGTCATCATTCCTGGGGGAGGGAGGGGCAGACGGTGGGAAGACAGAGGACTCAGGAATGTCTTGGGAGGCTTCCAGAGGCTTGGCTGAGCAATGAGGCCTCTAGATCCTTGTCTAAGTCCTAACCTGGCCTGATCTTCACTAGCACAAATGTTTGCTCCAGTTATGCAGAGGGAATAATGAGAAAAAAAAAAAAACCCCATGCGTGTAGTTAGTTTTTGAAGCGCACACCCAGCCCACAGACTCTTGCTGGTCCCTACGAGAAAGGCGTAGCTGTCGTACTGGCAGCAAAGAATGGGAATGCCAAACTCTAGCTCAGTTCTTCCAACGTGCACAGGCATCTAATCTCTGCGTGTGCACGTAGGTTCACATGTGCAAAACCCTTTCATGTGCTTCTCCTTATGTATGTACATGGTTTATACATATGCTATGCATATGTTTGAAAATTTTGTCATGCTAAAATGGATTCCCCTTTGTTAGTGAAGCCATTTGCCAGGAGTGCTCAGAGCACAGGGGTGGTGTTAAGAAGAGGCGTCCTGCAGCATTTCTGCCTGGGCGAGAGAGAGGAGTGGGTAAAAGGCCCAGGAGACCAATGGGAAGCAGAACTGAACATCAACATTTTAGGAAAGAGCAGAACTGCTTTCTTTTTAAGTCTGGTACGTGTAACTAAACAGGGCTGGATACTTCTCCCTTCACTTGGTTTGAAGTCAGTGTGTAGAGTACGTTGCTTTCTTACATGAATAAAGTTACCAGAATCTGGCCTGGAGAATGTTGCCTTTAGAAACGATTAAAAACATAATTGATTCTCTGTGTTGTATATCCTTTTCCTGCTATGAGATTATTTGATAACATAGTTTACAAAATCCCGTGTAAAAACCCACAATATTACAAGGTAAATATTCAAAGAGAAAACCTCAAATGTGTCAGGTTCCCTTAAATGTGTCAGGTTCCCTTAAATGTGTTTTGTCCAAATTAATAGAAGATCTTCTATTGTCTTGTTTTGAATTCTAAGAGGACTTCTCTTTGGTGTCAGATTCTCAGATTTTTTTTTTTTTTTAAAGTAATTAATAGTGGAGCAGGCTTTCAGTATCTACCCTGGAAGGTAAAAACCCTTAATCACAGTAACATCATTAGTGCTTTCATGCATTTAATTTTGATGCTTGACAAAGCACATAGCCATTGATAAGAACAAATAAGTGGTGTTGTGTGCAATTGAGAGAAAAAGGAAAAGCATGAAAACCCCTAAGCTTCAAGTAATTAAATTTAAATATGTTATTTGAATTTAGCTGAGATAATGTACAAACTGTGGGTATATTTTTCAATCAGTGAAAGACCCCTTGAGTAAACATGATCCATTTAAATTCAAATCATGGGGAGTGGAAAGTAAACCCTGCTGTGGTTAAGAAGGCATCTTCACTAAAACACTGGGCATTGTGTATCTTTGATATCTGAGTACTCATGTGTTGTAGTTTTATAAAGGGCTGTTTTCACTCATGGATGCCTACATGCCAGAGACTTTATTGCATCTATTTATTTCCTGTTTTTTGCCTCTCCCCCCTTCCCTAATTTGAACCAGTAATGAAAAACTGACACTCTGCTTCTGCCATCCTTTAAAGTTCCTCAAAACTGTTATAATTCAGCACTTACTAGCCTTGGGATATGGCTTTATGGCATTTGGGTGAAGTTTTTGTAGTACATCTGTGCTCTTTCTCTCTCTGTAGGCCACAAGCTCGGAACCGCTCTAATAAAACTACTAGTAGGTGTTTAATGGCAGGTTATTGAGGAAGTAGATAAAAGAAAATTGCAACATTCACATCAGTAGGGAGTGGGGTTTTAAGGGAGAGGAACTGCCGAGCTTTGAACTAGGGAAAGTTACACTTGGTGCTTTTGTTCAAGGGGACCTCTTTTTAGACACCAAAACACCTCCTCATTCTTCCCTGTGGAATGGGCTGTTCTGGTAGAATTGGCGCTTGGTATGTACAAGCAGGCGGGAAAACTTGCCGTCATAAGCAATAACAATTGAGAAACAAGTTTTTGCGTAGTGTTCCTTTGCAAATATAAGGGAGTAGGGGGAGGAATGCGCGAAAAGTGAAAGAAAAAGCCATCTCCCACTCTATTCCAAAAGTATTATGTGACCTTATTGCGAACATCTGAATTGTGTACGTTATTCTTTTTGGTCAAGCTATCCTCAGTATGGTTTGTGTAGGAATGTGTGTGTGTAATGAACAGCTAGCCCACGCACATGTAAGAGAAGATTCTGTCTTTTATTCTGCTCGTGATCAAAGCATCATTTTACAGCCTGTTAGGTGTTTATCTTCATGTCATCCCTAAGAGGCAATTTAAAGGCAAAAGGCAGAAGAACAAAGAATGTGAGTATTTTGCACAAGCTCGCTCAGAAGGCTGTGACTGCCGCCTGGATTGCCGTGATAAGCTGGCAGTGGTGATCTCCTCTTTGTCCAGGGCTCTACTGACTGGACTCTTTTGCCCTTTTGGTAGCATATGTCCAAGGAGACCCAGACCGGTTGTTCTTCCAGAAGCCCAGTCTTTCAACTGCTCAGGTCAGCTGGTAGATCCTGAAAAACAAGGAAACAAATAAGCCTGATTTGTAGGGCTTTTTGCAGAAATAAGAGAGAATCGGTAGTGGAGGATTTTATCCGTGCAGCCGGATGACTCGAGTACTCCCTGTGGTTACTGAGCCCAGTTCCTCAAGGCCCACGGAGCTGCGATCAATGTGCTGTTGCATAGACCATTACAGGTCTGTGCTGCAGAGATGTCAAAGAGTTCCTGGACAGTATCTTGCAATTGTGGTACTTCATCCTGTAGTTGGACTTCAGCACTCAGCATTTCTGTATAGCATATGGAGAGGTGGGATGTACAGTCAAAACAAAACAACTCAAGCAAATTCCTCATCTGCACAGTACAGGACAAAAGAATAGATTAAAAGTTAAGTAGGATGAAGTTGCATATAAAAGAGAGGAAGGAAAAACTAGGGCCATTCTTACAATTGTAGGTGTAAGAAGTAATAAAGGAACTGACGTACAAGTTGTCTTTGGGTTCTGGAGGCCAGGAGCAGGTTGTTTATTCCAGTGTGGTGTGGTGCCTAAGATCACCCATCTATTTTTGAGACACATGAGAAAGCACTTGTTAAACTGTATAAAGCTAAGTATCTTTCACAAGAAGAGATAGTTAATATATATTCTTCTGCTGCAAATAAGCATTTTACAACAGAGAAGAAATGCATTTTTGTACAGCACTTACCAGCCCAATATTGAAGGACTCATTAAATTCCAATATAAATGCCTGCAGAAATGAAATGGGAAACCAAGGAGGTTAAAAAGAGGATAAAGGAAAGAAAGGGAACTTTCTGCAATTCTTGAGGTCAGACCAGCATAAGTGACAGCTTCTCAGTAAAAAGAATTGCCTGTCTGCCCTGCATGAGGCACCGATTAACTAAGCAGATTTCTCTCTGGTTGGTTTATCAGTAATGTCATGCACGTGTGTGTTTTAGGGTAACAAATCTGATTTCTAATTTATTAGCTGAGCGGTGTTCTTACTGCAAAGGGGAAAAAAAAAAAAGAAGTCTGATTCTCCGTTGAGGAACTTGCGAGGTTATTAAGCGGGTTCTCAGTCATGCCACAGATACAACTTGATGGAGCACACCTGGATCCTCCCTGTTGGCTGTGTTTATAGTCTCCTCTGTCATCCAGTATTTGACTTTGCATGTGAGAGACAGACAAGGAAAAAGAGAGAAAGGTTCTGGAGGCATTTCTAACAGAGATGCCAAACTGTCAAATAGTAAATCAGGAAGCAGCTCCCTGATGGTTTCACATCAAGAGGAGACACCCTTTTGTGACTGTGCAGTGTCTACTGGGTTTTTTTTCACTTCCATCAGAGCTGTCTGATATGGTCAAGTAGGTTTGAGGCTTTCAACATGCAATTTTCCTTTTATTTATTGCGACTGTTTTATTTATTTGTCTTTCGTGGTAGTTTTCAAGGATACATGTTTCAAGGATACTTTTTAGTCTGTAACATTTTCATGGCTCCTCATCCCCAAGTTAAGGGTAGAAAAAGAAACAAAAAGAAAGGGGGGAAAAAAGAGCAACGTGTCTACAGCTTCAGGGGACAAAAGAAGAAATATATTCCATTTAGGAAGACCTCTAATCTCTGGTTATACAGGACAGCTTTGTTAGATAAGATTAAAAATTTCATGAATGTCCCTTTTTATCCCTGGAGTCTCCGCCATTTATACCAGCTATTGTCAGCATCAAAAGAGCTTGATAACAGCTGGCTAGAGACGTGACCACACAGCAACACAACAGCAAGAAAGGGGCAGCCGGGTTCATAAATCTTCAGAAAACCCGTTCCCCATGAATCTGCTGCTATCACAGTCAAAGGGAGAATGCATTGTCCTCCAGCCAGTCAAAAACCTGAACTTCAGCATTAGCAGGGGCTCGATTGAAAGTGTAGGGTGCACAATGAGATGTTGTCCATTATCTTCTTCATTGCAGCCCTTATTACTGCACACAGATACAGTTTAAAGGATCTTTGAGTTTAGCTTGTTGCTAGGTAGAGTTTTTCCAAAAATCATGCAGTCCTTACCCTTGGCAGTGTAATCCTGCGTTTTCTATTCATCGCATCAATACGGTGCCACGTGGGACAGGGTCAGGTGGTGCCGGTTTGGTGCACAATGGACCGACCTCTGGTATCTTCTGGCTGGGAAGGAGCTATTTAAGCCAGAATCTGGCCCTTGGGCGCTGAGCTTCCTCATTCTCCAGGCACTACTCACAGACTCGCGCGTAAGCAGGGCAAGTTAGGAAGCACAAATTGGCTCAGACTCTTGAAATACAAGTTTCCTGGTTTTCGTGGGAGGGTCCAAATTCATATGTGTTCAGCTTTATTCTGGTCTTACTTAATTCAGCGGCAGTATTTTCTCAGCTTTGGAGAAAACCAGATTGGCCCCTCAGGAGTTTCGTAGTTCCTCTAAAGCAAATAGCTAATGAAGTAACATCAGTTAATTATAGGAGAAGGAAGAAGAGAATTACTGTAGATCAAAACAAAACTACAAGTCTATGTAACATGCGTAAGAAAAGACAAAAAATAAGGTGGAAGCTTTTAGTGCCTTAGCCTGTTAGGGAGATTTGTACCTAGGTATCGTGAACATTGCAAAGCCAGCACTGTTTAAGACAACTGTAACGTTACTTTAAAGCCTACCTGTCTAATATTGCCCAGAATCCAAGAACAAGCGTTATTAGAGAGGTATTAAATGCAATTTTGTTAGAGAAAACAGGAAAAATACTTAATGGTTCTACCCCCCTGCAAGAAAAACACAGTTTCTGAAAGTGCTCATGTTGTGAAAGCTATGATTAAAAACTTAAAAACTAAATTATTGGTTATATATTTGTATTTTATTTTCCTGGCAGCTCCATCCCCAATTGCTTTGATCCAGGCTAAAGAGATAACAAGGCACAGTGTTGCCTTGGCTTGGCTGGAACCTGACAGGCCAAATGGAGTTATCCTGGAGTACGAAGTCAAATACTATGAAAAGGTACTGTTCAAAAATTGACAAGCAAGGAGTTTTGTTTGGGTTTGGGGAGAGCTTTCTACTTCGTTCCATTTAGGTTTATTTCCAGATAGGATTCCATCATTTGAAACCAAACAGGTTCAGTTTAATAAAATCCAATTAAGGATTTCATGCACTTGAATGGTTGCTTGAAAGAATAAGACTCGTACGCTGTTCCAGCTGCATGGTGTGAGTTTATTTTGTTATTTTTTCCTACCTAGGAACGGAGCTTTTGTAGCAAGCATATTTATAATGAGAATCAATAATGTTGGGCAGAAGTGAAGCACTAGCTTTACTTCATAGACAGAAGTATAATAATGAAGTATATAACACAGTAATGATAATAATATCTGTTTGCCGATGGCTTCTGCTTGGAGTGATAGTGTGGGCTAGACAGCTTTTAATAGAGAATAAGGAAATAAAATTATATTCTTCATACTTTCCAAGTTAGAGGGAGATGTTATTCCTACAAATAACTTCTCAAGTATGGAACTATGAAAAGAGCTGTTTTCTTTGAAGGGTCTCTGCGAAAAAGAACAATTACTTGCTCTTGCTTGTGTGCGCTCTCTCACACGCGCATGCATACTTCTAAATTTTTTTAATAAAGATAATCAGTTATTTGCTTCCCTAACACATGCAGAAAAAGGCATCTAATTTGCAGATTATTGCATTTTCTGATGGATTTTCCAGCCAAAAGCGGAACAGTTTTTAAGATTGAACTTTCTGGAAGAAATTTTCGAGGGCTTTTCTTTTTTGAAGTATTTTTATCTTTTCTTTTTTTTTTAATGTGGGTCCTGGCTGGTAGGAAGAAAAAGAAAGTGCCAGCATGTGTGAGTGAAATGTTGCTAGTTAATCAATAGGATCCCATTTGAAGGCTTGGCTATTTTCCAAAGGATTTCGTTACGTGATTTCTTAAATAATCAGTGATATATGAGCACCATACCTACCGCCTCATGATCCTTTTTTGGCTTTCTCAGAGCTCCATGCAGCACACAGTGCTAGGGGTATTGAGCAAGGCTGACAGCAGGAGCCCTCGGGATGTATTTTGAGACTTGCACAGTTGTTACTCATCTTCTTTCATCATGACAGTTCTGGCAAGGAAGTGGGGTTCCACGGTTCATGGTGCAGCAAGGCATTTTTACTTGATCGCCACTGTGTTCTTTTGTTGTTAGGACCAAAATGAGCGCAGCTACCGCATTGTGAAGACAGCTTCCAGGAATACTGACATCAAAGGCTTGAACCCCCTGACTTCATATGTCTTTCACGTGCGGGCCAGGACAGCAGCAGGATATGGAGACTTCAGTGGACCATTTGAGTTCACAACTAACACAGGTAATGACATGCCCACTGATTTATTTTTCTTTTCCTTGAGCGAAGAGTGCAAATGTAACTGAGCTGTGTGTTGGGAGTTTCCCCTTGGCTGCTTGGACTGTGGTGTGTCTGTTCTGGGAAAATGTTCTTCCATGGTCGCATGATTGTTGGTGATGCCAGGAGTCTGACATCTATTTGGATATGCTATATTCTAGATTCTAACAGTGAAAATACTTTAGTGTAGCGTGAGGAGTTGTACACCCTATAAACACTTGGAAGCCATTGATGCTCCAGAGATCTATGTACTTATTTTGTTTACTGTAAATGTAGATGTTTGCACTTGCTTTTGGAATATTCCATTTGCAGGGTAATAGAACCCTGTTACTCCCCTTTGCAAGCTATTGACATAGGTCAGTTAGGTGTCCTACATCAGCTCACGTACTTGCACTTTTCCTTAGACAGTCACATAAAGACAATGTTCGAATTATGTTGTCAGTATGTCAGCGTTTCACTTTGCTCAAGCAAACGTGCAAATTTAGCCCCGAAAATGTTTGCTTTTCGGTGGCAGGAAGGCAGTGTGACCAAGCTGGTTTTATTTTGGACAAACAGGTCTGTTTAAATCAATTTAAGGTCACGCTGGTTACTGGCAACATCCTTCAGGATGTTAACAGCTGAAAATAATCAATCCAGCAGGAAGAGGGAAGGCATTTGTAAATAACTTATTCTCTTCATGTCAGTTGGGGAGTGATCATCTGTCCCCACTGACAGAAAAAGGAGGAGGAGAGAAGGGTGGTAAGCAATGAGAAAGGAAAAAAAAAAAAAAAGAAGCCATTATACCCCCAGAGCAACACTGAAGGGGAGAAGGAGAGGGAATCCTTGTTCTCAGTGAGCTGAAGTTCCCCAAATTATTATCAAACATCATATCTTCAGCTAATTAGGGCCCTGTTGGAAAATTGTGTCAAACGACTATATAATAAAGGCCTGAAAGTAGATTTGAGTGCTACTCTAAACTGCCTTCACAAGCCAGAAAGCCTCATTGAGCACTACCTAGGTTGGTTTTTTGAGGGTGTCTGACACTAATGCTCCCTTTTCTGTTTCCAGTTCCTTCCCCCATCATTGGCGATGGTACCAATCCCACAGTGCTTCTTGTTTCAGTGGCTGGCAGTGTTGTTCTTGTGGTCATTCTCATTGCAGCCTTTGTCATCAGCAGGAGGTAAGAACTTAAGCTTCTCTCTCCCCCTCTCTCTTTCATGAGGGAGCTTTTTGTCCCCTCCAAACAAAGCTAAATTCTTTGATTAGCATCATAAACAGTGCATTTGCATTACAAGCCTTCTCCCATGTAGCTTTGATCTTCTCAACATTAGTACCAAGCAGCATGTGATGTAATGGCAATAGTTCCAGCTCTATTTGCCCTTCAAATGCAAAGCTGATTCCAATAACTGGCATTGAGAAGCAAGCCAGCTAGAGATTTGTGGTTAGTGTAATTTTAAGTTAGCTTTAATGGGTATGGGTACAGTAGATTTTCTTGGACTGACTCCTGATAGACAGGGAATAAACAACTGCACTGTTGTGAACTAAGCCATCAGACTGCTATGCTTGTGATTTTTGTGTTAGTCTGTATGAGTCTGCATTAGTCTTTTGGGTTAGTCCTTCCAGTGTGAGTGGATATGACTGTAAAACAGAAGCCGCAGTCATTCAGCATCACATGCAGTAACACAGCAGACTGGATCAATGGTTATTTCATCAGAGCAGGACCATAATCTTCTACCAAGTACTTGTTCATTCTCCCACATTCAACGCGGGTGTCAGGAACATTCCTGCAAATGGGAGGACAGTGTAGCAGAAACACACTGTGAGTGTTTGTGTCTTCATCTCTGTGGTCAGTCTCATTTAAAAAGATCAGCATGATTTTGCTTCAGTGTAATTCTGAGATAAAACTGGATGTATCATTACTGCATCTGAAGCCTGGGATTTGAGGGATGCACGTTTTGCCAGTCTCTGTTGATCAGTTTAGTGGCATCAGCCATAAATGTGCACAAATTCCTCTTGATTTGCTCTCTTACTTTAAATTGTCTTAAGGAGCCGTTAAGTCACGATGACTGTAATATCTGTAAGTAAGCATGCATTGTTATAGCTTTCTGTGGGTGTTCACCTCAAAGCCTCCATGCTGGCAAGAAGAAAGAAGAGCAGAATGTATGAAAATGTCATGCAGAGAGACAGGTTTATTAAAAGCCATTGCAACGGAAAATAGCATCACTGAGCTTGATGACTTAATGTCCTCTCTGCTTTTATTGATCACTTTATTATTTCAGGCAGGATTGATAGCAGGATACATTGGATTTCTAATTATGAGTCGCCACCTTGGAGAATTGAGCCTGTCGAGCTGCTTTGAGATGATTCCTTCCCAACCTCCCTCTATAAAAAAATGTCACTTCCCAAGGCTGATAAACACTACTTGGTGATTGGCCCTCAATGGATCACTTTTTAGAAAATGAAATGTCAACCCCTTGCCCTCATATTGATTCTCTTTAGTGTCGGCCATAAAGCTGTCAAAGGAGAGGCTGCCTGGAGCCACGTAGCTGACAGACTTGCTGATGCGGGTGCGCACTCAGGCAGGTCTTCTCACCGCTCGGCTCTCTGTTCAGTTATCTCTGCCCACAAGTGTTCAACTTGGACAAAGGCAAGGCAAAGAGCAGGTGGACAGCAGGGACAAAAGCCTGGTCCAAGCACTAGTGGGAATGGAGATAAAAGTGTTCTGGTGTGGCCATGGGTTCAGGGGTGTCCCGTAGTTCTGCACTGGTAGGTCTCAGAGAGGCCGTGGAAGGGGAAAGACATAGCAAGATGAATGAAATACTAGGACAGTGAAACTGCTCTGTGCATGCTAATGCATAGTGCCTTGCTAATTAATAGCCTTCCTCAATACACAGCTCTCCAGTAGCTGGAAGTGGTTCTCAATAAACAGAATCTATTTTAATATTCACTATTACTCTAACGATTTTAACCACTTTGCCAGTGTCATTTAAAGATGTGGGCTTTGGGGATATTACATGAAGTTCCTACACCAGCAGAAGAAGTTAATAGCAAAATAATTACACTTTGTTCCAAAACTACTTCAGATGAGAAAAAGCTTTTCTGTCCATACAGTCCCCATGAGGAGATTTTGTAATCTAGCCATGACCTAAAAGTCCTATTTGTACAACCAAAACTGTGCTTGGGCCTGCAGACATGGCCTCTCTGCATCTGTGAACCAAATGTGGGAACTGGGCATATGCTGTGGGTGCCCACTTTTGAACCCTGAGTTATTACTGCTAATTTAGCATTACGTTTTTTCGAGTCATTTCTCAAATCCCAGAATACATCTTTGCAACAGAATTTGTCAAAGTACTTTGCCTTCAGGCAGCTCAAGCTGTTTGGTTCCGTCCTGCAACCACAGCGTTTGTGTTAGCAAGAGAACTCATCTGCCTCAATGTTAGTTTAAACTTCCTGAGGTTAAGATGTGCGTATCTGTAGAGCAGTGTGCAGGAGGTCGTGTGAGTGTTTCTAGACCCTGCCCTGCAGGAACACTGAGTGAAATTAGAATATCTTAAATGAAGTTGTAAAGGGTTTGGGAAAGTGTGAAACGGAAAGAGCCGCTTTCTAGAAGGGTTTGGGTGGAGTAAGATGGCCCTAGAGAACCCTCTGGTCATCTAAAAGTTTGTCAGGAATTCTAGCGATTGATAAATTGATTTATCTTCTGCTCCGTAAACAGCTGAACGCCTTTGCCTGCCTTTTGCTGGTGGTGTTGGATCAGCGTGCTCCGCCAGCCTGGTGCCTGAGCCCTGCAGCACCCTCAGCCCCTCTTTGGTTTGGGGAGGAGGAGGTGGGAGCAGCAGTGCAGCACCCGGTCCGTGCTGCTTCACCTCAGGCGTGCTAATACCCGCTGTTGTTCCCTCCTCTTCATTGCCAGCCCCCACCTGTAGATGTGCCTGCGTCTCTGACCCGTGCAGTTTCTGAAAGCTTCTGTGTTCCTTTCCTGAATGCCAGCTATTTAATCACCACCACCAAAGTCCCTGTAATTACGGGGTTCAAATCTGCGACAAAGGCTTCCTTCTGCCGCTCAGGTGAGCTGCCCTGAGAGGCAGCTCCAGCCCGGCGTGCCCATCCCGGGCTGCTCTTGGGGACAATGGCGAACGGGAGCGTGCTGCCCCCCCGCCAAGCAGGAGAGGTCAACAGGTGACACAGGGAGAAGTGGAAGTAGGTAGTTAGTTTGGAAGGTATTATTTGAAGTTAATAAGCTACAATTACGTAGCCTGAACAGTAATCCTTTTGTTTCCCTTTGCTTTTTGCATGTCTTTGGGTTTTAGTGGGGGAAGGGTTTTTTTAATCTGTTGGTTAGGGTGCTTGAAAAGTAAGATAAAGAGCATTTTTTATACTTAAAATGCTTTCATTCAAAGCCTGTTTGTGTTTCATTTTTCCCATCTGTGCCTGAACATTAATAACATGAATTCGAAGGAGTCCTGCTTAAAATGCAGAATATTTTGTTTCCTTTTTTTCTTTCCTCTGAAAGAACTTGTATAATACCTGAAACCATCTCTGCAGTCCGCTTAGCTGCTGTATGGCACTGGGTGAGATTTGTGCTGCCTCTTCCTTCTTGCTCAGTTCGGTAACTGAGAGCAGAACACAGTCCTTTTATTTAACTCAGCTCTGTTACACCAGTGCTGTAAGTCCCCGGGCAAATAAATGGTTTAAATTGATGTTTGGATCCAGTGTGGTTTTTAATAATACTCTTCTTGTGATTTGGAGTCATTTGTGTTTAATTGACTTTCATCGAGAAAAGAAGCTCCCAACCGTTTTTGGAGACATTCAAAACCCTGCCTGGACGTGTTCCTGTGCAACCTGCTGCAGGGGCACCTGCGTTAGCGGGGGGTCGGACTGGATGGTCTCCAGAGGGGCCTTCCAACTCCTACCATGCTGTGATTCTGTGATTTATGGTTGGATGTGTACTTGCTTTTTATGTCAGAACACAAGTCCTGTTGATGTTTTTGGGAGCTGTGAGGCTTGGTTCGAGGATCAGGTAGTCTTCACATGTCAAACAGGAATTTTTTTTCCTTCTGTTTCATGGTTAATTTGTAGTTTTTATTATTGGCATAGTGTGATTAACACCCAGCACTAAAAGACTGCAAAGACAAAGGCTGGGAAATGGCCTTTCAGCTGACAGCGATGGGAAGCTGCCATTCCCCACAGGCCAGGTGCAGAATGGGAAGTGAGATGCTTTTTGCTAATGGGCAGAAGAGTTCTGCTGATGGGAGGGCAGTGGTGAGATTTAGGAAGGTTTGCTGCAAGCAAAGACTTTCTCTCACCCACTCCCATTTTCCTCCTCTACCCATTTACTGTTTTCAGACTTTTAACCCAGTGTCAGCCCTGACAGGCCTGGTCGTCTCCTGCCCCGCTCCAGGCAGCGGATTGCACATCGCAGGCAGTGCCTCCTGTTCTCCAGGCTTGGCTTCTCCTTCTGCCTTCCCTCTTCTTCACAGCAGCCCAGACTCTTGCCAGTTAACTAAGCTGGGTCTGACACGCTGGGAGACTTCCATAGGAACAGGCAAACTCTGCTTACACCTGGTTCTTAACTTTCAGTGAATGCTGGGTAAAAGCCCAAACCAAATCTCTACATCTACATCCCGTTAGATGCTGGCGAACTTCAAATCCCAGTACACATTTGGCTGAGCTGACTCCTCAATATCTTCCCTAACAGACTAACCTCTTGTATTAAGTTTTCTTAATGCCACGTATCCATTGAAGTTTAAAGCTGAACTAATTAATTAAATACATAACTGGTACTGTTATCATGTGTGTAGATGTAGCAATGGTAATACATAGAATTAACATACTACCCTACGTTATTGTTTCCAGCTCAGAGGGTTAGTAGAGAAGCTCTGCCGTCAGGAGTTCTTTGCCCCCTTCAATTATACAGTCATTGAAAGCATAAACAAAATCCTTGAAATTGCATTTTTTGGTAGTCAGGGGGTTTTTTTGCAGCCATCCTGATTTCTATGTTAATAGACTGTTTCCAGTTTAAAATTTGCAGTTAAGTGAGTTGGTATTGGCATTTGCCTAATGGTGTTTGAAAATCAGTCTACCAAAACACCTCTGTTGTATCATTTAAATCCATATATGATAGGGCTAAAAAGCAATTTGGCCATTTTTTTGCACAGAATTGCAAATACACGTTTGAAGAAAAAGTAGCCAAAACACAAGCTTGCTTTTCTTTCTTTAAATGCCAAGATGCAAACATGGATGTTTTGCTTGATGCTTTGTTGATGCCAGTAACACTTAGAGCAGTTTAGGAGAGGAGTCTCCTACCCCGCTCGTAAGCGTATGTTGTGTCATGGGCTGTTGTACGGGAGCTGCCGAGCACAGGTCGTGGCAGGTGCAAACAGCTCAAGTCTCAGCAGGTCAAGAAGACTGAGCTTGTCTCGAAGTAAGATACTCATTTTGAACTGTAATGTTCTTTTTTTTGTTCTGACAGGCGCAGTAAGTACAGCAAGGCTAAGCAAGAGGCAGATGAGGAGAAACATTTGAACCAAGGTAAAAGGCAGTGGTGCTTGGGTTTTTTGATTCGGTTCACAAAACTTGTCCCATGTTCTGATGCTTGGGAAATAAGGGATGACGTTCCTCTTGAGATGAATGTGTTTCCATTTTCCTCTCTTGCAGACATCCTCCTTCAAAAGCATGCGCTTAGTAACAGGGAAAATAGAAGTATCTGGATAAAAATTTTTGAGGAGACAGACAGGAGAAAAGTTCATCAAATTTTTCCGTTATTCCATTCCACTGAAAGACATCTGTTCTTGGCTAGTGATATCTAGGCATAATTTTTCCCCACAATATTCTGCTAAGGCAGTTTCTGGATGGGCCGGAGGCAATCCTGCAGGAAAGGAAATGTGAACTTTGCTGACTTTTTTCCCTGACTGAATCCTACTGTTACTTCCATCTCAGTTATCCAGGTACCAAACCTAGTACCTGAGCTCAGAAATTCTTGGCTCCCAAAAGGGAAATGTGATGTGTTTTAGTATCACAGGTCCATAGACAGGCTATTGGCGTGTTAGTGATGGCAGTGATTTGTGAAGCTCATTTATTGTCAGAAGCCTGATTCCTTACATCAATATTGGGAAATATTAAATGCTTACATTTAAAAGCATCACGTTGGGGGAAAAATACATTAAGTCCTTCCTTCATTAGTCATTCCTGGCTTACAGTACATTTTTATTGTACACTCTCTTTGCTGTTGTATATCATTAAGGCTTCAGTCTCATATGTTCTGTGTTCAGCAGCATGTAGATCAGTGACTTCAAATAAAACATTTCTGCCTTGCAGGTGTTAGAACATATGTGGATCCTTTTACATACGAGGATCCAAACCAAGCTGTGAGGGAATTTGCCAAAGAAATTGATGCCTCCTGCATAAAGATTGAAAAAGTTATTGGTGTGGGTAAGTGCCAGAACTTTTGCATTTTTTTCTGTAAATATAGTTTCAAATTCGCTTTTAGGAAACCTGGAATCCTATGATTTTTGTAGGACAGTTCCCCCAAAGGAACTGATGTAACAATTTGACAACACAAGCATGTGCTTCCTGTTCATGCCCATGCATTCTTGTGCCTTTTTCCTTAAGGGGAATTTGGAGAAGTATGCAGTGGACGTCTCAAAGTACCAGGAAAAAGAGAGATCTGTGTTGCTATCAAGACTCTGAAAGCTGGTTACACTGATAAACAAAGGAGAGACTTCCTGAGTGAGGCCAGCATCATGGGACAATTTGACCACCCCAATATCATCCACTTGGAAGGTGTAGTTACTAAATGTAAGTAGGTCATTTTTGTGACAAGGCCAATTTGGAAGTCACTGAGAAATTAAGTCCGTAGTGGTGCATGCTGGTGTGTTTTTGTTTTTTTTTTTTACCCTCTTTCCTGTGAAATGACAGATGGAACAGATCCACTGATAGCTAATAGGAGGAAATCAGTGCAGGACAAGTCATTAATCTTGTTGTCAGCTATAAAAGGGTTTATGGTTTCAACTGATACTCTATCTGTAGGCAGCTTGTACAAGATTTTGTAGGGGGAATTAATACTGCAGGGGCTGGCTTTTTTTTTCCCCCTTCTTGCTATGCCAAGCAGGCGTCTTTCACGTCTTTGCTAGACTGAGCTGATTGTTACAGGATAGGCAAAAGCAGATGGTGAGCCAAGAATTTTAAATGGTTGGGGGAAAAATACCAAAACAAAACTACAGAGTCATATGTTTAAGGTACAAAGCACAGATGTGAGGAGCAAGCCTTTGAAATGCAATAGGCTATTTTAGAGTGCAACTTGCTTATTTGTTTTCTCTGATTTACAGGTGTGATAATTTCACTCTGCAGAATTTACCTGGCTGATCTTTTTGTTTGTTTGGTTTGGGTTTTTTTTAAGTCTGTTAACATTTGCTGTGCCATGAACCCTACCTTAGAAAGAGAATGTCAGTGCTTGCTGGATGCCGTTAGTAGGCTAGGACTGAAAATACACCTGTGAGACAAACGTGCCTGGGTCTGACTTCATAAGATGCCACTGCGATGGTGGAGTTATTGTCCCTACTCTGACTGCCGTAGGTAGCATGTTGGCAAAGCCTGGCACTGATCGCTAATCCTAAAAGACACTTTGGATGTAGGGGCTCATGCTCAGGGTAGCGAAGAAAGCAGATGGTGATCTTGTGAGCTGCTGTTCAGGGGTGGAATTTGTGAAGCTTACCTTCTGCAGCTGATGGTGTGCGTGATGAACATGAATGCAGAGTATTAATAGTGTAAGGAATTAAAGTTAGATACGAATGAAAAGTTAAAAAGTAAAATATTGCTAGAAGAGCAACATATCTCCCGTATAGGGTTGTCAAAGCCACCAGAAGCACTGAAAAACCCTGTCCCTCTTGAATGTCAGTGGGAGCTGGATGCTTAGTCTACCACTTGTGTTTCTGGAAATCTTACCCATTTGCGTTTCCCTCTCCTAGTCTGCCTTCTCTCACAGTTGTTGAAAATGGCTCCTGCAGTGTGTCGCTGTTTGCTTTTCAAGACAAGTTCCGCTAGGGAAAATAGGGGTTTGGACTAATTTTACCCATCATTTACTGAGGGCCTCCCTCAAAATTGAACTTAAAAGATAAAACTCTGTTTAAATTTTGCAGGTCTGATTCTCTTCTTTTTGTTGTTGTAACAAAGCGGGAGGGGGTTGTGGTCAGGCTGCAGCGTTTCCTTCAGACAGTGATTTTTCTAGCACCTCTGTAAAAGGCAGGCAACAGGGGAATCTTTCTGTCGAAATCCCACCAAGGCTGGAAACCCCTGAGCTATTACAGCTCTAGCAGTTATAAATGACTGTATGCATTTGCATAATGCAGTTGTCACCGAATTAAAATGATTTGAAATTTTCACCGAGGAGGTGGTAGCCTGACCTGAGAACGTTTCATTGCCTGGCTCGCAGCAAGCGATGCTTCCGCAGCAAGCCAGCTTGGTTACCTCAGAGCTGGTGTGTTGGTAAACAGGGCTACTTAAGAAGACATTTATCTCAATTTCTCCATAGGTTTTCTGAATGCTGTGATAAATGAATGCATTTAATAAACTGAAAATTAAAATGTGAGATAAATAGTGCTGTAGATGAGGATTGTGAGAGGCAGCAAGAAAACCATGAATACATTATTGGCTGCTAGTCAAGTACTTTAAAAATTGACTCACTGATGGTAACTTCTCCTCTCTATCCCCCTCCCCTGCGAAAGAAGTGCCTGAGTAATGAAATTACATGTTAATGCACTGAAAGAGTCTCCCTTTCTTCCTTTCTACGTTGACATAGTATCTTTTGATTGAGGAAGGTTAATTAAAACTCATTTAGTTGTATTTGTTCAGTGGAGGGGTTCTGGTCACAGTTACAAAGGATAAATGAAACAGTGACATATGCAGATTTGGCTGGACTTTTTTCTCTTTCTGCCAAAGAATGCTTGCAAAGGTGGATTAGAGGGAGAATGGTGTTTTATCACATCCCTTTCCTTAAGGGTACAAGTAGCCAAGGTCACTGAGCCCTGTGTCCAGAGCAGTTTGCTTTGCACGATACCATCGCTTCTCTGCTGCGTTCATGCAAATCGGAAAGGGTTTGGCTGCCAGACTGGCATTTTGTGGGCATACCAGTTTGCATGGGGCCAAAACAGTAAGAGTTTTGATATTGGTTGGGAAGGGAAGGAGAAGCAGTAGTAGTAAAAGGCCTGCAAAGGATAGGTTGGGGCTGAAAAGGTGAAATAAGTAATGATGAGTGAAATAAGTGATGTACCACACATACGTGTTGGCCTAAGTGAAATGATGTAAAATTTTCAGTACAGTCAGTCCTTACAGCATGTTATTTTCTAATTAAAACAAAGGTTACTTCAAAACCAGAAATCCCTGACAAATGAAGAGAAAAGCATCTTGGTGAAAAACCCACTGAGGTAGAAATGATTAGGGGAACATTCAATGCCGCAGCATTTCATGGTGGGGTAATTTTCATAGCTGGTTGTTTTGGACCAGATACTTGCTGGTGACAGAAGCAAGGAAAGTTGAGTAGTTCTGATGCCAACACAGAATTGAGCTGTCTACAGTCTAGGTAACATGGCCATTGAACTCTTCTTTCCCCATGATTTACCCTTATTCAGAGCTGCTCCAGGAAGTACGAGAGCAGAGTTTCTCTGGGACATTGTCTTTTATTTAGGAAGAAACTCTAGTTCCTGTAGCTAAAGCAAAACTGAGAAGAAGGGTTGCCATGCCAGCCTGGTGCTCATCATCAGGTGCTCAGGTGGGCTTAACAGTGCTCATCTTGTGCCATTTGACCTTTGATAAGCCACTTCTCTACATCTCCCGTTGCTCACTTTTAGAATGGAGATGATATTGGACCTGTTTCTGCAAATATCTAGATGCTGAATATCCAGTATGATTTAGCCCTGTGAAATAATCAGTGTTACTTGTATGTACCTAAATGTTTTCAGTTTCAGCATTGTATGAATTTCGTAAACCTCTCAAAGACAACATCAAGCATCCTTTATGTATTTGCTGTTGTTTCAGGCACGAGAGTGCCTAGAAAGCATCCCTGTGTCAGTAACATTACATTACATTTCTCTTCAGATTTCCTAGCTTGGCTCTGTGTATTGCAGCACGGAAAGCTGAGTGCCGCTGAAGCACGTGTGACATCGTTCATTGAATCATTTTTCCTGTGGTTGCCTTCATGGCTTTGGCTGATTTATCAATAACAAGAGACACGGGATACAAATTTGGGACAGAGAAAGTTGAGAGGAGCAGCTTGTATTTTGCATTCTTGAACGCAGTTGCCTTGAAATACCTTGTAGCTGCTGACAGCTTCTAACTTGCCTAAAGCGTTGATCTTTCGAAAGAGACAGAGAGACCAAAGCACTCACAAATTCCGTTTTGAAAGAGGAAGGCTTTCTAGTCTGTAAGCAATTTAATTACACTAAAGATTTTTGTCAGGTTTGAACAGATCTTTGTTTCTTAGCTCTCAATTATCAATTCATATATTCCTTAGAGGACAGCAGCCACTTTACTTAAAGACCTTGTCAATGAGTCAACTAAAGGGTTAACCTTCCAGATGGGGCCCTTTAAATGTTTCTGTCTTATAATATTTCTTGTCTTGCTCCCCACAGCTGAGGCATAAGCTTGGTGCTTTTCAAATTAAATTAGATTGTGTAAGCCAGGTGTCTTGGCAGTAAAATCATGTGCAACCCATTTTTATACCATTAACATCGGTGTTCATCAAGGAATTGTGTTTTTCTTTCTGCAAACTCTAGGTAAGCCGGTAATGATCATAACTGAGTACATGGAGAATGGCTCCTTGGATGCCTTCCTTAGGGTAGGTGATTTCTTCATAATAAGCTGAGGAGATTTTATACTGGGAAACATTTTCTGGTTTTCACTCTGGTTCTTTTTTTTGCAGAAAGATACTGAAAATGCTGCGTTTTTAAAGAAATTATGTTTGTACTTACGAAATGCTGATTTCTGGTGCTGCTCCTATCGAAAACCAGAATAAATGCAAAGTGGACGGATTTAGAATAAATGAAATGTTTAAAATAGCAGGGTCTTAAACCATGTTTAATGGGAACAATTCTGATTTCCACCGTTTTTGAAAGCATCACAATGCTGTAGACTCACTAAAACCAGATTCATTGCAAACTGGATACTGCATCACTGGAAGCTGTGACAGAACCTCTGGGTTTGTACTTTACTGGTGAATTATAGACACGAGTAGTCAGGATAGTGAGGAAATAACATTGCCTTTTATTTGAGAGAAAATGGGAATCCAGAGATACGCTTTTTGCCCATTTCAGCAATGGCAATAATGTAGCTTTTAGCTTAATGCTCTGTGATTTTCTTCCTTTCCCCATATGCAGAAGAATGATGGCAGATTTACAGTCATCCAGTTGGTGGGGATGCTTCGTGGCATTGGCTCAGGAATGAAGTATCTGTCTGACATGAGCTATGTGCATCGGGATCTAGCTGCTCGAAACATACTAGTCAACAGCAACTTGGTCTGCAAAGTATCTGACTTCGGCATGTCGCGTGTCCTGGAAGACGACCCTGAAGCAGCTTATACGACACGGGTAAGGAGGGAAGGAAAATGTCCAGTGGGTTTTCTTGCCTACATGCTGGTTTTGTCTGTCTGTGTGTGAGGTGACAATGGTTTGTTTTAAAATAATCTCAGTCAGAAGTGAAAACCCGTATCACAACCTAAAAATAAATATTGGCGCAGACTCCATGGCTAGCATAAATTGATGTAGTGTTAGTGCTACATCAGTGCCTACATCAGTATTTCTTGTCTGAGGATGTAACCCATGTATTCCTCTGGTTCCTTCAGCGTGCTAGAGTGTGTGACAGGAATCTGATGCCAAAAATTAGAGCTTGGGCTTCTGTTCCTTCTGATATCTACATGCGTGCATTATTATTTGCAAGTGGCTGGTCCCACTGAGGTTTGATTCAGCAAGTATAGATATGCCACCAAAAAAAGAAAGAAGAAGATAAATCCACTTTTGCCCATCATAAAGCTAGTCATAAATTTGACCTAAATAATTTGGTATTTAGTGTGAGGCCTGCATTCCCATTTTTTGTTTCTTTCCCATTTTTTCTGTATTTCAGCATCCCACAGTTAACTCATTTTGCTAAAGCCATTTTAATATGCTGCGTGTGGCATAGCACTAATGCCAGTAGTTCTGGCCACAGAACAACATCCTGACCATTATCAGCCTTTGTATCAATACCTCTGTAATTAACAGACGTGTGAATAAAAAAAGTCAGACTTTATAAAGCCTCCTTTTTTAATTGCTTATTTTCTTCATTTTTAAATATCTGCCATTCTCCATCTGTTCTCTCTGGTGGAGAGTTTGTTTGCAGCACTCAGATCTTGCAGTTTAATCCCAACACTCATCTTTTGATGGATTCAGAGTTCATTACAGGGAAGGATAGACTCATGTGGTATTAAATGCCGGCCAGCCTTGGTATTTCTCACACGTAAGGGTGGCAAGTGGAAAAAGCAGAAGCAGACGTCTGAAAAGCTGTATTCAGGGAAATAAAAGTTCAGACAAACATGCATGAGCAAGACAGAAATGACTGAAAAGCTTCCCTTTGAATTTAGTGAGTGCAGATATAGTATTATGTTTGCTCTCAAGAGTAAGCTGTAGGGAATCAATGACATTTGCATTACAGTGCATTGTCTTCATTTGGTATCAGTAATGAAGGATCAGGAAAATTTGGATTAACTCCACTGTACTCGAGCAGCTAAATAAAAATAGCTTATTGACGATTTGTAGAATGACAGCCATGTATAAACAATGTTCGTACATCTGTGTCTGAAAGGAAGAGTAGAGCGTTTTCATAACCAGAGACGATACAACAGAATGTGATTTTAAAGCATCCTTTTTAAGAGACTAGTGAATTCTGCTCCGTTGGTAGTATAATTCATTGAAGTGAAAGCATCCTATAGCCACACAAGGCACATACTGCTACAATCCGATTCACAAAGGGCCTGATGCAAAGGCCAAAGAAGCCAGGAGAAGGACCCCTTTTGATTTCCCTTGGGTTTGAACACTTTTGAGAGGTACTAGAACAATAAACCATTAAGTATGCCCACGCTGCCCTCAGTTATGGATAAAACTATCCAGAAGTTTGCTGACAAAAAACCTACCAAAATAAACTTAACCAAAAAAGCATAAAAGCAAATGAAAAAACCCTAAAACCTTTCTTCAGCTGAAGTTGTTCCCCAGGTGGAACTGCAGGAAACCAAAAGTTCAATTAAAACCACCTTGCATATTAGCATAAACAAAGGGAGAAATCTCTGGCCTGGGATCTCTCAGCTAAGGCAAACTCAGATCAACAAGATGGAGTGAGTTCCTTTTAAAATGGTGCAGGACCTCAGTGGCCCAAATCAGATGCCCAAGTGGTTTTATTTGTTTAAAAAGAAGTGTTGTAGCAAGAGGCAGCTCTCTCCAACAGGTATCAAAAGCAGCCTTGTGCCATGGTCTGGTGTTGAACTCCTCCCACAGGGGCTGGGAGAGCCCAGAGGCTTGCCTGCCATCTCACATCCCTGGTAGGAGTTGGGATATTGCCCATGGGAAACACCACAGTATTAATAAATCTTCCCAGTTTATCCTCTCTTTATTTTACCTTTTTGAAAAGCAAAACGTTTATAATCCCATTTTTCTGAAACAGGCCAAACTGGTCATACAGGCAAGCAAGGAAATAGTAATTAACAGTACGTACTTAGTTGTTTTGTCAACTAAATCTCTAATATATACTTTGTAAAACCCCCGGTTTGTTCTCATGCTTCAGCATAGCCCTAAGCAGAGACGTCTTAGAGGGCTGATGAAAAAACATTTAACAATTTACTGGTTCGCCTCCTTGTGACTAAAGAAAACAGATGGGCAGCATTGCCTCCTGGTTGGATCTGACAGTTTTATGGCAAGAAAAAGAGAAAGTGGATGCCTGTTTAAGAAGGATTCTGGAATTGCGTACAGAAAACCATTTTGTATTTTTAATGGCAGTGTAGAACAATGTCGGCCACGCACGTTACTGGGTCAGTGACTCACCAGCCTGCGGTTTCTTTTATTTGCGACAGGGTGGCAAGATCCCCATCAGGTGGACTGCGCCAGAGGCAATTGCGTACCGTAAATTTACATCGGCTAGTGATGTGTGGAGCTATGGCATCGTCATGTGGGAAGTGATGTCCTATGGAGAGAGGCCGTACTGGGACATGTCCAATCAAGATGTGAGTCTCCTCCTGACCTTCCTCTTCCTTTCCTCTCCCTTTCTCCCTGCCCCTTTCTCTTTGTCCTAAGATGTCTGCTGATGTGTTTCAGTGCCAATGGCTATATGGTGATAAGACATTTGCTCCAGGTTTTTAAAAGGATATAATGGGTTGTAGTTTCCTGTTTTCTCAGGGAACCTCTCTGGAACTAAGACTGCCTTGAATACTTGAAGCCATACCTGGTCTATGGTCAGGTAATAGTTAGGATCTATAACTTCTGCATGTATCTTTTTTCCTTTCATTTTTTCCTTTTTTTTTATTTTAGGAAAAATATTATAAGCAATTAAAGTAAGAAAGAAGAATGGAGGAAAGGGAAACAAATATATTTAAACTGTAAAATCGTAATACTGTCAAGAGAGGGAAGATGTGAATGTTGATATTAAATCCCAATTTTGTTGAAAGTCTCAAAGAAAAAACACTTTAGTTTAATGGGCCTTCCTATTAGTGGTTAATTCTTCAAGCCCCAGTATGACTGTAATTCTTGCAGATGATTTTATTTCTTGTAGGACATCTAAAACAACACATATGAAATCCAGTTCTGATTATCAGTCAGAGCATCCTTGTGACAATTGCATAGCTGCCCCTCGAGGACATTAAAAACCAGCTTTCTAAATGACCATTCTTAAATTATGCATGTCGTGTTTAACCATACCATCTGGACTACTTCAGTGTATTCCAAGAGGGAGCATGCACAATGGCTGCTATTCCAGAAGAGTATTTAGTAATAATGCTAATAAGAGCTTTTACTAATAGAATTTTTATTAAATGGAAAAAAAAAATCCCAGTGAAAATGAAGCATAGATTATCCATAATTCTTTTCCCAGGGGATTTACAAACATATAAAGGAAGAAGAAAATGTTAATCTGAATATATGGTCATGGGAGTGGTTAAGTCATTTTAGAAGTCATCTGCTTTCTGATGTGGAGCTGAACATTTTCAAAGAGTGTCTAGATGCGGATGGCATTTAATCTAAACAAGGGATATAATTTTAGTTTCCTTCTGATGTGAAATGTCTTCTGGCACCCAATCTTGCCTTCCTTTGCTAACAGGAAGTCATCAAGACTTAGCAAGAAAATAAAACACCAGATGTGTCTCAGTTATATCAGGCATGTCTACACAGCACAGTGGAGCCCAGTGCAACAAACGCAGAGCTAGCACATTAGGCGGGTATACACTGCTGATTTGTGGTGCTAGACCACGTCAAAACGCTGGCTTGAACAGGACAGCGAAAGCCAATATTACTGTCTTTGCATCCTCTTTTTAGTACATGGCATAGACATACCGTTTGTTTCTTCTTGATGATGGCGAGAGTGGTGCTTTTCACGACAAAGCAGAAGTGGATTTCCAATTATTCTCAGTGTCTGTTGAATCAAGAGAAATCAAAAGGATCACCATACTTCCGGGAGTAGCGAGAGCCACTTTGTTTGTGGTCACTGAATAGCTGCTAATAGTGCAAGCATATCCCTCACCCTGTTCTCCAAGTGGATTTTAGCCACTAATTGGACAAGACCAGAACGAGGGAGTTTAGTGCAATTCAGTCTTTGTGCACTCCTCGTCTCTAGCCTCATGGTGAATCCTGCCAGCAAAGTCATATCGATTAATTAAGATCTGAAGGATTCTGGGTCATGTCCCTGTCATATCAGAATTGAGTCCTGGTCACGTCCTGTTCTCCTGGGAGAGCTAAGAAGCCATCAGAGTACTGAGCTCTGGAGCTGGTTTTGGAGTGTTTGAAATGACTTCAGCTTGTAAGTTTCGCTGTTTTCTGTTAAATATGAAACGCCTAGGTAAGCTGCTGTGTTGGACTTCTGTAACTTTTTTGATAAAGCTGCACAAAAGGGTTCCCATCTCTGCATTTCTTGGTTCAGAGCATACAGTGGTGAGAGGACAGGTGCTCTACAAGGCGTGTATTGCTGACAGAGATGAGCTAGCCCAGGAGGAGAGGGAAGAGGGGGTGATCTGCTGTACCCTAAAAATGATGGGGAAAACTTCGTCTTCAGCATATGGCCCCCAAAACTGACATATTAAAGATTGCTATAGACCCATTGCTTCTCTGGCCCTCTGTCCAACAAGGATAGTTGCTTAATTCTAACTTGGGCTATTTTGTCATCCCTGTATCCCAAGTGCTCTTTTGTGATACATTGCCCTGCTGTATCTGATTTCTGGTTTGGATCCTGTACCCTTTTAATTTTGAATTGCTGAGGAGAAATGACACTTCTGAGACCACCAGCTGCCTGAGTCTGAGTGCAATTTTGCATGTTGTTTCATTTAATTGTGGATTTATTTCCATATTTGGATCGCCCTAGGATAAATGATACTTAGCTGGTAGATGTGAGTAGTGTCTGATGTTCTCTAATGTCTTCCTAATTGTGCCATTTATAGGTTATTAAAGCCATTGAAGAAGGGTATCGGCTGCCACCCCCAATGGACTGCCCCATTGCTCTCCATCAGCTGATGCTAGACTGCTGGCAGAAGGAACGCAGTGACAGGCCTAAATTTGGACAGATCGTCAACATGCTGGACAAACTCATCCGCAACCCCAACAGCCTGAAGAGGACAGGCAGCGAGAGCTCCAGGTCAGCTGTGCTTTTGTAATGGTGATGTACGAGGGAGCACAGTGGAGATGACAGGCAAAGCTGCAAGTCACCTAAACCTCTGCGCTGGGATTAAAGCGTGCTCGGTAGCTCTGCAGAGCCGGACTGCACAGCAGACATTGCACTGTGCAAGGGAGCAGAGGGGTCGTGCTGGCGCACTGCTGAACCCCACTGGGCACCCCAGACTCTCCTAGCTCTGTGAGAAGGAAAATCGAACGAGCAGACCTGTTGCTGTGTCACACCAAGGCTGACCAGGTTTATAGCACAGTCTTACGCACGTCCTGAAAAAGTTCTGATGCCAGCAAGCTCTGTTTGCTAACAGTTTGCTGCGTCTTTTCCCTCTTCCCCCTAGCGAAAGGGCTTGAACGGGTAGCCTTAATGCAGTATTGCTAACAGGAGTGATGTGGTTTTCTGCAGGAAAAGTACATCATCGAGTTTTATAAACCCTAGATTTGTGTAGGATTTGCAAATGAGCATTATGGCATTACAGCCAACGCCTTGCGGGCGTTGGGACGATGTGGATTAATTTTTATGTGAATTTGAATTTAATTTTGTGGAAAGCCAGTTTCATGTCTCCGCCGATCCCGCATTACATTTGTGTTTTGTTTTGTTTTGTTTGCTAAGCATGGTGTACCTGGTACGTGCAAAAGAAGTACAGTAGGAAGGAAACTCCCAGACTTGTAGGGTAAAACCAAAATATCTTCGTTGGGACAGATCAGCAGTTTGTTTAAGCTGGTGAAACACTGCTGAAGTAATAGGAGCTTTAATAATTTACACCAGGTTTGTTCTGGTGTTTTCAAATGTCTTTGCTTTATCAGATAGATTTTCTTACAGCAAATACGGAAAAAAGCTTAAAAGAAAAGAAACAAGAGGAAGATAATGGGAAAATATTTTTCAGTAGAAGGAAAGGTACAAAAAGATCCATTGAGCAATACACAGTTAAGTTTCTTGAGTCAGTGAAGGAGTAACAGAGGTTCTGATTCAGCCTCCAAAGGAACAACATCCTGGAAAAAGCTATTTTCATCTTTATACTTGTAGGTCCCTTTGTGACTCTTGCTTATAATGTACATTATCAGAAGAGGGATTATTAACCCTGTGAGGCCACTATCACCACATATCTTCCAGATTGCCCTAATTGCATTGGTACCCTGGCAAAAAAGTACCCTTGAGGCTTAAATAATTTGCATGGTGAGAATCACAATATGATCTGCTGTGATAATTTGATTTGAGAATCACAGTATGAACTCCTGCATTTTGCTTTCTTTCCAATTTACACGTGCTCCTTGAAAATATATAGATTTTACAAAAGTTAATAGCCTGTTCAAGGTCAGAGTGTGTTTGTGTGTGTGTATGTAACTTAATAGCCTATTCAAGGTCGTTTCATGTTCATGGCTATTTATAGATCTTTATTTTTCTTCTCTTTGGAATATGAATTTCAAATATGCTTATAACATTATTAATATATTATATGACTTTGTACATGAAGTATAATTGTATATAATTAGGTTGCCGTCGTTGGGCTTGCGTTAGATAGTACAGTAAAAGAGTTGTACCAAGTATTACTGGCATGCTCTCAGTGCCTTAGGCAAGATATAACTATGCTATTGCACACCTAATCTTTGATGATGTGCGTTTTCAAATAAATTGCTAAATGATAATTGTTTTGGTTAGATAGTAGTAATTTATAATGGTTTAATGGAACTGTGATTTGCGATATACATGAAATAATAAATGAGATACTAATAAGAGAAGCAAATTTTGTAAAAATTATTCGCAAATCTGTGCAAGGGAAAATGAGAAGCACATTCCACGGTGCAAACCAAGTTCAAAGCTCGCATGATTCCTGCCACTCCTGGCACACGCGCCAGTCAGGAATGGGTTCATTAAAGAGAGGATTAACTCCCTGCTGTCCTGAGTTTGGTTGAATGCACCGAGCTTGCCTGCAAACCTGGCTAGAAACAGGATTTATCTGAACCCGCCCTGAGTTTTGCCCTCCAAACCAGTCTGGCAGGTTGTGAGCTCCCAGTTCCTTTGCTCATACTTCAGCAGTGTTTCTATAGTTGCTGAGCTGAGGTCTGACACATGCAGGATTGGCAAGGTCTTGCATCGCTGCCTGTGAGATACAGACCCAGTTGGCTGAATGCCTTCCAGCATTGCCATCTTCTTTGGTTTTTTGAAGTAAAAGCGTTTTCTGTGAACTCGGTTGCATCTGAGGTAGAAATTGTAAGCGGCATTGTGGTTCAGATTAGGCCTGAAAGGAAAAATGGAAACCTAAGGTCAAATTCATTCTTAGCAAAATTTGACCTATTACTTTGCAGTTTGTTAAGTTTCTTGCATTGATCTACACTGCTGTGCAGAGAGCCACCAGTTTTGCTGGGCGCAACGTCTTGCCCCTACTTTCCCTCCTCATTGAGCATAATTGTTGCAGAGACCAAACTTTGGTTTGCAATTCGTGATCCAGCTGACACCGTGTCTCTGTCCTTTCACTGTTTGGCATCCAGACCTAGCACAGCCCTGCTGGATCCCAGCTCTCCTGAGTTCTCGGCGGTTGTTTCTGTCGGTGACTGGCTCCAAGCCATTAAAATGGAGCGATACAAGGATAACTTCACAGCTGCTGGCTACACCACCCTGGAGGCTGTGGTGCATATGAACCAGGAGTAAGTACTCAGCGATATAACAAAAAAACTGGTAAATCTGGATTTAATCGTCCTCTTTTGCTTTGTGCTGCATATCATTACACTCATTAAAGGAATGGAATGCCTTTCATTTGGATGGAGGATAACTTTAAAATGCCTCCACAATGCCTTCACTTATTTAATTAAACATTTCTGTACATCTGCCTTGCTTTTGCTGTGTTGCTTGCGGTTGACTCTTAATATTTCTCTCTGCACCAGCATCCGATCCACCGTTCTCAGCCCCTAGCTTCTTTTCTTGCTTTCCACAGTGACCTGGCAAGGATCGGGATCACTGCCATCGCACACCAGAACAAGATCTTGAGCAGCATTCAAGCAATGCGCACCCAAATGCAACAGATGCACGGCAGGATGGTTCCTGTCTAAGCCAGTACTGAATAAACTCAAAACTCTTGAAATTAGTTTACCTCATCCATGCACTTTAATTGAAAAACTGCACTTTTTTTACTTCTTCTCCTCGCCCGTCGAAATAAAGATCTGCAGCATTGCTTGATGTACAGATTGCAGAAACTGAGCGTGTTGGAGGGGGGCCTCCAGAAATGACAAGCCGTCATTTTAAACCAGACCTGGAACAAATTGTTTCTTGGAACACACTTCTCTGTTGATCAACGATATGTAAAATACATGTATCTATATAAATATAAAGTCACATTCAAGTTTTGATGCTATGTTTGCTGCCAGATACTGTGCTTAAAAACAAAGTTACTTTCCTTCTCCCTGTGACCTGTAGGATTACAACCATAGTGTTTTATTTGTGGGTGAAACCACCGTTGTGCATCTTTCACTGGAATGAAGAATCTGCCCTAGGATATTTTTTGCAGACTTGATGCATCACTGATACCTTGCAGAAACCTCAGTGAGAATATAATTTGGCTAATCAGTGCCTGCCGATTAGTGATCTACCCGTTTACAGGCTTGAGACATGAAATGACCCACCTCGTGGATTACTGGGCAAAACGGGACTTCTGGGGAGATTATTGGCTGTTGTTGTGCCGTGCTGAAGCCTACCACGTAAGGACGTTTTGTGAACGTCTTGCCAGTAGTCAGCTGTGACAATCGTGGCTGTGGAGTTTTCAGACTTCTTTTCTCTTTCAAGAAGCGATTCCCTTTGCCACATGGAGAAGGTCAGTGGAAGTACAGTGCTCAGCATGTTCATGGTGCTTTATTTCTTAAGCTGTGCTAGGATTTCATCACCGTTGCGGGGGTGGGGAGTGCTGTCATATCTATTATTTGGGGTTCCCAACTGGTTTGTATGAACCTGTGCTGGTGTCCCAGACTAATTGCTTAGTGTTTCCCGTTGTTTGCGCTATTTGTTGACAGTGAAAATTGTGCTGTTGCAAAACCTGGTCTTGCTCTCAAGCTGTTGCGTGTTAGGATGTGCAGGCGAGGCGTAGGAGTGCGTCTTGGGGCTCACTCAGTTCAGTGCTAAGAGCTTGACCTCTCTTTGCACTGAGAGCAGTAGGGATGCCCTTGTCTTTTTGGTGGAAAAAAACGCACATATGGATCCCATAGAAAATAAGAATAACCTTGTGAAGTACAGATACTCATAAACACACCAAGAAGAACCAAGGACTTTTCCTGCCCTCTCGTGAACAACAGTAGAACAAATATTTGTGTTTTAGAAAGATCAGCCTCAGTTGCTGTGTCAGTGGTTTTACGGGAGGGGGAGCGGAAGGCAGTGGGATTGCGTGTGCAGCCTTCCTGGTTCTGCACAGTTTGGGAGTCGAGCATGGCGGTAGCTCTGTGTTAGGCAGCAGTGTTGGGCTTCAGACACGGTGATCCAGTCTCACCAGCTGTGGGAACCAAATTCACTTTTGAAAGCAGCCCCATAGGCTGGAATACCAAGGCAACTGTGGGTGCGAGTGCCAGGTGCAGGCTGCGTGGCTAAAAGTGCCCCTCTGCAAGTATGGCAAGCAAGATGGAGCATGACCTGCTTGAAAAGCTGCCTTCCGACTCCTCTGAGAAATAGATGGAAAGCTGAGTGAGTGAAAGCATCCCCTGGGCTGGTAGGTGGAGGTGACCGCTGTAGCAATGTGGTGGTCCTCACTAGGTCACATCGGATAAAGCTTTATCCGGTGAAGCTCTGAACGGTTAGACTTGAATTTTATTTATGTTAAAGCCTTTATTACTCTTTTTGAACAGAGCGTATAAATTGGTTTCCCTTTAAAGTCCTTTTGAGGACCAAAGTGAGAGAGTCCTCGAGGAATCTTAGAAAAGAGTCAGGATCAGGCCCACTTATGCTGTGCTGGGTAAGAGGAGGATTTTCGTGACACATCCTCCAGAACAGGCTTTGAATTTCAGCTGTGCCAAGCACAGTGTCAGAAAGGTGAGATTATATTTTGATGGCACTAAGACTGCTGCTTTGGTCTGTAATATTTTGGTCCCACTCTGCACCTGACAGCAAATTCAGCCATTATTTAGTGGCTTTATACATCAGAATTTTTTAGTAATTGCATTTATTCTAAATCTTAAATGGCTCACTCAGTTGGACAAGTCACACTTACTGTATCATCGCTCACATTGCTTTTTGTCACTTTTAACAATAACTTGCTGATTTTAACCACTAACTCTCCCTCACCCCCAACTTTCTCAGAGAACAACTTGTTCAGAGTATAGGATGCTAAATTTGCATCCTGTCAAGTCATGACAGCTTAGTAAAAGCTGTTCTGCACTATTACTCGTAAGAACTTTTCCCTTTCAAGAAATTTAAGATTTCTTTTAAGAAACTACTTAAACCAGCATGTTTTAATGTCATTTTGCCAGGCAACATAAGTAGTGGTTACTCATTGTAAAGGCTTGCCACTTGCATTTTCAGCAGCAAAAATTCTTTTGCTTCTTAAGTGCAGAGATATTTTAAGTTTCCCCTTGCTGTAAATCTGTTGCATTCTGTTGTGATTGTCTTTTTATGTAAGAACAAAATGCAGCCAATTTTCTGGCCAGTTTGTAAAATTGCTTTTTTTGAGTCCAGTAACGGTAGTCCAAAACTCTGCAGTACTTTCTGCACAAAATGAAAAACTGTGTCCCTCTAGAATGAAAGCTGTGAAGGCAGCTCAGATGCTGGGTTTTCAGAACTGCCATTGATGGGTGTGTTCCCGTGATAAAACGTGGCCAGTGATGGGGGCATCCACTCGAATGTGATTTTAGCTGGAGAAGAGCAGATTAAAAAAAAAATAGGTGGCGCGCACACACGTACACGTACACACTTATATGTTACGTATCTGTTCATATGTCATGGAAGCAAGACTTTGAAAGGGAACAAGGAAGGCAGAGGGTGCTCACCCTTTGAGAAGTGCTGGTTGTGTTTGTTTCACTGGCTCAAGAAAGCCAAACCTGCCAGTGAGAGCGTGCCGATGCGTTGCAGCCTCCAGCATTTGCCATGCAGCCACCCTTTTGTGTGGGAATTGCATCTCTTCCTACTTTCTCCTCTGTCCTTTAGGAAATCCTTCTCCCTGCTCGGGGGAGAGATTTAATTCCGTGAACCTGCTGCTGTATCACCTCTTCACCAGGGCAGAGATGAGTTCAGGTCTTTCCCTTTGATGTGAATCAGCGATTGCACCAGCCAAGGAGGGGCTGGCTACCTACAGCAGTGCTTCTGCCGGGAAATCTAAGAGGTGGCATTAGGCAGGTGTGCGGATCTGTCTTGTCACGTGTTGTTTAATACATCTGTGTTTTCTTTTTGTGCAGGGAAATCAGATTTTGCTTTCACGGCGTCATAGACCGTCCTATTGATCATCTTGACCTCTGAGGAACATAGACTAGACACGAAGCCTTCTGGATCCACAGTTGCGTCTTCCCTAGCACTGATTCTGGAAAACACACAGTGAACAGTCATCGGCCCCTGAAGACACCGTGACTTTTACTTTCTCTTTTTTTTTGTGTGCCACCCACTCGTTTGTTTGTCTTCACTGAGAGATAACTAACTCGTTAAGACTCAGCACCCAGTTGTCACTTGAGCAATGTACTGTGTCAAAGCCCTGCAGACTTCTGGACCGTTTTTTTTTCCTCCCCTTCTGCTTTCTCTTCCTACCTTCAGTTTTATTTATATGTTTTGTTATTTTCTCTCCTCATCCCCCTGGCCGTCACTGCTGCATCTCGGACGAATGCAGGTGATGGAGCAGTACTCATCTTGACCATGGACGCCAGGCCAGGTGCCACAGCAAAGAGCTCAGTTCCTGTGGGCTGCCCATACACATTGCCGAAGTGACATTTTACACAAAACGTGCCATTGCAGTGATATAAATGTTTTTTTTTCCTTGAACGGATAATGGATTATTATTTCCTCTGAAAGGTGTGTACGTGTGCTTGTGTGTGTGTGTTTGCGTGCGAGTCACCTCGTGTGTAGAATTGCCTGTGAATGTGCCGAAAACATCTCTGGAAGCGCAGGAGCCCGCTGTCAGGTGAGAGCAGGCCAATAGCTCGTGTCTGCAATGGTAGCAAGAACACACAGATTTAAAAAAGTTTAAATTTCTGTGTCTATAAGTGGGTTTTTTTTAGCTGCCACACTAACCTTAATGAGTAGTTTTGCAGCCTGAAATAGGGGCAATTTCAAGTTAGTTTTGGAGTTGTGGATTACAGGATCCGTAAGGGTGCTAAAGATTTTCTTAAGTGTTGTTTATTCGTTCTAATGCCCTGTTCATGATCAAGATCAACCAGTTTCTCAATGGCAAGTTGATGAAAGCAACACCTGCATATCCATCCACTGGTAACCCTGAACTAAATTCTTAAGTAGCCTTTTTTATCTGCAAAAATAGGATTTTAAAGGGTTGTTGAATGTGAACAAATATATGCAATTCTTCCATTCACAGAAGCACCTTGCTCTGTGTGCAAGCTGTGAAAACTTGTAACGTAATAATCAAAACACTTCACGTGCTCTCAGCACAGTTAAAGAACAAAAATGCAACAAGACCTGTAAGATTACAGTAGTTAGCAAGAGAGTTGTGAAATGTGTCCTGTTCTTCGCGTCGGTGATGAAGAGCTGGTGAAGTGCAGTAAAAGTCACTCTGCCACGGCCCGAGGAGCAGCGCTGCAACTTACTGGTGCTACCTAGAAAAGCTTTCTGTGTTTGGAGAATTCACTGCTAATGTAGTGTAAGCTAGTTTGAGTGGAGCTGTGCGCCAGAGCCCAGGGAACGTAGGGCCGCTGGGTACTTGGAGTGGGGCAGGTGATGCCCCTTGCTTGCTTCCGGGCCGTGGGGGGCTGGTGCCTGCCGCCGTACCCGAGCAGCACAGCAAACTGCCACGGGACAGGGGCTCACTCCAGCAGACGGTGGGGAAGCTTGATGTGCTGCATTAAAACAGAGCACAGCCTTGACCAGAGACGTAAATTCGTGTCCCAAAGTTGGTTCTGCTTCCTCCTCTTTTCCCTCCTCACTAACCCTCCGAGTCCTTCGTTAACCATAATTCTGCCTGCTCTGGCAGAGGAGGAGCTGCCGGTCCGTGGAAGGGAAGCGAGGGCAGCCGCACAGTCAGCAGAGGCCGGGCAGGGTGGTCAGGGTGCTGGGAGGCACCAACCGCGGTGCCTGGCATGGGCCGCCTGCGACAGCTGCACCGGACGGAGCTTGGGGCAGAAGGAAAGTGGGTGCCGGGCACTGCTTCCCCTTGGGGAAGAGGTCATCACCAGGACTGCGTCGCATGATAAGCGGCCCCTGTTTGTTAAGAAATTGCCCTGCTCACACACCACCGGTCGATGTTTGTCCGGGTTTATTGCTGTACTAATTTTGTGATGGATCTTATGTATTAAAAATATATATGTATAAAATACAAAAGTCTGGTAAGTAACCAGTAAACAGGACTTAAAAAGCAGTATTTTTCTTTTATGTGACATTTTCATAACCAGAAAAAAAGATCTGAAATACTAATCAGACAAATAAAAAGAGAGTGCATTTATTTTTTTGTATCACTGCAAGTATGTTGGAATATGCAAGGACTGTGGTTAAAATTAGAATGTATGAGGCGTATTATAATTTAGTTCATACTGAAAAAATCTAACAGCATTTCTTGGTTCGTGCATTTGAACGATCTCTGGGTTAGATATAGAGATTTTTCTATTTTGTTTTAATTTGTAAGTTTTTTCCCCCTCCATGAATTTTAGGTACACATAACTTATGTCATTTATTTATGGTCTTTTATACCTAGTTTGTAAAATTGTAAAATAGCAAACGATGCAAACAATTTGCATTTGAAAATAATAAAGTAGTTGCTGTACAAACCTGAAATGGACTATTTCTAATTATTGCATGTTTCTTTATTTTGTGTTTACCCACAACAGATACAAAGACAGAACTCGGACTAATAGTCCTGGTGTTTCCCCCGAAGGGATTAATTGTTTTCAGTAGATTTCACAGGAACACACTCCCAAAGTTCACTTAAACTGTGTAACTCTCGCGTGTACCTTAAAGCACATTACTTTTTCTTGGTAGTGTCCCGGATTGTGTGGTGCACTGAATATTTATAATGTGGGAAGGATGCTGCAGTGGGGCTGGCTTTGTTTAAGATCTCAGTGATTTTTCCTTGGAGACCAGGTAGTATCCATGGGTGCCTGAGAAAAACCCGCAGGATCATAGCATTGTTTCATTTGCGCTCCTGGGATCGGCTGGGAATATCTCCCTCCCGCCGTCTGGACCTTGCCTGGGGCCAGACATCACCTTCGCAGAAATCCTGCAGTTTTCGCAGCTTCCTTTGGGCCAGGTTTCACCTCTAATGTGGGAACCGTGACCTTGCTGCTGAGTTACTGCACTTGCTGCTCTGCTTGTGGGCTACGTTTGTGTGGGTTGGTGGGCTGGTGCTGGAGATTCATGGCCAGAGAGGGAGAAGGTGGAAGGAGCAGGAGGGGAGGGAAGGAGACGCTGAGGGATGAAATGCAAACCAGAGGTGGGAGAGAGTCGGGAGCAGCAGAAAACGGAAGGGATGGTTTCTGTGACAAGGGCTCCAAGCCGGAGACCAAGAGAGCAGGTATTGTGTAAAGGACGTCACTGTGTAAGGGTCACTCACGTATGGGCGCGTGCTGCATAGTCCAAGTGCCAGCAGTGTGATGTGCTTAACTGTCGCTTCTTTACAGTGCTGTTGCTTAGTTTAGGCTATACAGGCTTTCTGGCACTTTAACTACCTGAATCATGTATGCACGCAGTTCAGAGGTACCACAGGAAGGATGGTGGCTCTTCTAGAAATTTGCTTAAGCTTTTGACTTGCCTATTTGAAAAATATTTTGAACAAAATTCTTCTTGGGAAAGATTCCAGTGAAGCCAGCGGGACTGTATGGTACAGTGTTGGTCCCATGAAATTTCTGCTGAGGGCACCGGGTTTGTTGTGTTTTAAAAGTGAGTTCCGCGTGTACTTTTGTACTTGAGAGAGCAAGCCAGCCAACTGGGTGTTTCTCTGGTGCCTTTATTCGGCCAGTCGGTGCATTAAGAGAGAATGGGTCATCGCTGGAAAAACACATTCCAATTCACATGCACAAAGAAAAAAATTTATGAGTGATTCCGTTTTATTGTGAAATGAAAGCAAAACCTTTATATCTTTTTAAAAAACAACTCTTCTTTAAAACAAAATGGGGGTATTGAACACCTGTGTATTCTGCCTTCTCTTTCTGATTCTCTGCTCTTCTTCCCCTGTAGCTCCCAAATCTACAAAATTGTCCTATCAAAACTATGAAACCCAATGGTTTATTTTCTTCCAAGTATATGGATTTTACTGAAATACTTACTTACCAGAAAGACAATTGTTCTCTCTCTGCCCCTCACTCTTTCCACATACTTGTACAGTAGCATGAGCCAAGTGATTCTAGTTACAGAAAGCCTATATATTTGCATCTTGGTGACAATGTATGTAGCTGCCCGTGGACTGAGCATGGAGTAGTGTGAGGAACAGGCATGGTTTATCTAGAGACACTGGGGGCCGTTCTAGACATGTCAGGAAAAACAAAATGGGTTTTGACAATTGGGAAGGAAAAAAAAAAAGCATGTTATGCTCTAAATCAACAACATGATTAAAACTAGAGCTGCTTGGCCTTGACCTCAGTTATTTTACCCTTTCCCTCGCAAGGAAGTACCCTTGGGCCATTGACTGATTCACTATTGAATGGGTTACAGACCTCTGACATATCTTATTTCTGGCAGTTGCCCTGAACGTAGTTATTTGTTTACTGGAGCCTCTGAGAAAGTTACATAAATATGTAGACGCTTTCTTTAAAAAACAAAACTAAAAGCATTCCATTGCAATCAGCTTAGTAAAATGTATTCTCTATGGATGGGTGGAGAGAGTAGCTAGCCACAGGAATATGCTACACTAACTTACTTTTATACCTACGCATACGTATATAGGGCAATTATATTCCAGTGGACTAGCCTGTAATCAGACCAACAAAAGATAATGAAATCCTTGTTTTTATAGTGCTCTTGAAGTTACTCATTCTATTCTATAAAGTCTTGTACTGAATTAAATGGGCTGAGGCATTTTGGTATTCAGTTTTTGAAGACTATTTTTAAAATAAAAAAAGCCTGCTGGTCAGCAGAACAAAACTGTTGGGGACCCTGCTCTCCTCGCATTTCTGCTTGCCTCCCCTGGGGTCAATAACTAAAATCTCAGGGCCGAGCAGTCTAGGGCTGTTAGGCAATTACAGGCGCAGGTAGGTGCCTACTGCCAACTTTTTAATGATGCTTTGGAGCTACTTAGCCGAGGGGTGCAGCAGCTCACGTAATGAGCTCCCACTTCCCAGTTGGATTTTCAGCCTTGCACTAAGTGTCTTGCTGACGAAGCTCCCAAAACATCTCCATCATAACCACCTGGGGCAGGGCGTTTTTAGAAGCTGACTGTCACAGCAAGAAGCAACGTAAACTCAGAGAGGTTGGAAAGCTACGAAGGGACCTGCTGTGCTCCTCTGGTGCCTCAGACGCCTCGGGGCCTGCTGCAGACTCTGCCCTGAGCCAGTCTCTGTGAGAGCTGCCCGAGGCACCTCCTACCATGCAGGCCCTTCTTCCTTCCTGTCTCTCATGGCCTTCACAATCAGCCCTTCTCTCACAGTATTACTGGGAGGGTGGCTCTCATGAAAGGTGGTGTTTTGCCTCCTCCTCACCAGCAACCGGTGGTCTGGCCTTGGCCTCCTGCCACCTGGCCTGAGCAGGGCCAAAGGCACAGGAGGGTCCTCTGGCGAGTGAGGGGACGGAGGGGTGTCCCCTGTCCTGGGAGATGCTCTCTGAGTTTCTGCTCATTTGAAGGCTGGGGGGAAGGCCATGAACTCTGGGACAGCATCAGCATTTTGGCTGTTCAGCAACTGTGGCTGGCCAAGTCGCACACGCTTTGAAAGATGCAAACATCTGGGAGGTGAGCAGGCATCAGGGATAGAGTTTGCAATAGGTTTAAATCCAAATGTCCCGTAAAAACTCTGGCCTCAAGTTTTCGGAAGTGCTCTGGAGCTTGATGCTATCTAATTGCCATGTGCCAATTGGATCACCTGGAAACTCAATGCTTACAAATTCAGCACGAGAAGCCCCAGGGAAGCAGGGGAGTTCCTGGCTCATCTGCTTACCTGATTAATCTGTGTCTGAGAGCTTACCGGGGAATTTGCAGCCAGCAGATCCACAATATATGACAGGTATTACAGAGCATTTGCTTTCACCTTTCTGAAAAATTGGTTAAAACTCCCTTGGAAAAAAAAAATGCTTCTGGAAAAAAAATGTGAGGTTAAAATTGAATGGTGATGTAAAGAGGCTGCTGGGTTGACTGAAGCAGTGTAATGTGAAAGGCCTAGGAAAGGTGACACAATAATAAGAATGTAAGGATAAATTAGTAGATCTGGTCCTGCAGGTGGTATGAACTGATCTCACTGGGACTGCCCTGATTTGCATCACCTTAAGGCTCTAGTCCTTAGCTACAGGAAACTTTAAGGTAATTATGTGCGATAGCATAGTCAGATTGGTCTTTTCATCTATTGTATTTTTTTATGTGGCCATTACTCATGCAAATATTTGAAGTGCATATTTAACAATACAAACTAATGGTATCCAACAACAGACAAGAAAGTTTCTGCAGAGTTCTGCAACTTCTCTCTCTGTCAGCTTTGCTTTCAGATTTGTATTATGATGGCAGATGGGTTTTGTTTGGCCAAATGGTTAGGATTGCAACACAGCATCCTTGGGGACCATTTTTGTTGTTTTTGCAGACTCTGAGTGCTCCACTATGGTTGTTGAAGCAGTAGGACATCTATGTATCACTCACCAATTTTTGGTCTCTCATATCCACAGCTGGAGGAAAGAAATAGAAAACTAAACAGCCGCTCTGCCATTAAATGTGTTTCAGGCTTGGGCAGGTGCACGTGGACACGACATGCTCCCAATTACCCGACAGTCCAAGCAGGCAGCAGCAGCTCAGCTTTGCCTGGAGAAGCCATGGGAATGGCAGAGCCAGGACCCGGGGTCTTTTGCTGACTTTGCTGATCACTCACAGAGGGGAAAGCAACCTAATAAGCTGGCTGTTGTATTTCAGAAGTACCAGCAGTGCGGTTTCTGTTGTTTTGAGTCTTGAAGATTCGCCCACGATGATGCTGTTTCACACCCTGTGCGCTTCTGTGGTGGCTTCCTACTGCACTGGGTGAGGCAGGGAGGAGAGCCTGAGCCAGCTACTAAATATTTGCAGGTAGCATCTCCACTCTTCCTGTGCCCAAGGATGCTGCTTTCCTAGGTGTTACTGGCTTCAAAAACTGATGTCTAGAAACTTTTCTTACACAGGTGTTGCTTCACTTTTCACCTGCTTTTGTTTTCACACCAGGCTGCAGGCTGACAAGAGCTACTTGTGACTTACCCAGGGTTTTGGAGGTGATTGGGTTTGGAACTGATTAGTTTTGGAGCCAGGTTATCATCCCGAACAGGTGGAAGAGATAATAAAAAATTTTTAACGAGCTTTGAAAGTGGGTGTAGTTGATCCAAGAACAAAAAGTATTCACCAACTGCTAAATCCAATCAACCGTGGGTGACTGATTACTTTTAGCTTTATTAATTGTTGACTGTGGTGTTTCTATAAAGGATCTATTCTGAAACCCAAGGAAGTCCACACAACTGTTTCAATTCCGGGAATAACTTGTAAATTATGGATTATACCTGTGTTTGAATACAACAGTACTGAGTATTATAAGCAAAATACACAGATGAGTGTGCAAGATCTGTGCTGGATTAGAGTAGGTGGGGTTTTTTTCTCTTGCTTAGTAACAAGTTAAATGGTGGGAGGAATAAGTTTATGGTTTCTTTGAAAAGAGTTCGAGGAGTTTTTCCTATTAAAAAGTTATGTAGTATTGCCCAGTAGCATCCAGCAATGGAGTTTTCAAAAAGAGGCTCCTTTCATCCCAACAAGGTAGTACAAAATCTATCTGTACCTATCTACGTGTATATGACATCGCCTTGTGTACACACATGTGCATGAAAGGAGCTTTGTTCTGGCTGACTGTTGTGGTGCAGTGCTGAGCACCGCACCTCTGCTCTCACGCCCGGTCCTCCCGTGTCTCTCTGGCAGGGTTACTGCTGCACACAGTGCTGAAGTTATGTTCGACACTGCACTGACATGCCAAATGTGCCAGTGGGCGAGAGCTTGCTCTGGGGGCTCCGACTGTAAGCTCACTGTGTGCGTAGGCTTACCCGTGCCAGGACCGCCCTTCAGAGACAATTTAGATACACTTTCTAATTCCAGTGTCAGTTTTTAAAATATATTCAATTACTTTTACTTGCAGAACTGAAAATGGACCTGTCAAGTGTTGAGGTATCATTTCTACAGCAGCCCTGCTACCAGTACGTGTTGTAGGGCAAATTGTTAATGCCATTGTTGTCTATTTTCAACACAATAAGACAATTCCAGCAGGAATAATGTGCATAATACACAGGGATGCTTCTGGCACAACACAAAGCAACCCGTCAGAAGGTGACTTGGATCCAAGTGAAGGTAGAAGCCTTTGTTCTGCAGGACCCAGCCATCAGTCTCAGCTTTCAGATGTGTCTGGTGATGGGCTGGGGCCAGGGCTCTTATGGGATCGATGGAGAACGTGTTAAAAATGCTTCTGAAACTCTGGAAATTACTGCTACAAGTGATTCGAGTTGCTGGGAGCAATCACCTTCCCCATAAATTGCAGACTTCTTCCTGGTTCAGCCTCTTTTCTCAAATAACAAGAAGAAATGTCTTGGGAACACTTTAATAAAAAAAATAAACTCTTTGTTCTTATAAATGAATGTAAGTTGCACCAATCTGTCCCTGAGCTTGACTTGAAGAGTTTGAGTGGGACAGAAGACATATTAAAAGGATAGAGATTGGGTTGGTAAAATTCTTTCTCTGGGGACACTTTTTACGTGTGCATAGGGGTAGTCGGGTTAAGGAGAAAAGGCAAAGGCACCGTTGGCATTACATCTTTTTGGTACGCTGACTTCAGCTACATTATTTTTGCTTCCATCTGAGGTGAACGCAACCAGTTGTCTTCAGCACGACCTTTGCAAGGTGTATAAAACCACCAGTGGTCAACGGGTATCTAGCCTTTGTCAGATGTGGAAATTACCCAAGGTGAATCCCAGCTGCTGGGTGCCTCTTCTAATTGCAAGCCATAATTACAGTGCTGCCCTGCTCTTGGTGGCTCGGCTTGTCAGCAGCTGTCTCAAAGGGGAGAATGAACTCGCAAGGAGCCAGTTCCTGGAGAGCACAAGGTCATTTTTCCTTCTTTGGGCTGCGTAGCAGGGCTGGGAGTTGCTCTGGTATCAGAAGATGCAAATAGTGTCTCTATGAGAATTAATTGTGGAAGCTGCACAAGCCCTTCCTGACCACAACGTGCTTCCAGGCTCAGCCAGGAACGCATCTGAGCCTTGTGCGTTTTGGGGCATCCCGAGGAATGAGTTTCTGGGCTCAGAAGCCAGGGAGTAATAGATCTGATGCCTTGGCTAGTGCTTCTGTGGTGGGCATGTTTTGTATCATAGCAGGACTTTAGGTTGTCATTTGCTTACTAAAGGGGTAGGGGAAAGCAACCAACAACAAAGTGTGGCTTAAATCAGGAACACTTGCAAAATCATGCCAAGTGTGTGTGTGTGTGTGTACGAATTTAAACTGAAAGCAGAGGCCTTGGTTATATTGTTTTTATAGATTGTAGTTTTGCAGTTTGTTGAAAAAATGATCTGGTCTCCATTCCCTCCTCCCAAAGTTAATTGTTGTCAAGAACTGAGCCAAATGAAATAAGTTTTTGTTATTCACAGTAGAGGAAAAAAAGCTGAACAGAATTGTTTTGTGTTCCAGGAGTGCACACGGCCAGTTCTGGGCCTGAGCTCGGACTTTTGTATTGCATTGATCAAAGAAACCAGAGAGAGCAATAAATAAAGCAAGGGCCTTGTCTGGACTGTCAGCAGAATCACTAGGTCTACTTGGCAGGTTTTACCTGATATTCTCCTTCTCTTTCAAGAAACCTGCATATTTTCATTTGAGAAATTACATTAACCGGTAATTACTCCACACGCTCTTATCAGCAGTGCTAGTGCTGGCTTTCTTCACGTGTGCTTGGGTCTTTGGTCCCTCAGCGCACTTGTTCTTGATGCAGACAATCTCAAGTCAAAGTTTGTCTGATAAAGTCCTTGTTTATTGCTGTTTTTTGATTGCTTCCTTCCTACGCTCATCCCAAATTATTCATATTTCCTATTTTCCAGCTCCCATTTATGTCAGTTTTTTCCTTTTCCATCATTAAACCTCCCTCATCCCTCACTCTTAAATTGCCACTGGTGAGGATTTTCCATTTTTCCGAGTGCTGAACACACGGTGATTTCCTGGCAGCTCCGCTCTCATTACAGGGCTGGGAGGCTCCTGCTTGTTGTAAGGACACACGTCCAGACAGCACCACTGCAGTATCTAATGCAGATACAAACATAATTCAGGAATAAATGAAAAGCAGCTCTACTTAAATTATTGAGGAAATAAAGACAATGAGGAACGCTTCCTCCCTTTGTTCACAAAGAAAGCAGTTTGTTAAACATCACACATTCCTATGTATGTGCTTTGTGTTCTGAGGACGAATTTGGCCCTCGTGTGTGACCGAGAAGCTGTATGTGGTATCGTCACCAGCCACACGGCTGCCCAGGCAATTCCAAGCGTTTGCGTTACCAAAAAGCTTCCCAGCACAGGACAAGTCACCAGATGATTTTTGCAACACTAAGTCTTGTTTTCTTGCTGGAATACAAATCTTTTGTTCATTCACCCTTTTCTTTATTGGTTCTAATTTTTATTGACTGTTGAACAAACTAATACAACGTTAAGCCCTTTCTGCTTGTATTAAAAAGGGATTTCCACAGATTTGTAAGCTTGCATTTTAGAATCAGAATGACATGTTGACATTTATCTCATAATCTCTAATAACTCATTATCAGCAGGAACATCATATAGAATCTTAAATTGAGCAACTGGAGGTCTTATTTTTGAACAAGTTGTGTTCGTTGTAAGGTCTGAGTCTGTGTGAAAAAAAAGCATGCCTCTTCCGTGCATAACTGCATGGATTAGCATTTATCCCTGTAGATGGGGTGATTTGCAGTGGAGTTTTCACCTAGGGCCGTATCTGGTGGGACCGGCGCTGCTTTGCCTCATTCGTTTCATTTTGCAGCTTTTTCTTTGCTCTTCGTCCCTCAGTGTTGCATTCTGGGGCTTTGGTTCAAGTGAAATCCAGTTAAAGCAGCTGCATTTCAGCTGTGTGCTCATTTGTAGATTATATTTTATATATATGGTGGTGCTCTTCTTGTTTATATATAATTTTGTAAACTAAACCGGACTGTTTTGATGAAGAGCGCAGCCAAGCATTCAGCTCGTGAACTGTCCTCTTTGACTCACGGCTATTTGAAATTCAGTGTGTGACTGGGCCACCGAATTGCACTGGATCTTTTTATGTTGCCTGAATCAATCAAACTTTCTCAACAAGAGACCATAATTTAAAAGAACACACAAAACCAAAACCCCCTGTTCATATTCTATGGACCAGCTTTCTAGAAGCGCAAAGCAGCCTTAAAGATGTCTTAAGAAGTCAGCTGGGGCTTTCCTGGCATGAAATAGCACAGAGCTAGTGCAGTTTGTCTTACAGCTCTTTAGTTCAGACCAAGCATCGTAAGCAGTTATAAATCTGCACAGCCCTGACGAGTTAGGAGGTTGTCTTTGCTTCAGTCTGGGCTCCAGACTGTGAAAAGTTTGTTTGAGAGTAGAAGGAGGTGGCTGGGGCAGAGCTGCAGCCAGGCTGAGAAACAAAAGGGAGACCAAGAAAGCGGAGGGGAAAAGGAGCAGAGGAACAATTTATAACACAAAAACTGTGAAAAAGGGCACGTAACAAAGTTTTTCAGAGAGGAGAGTTTTTAGAGTTGTCATAATGAAAAGTGAAGTCACAAATTAACGATGGTCACTCTGTTCTGATGAATTAAAAGCACACAACTATATTTACTAATTATCGAAACAAAAGACAATCTAAGAACTCGAGGTCTATTGTGTGTTAAAGAGTTCAGAACGTGGACAAGGGACCCGAGATGTCTCTGGATGTGGCCTGCGATATGGAGCGGATGTTTGTAATGCATTGCGTACGTCCCTCCGTGCACATCTGATCTGGGGCTGGCAGTCTGTGCTGTTGTTTCACTTGATTTGTATATTTGAAAAGCCTCAGCGCTTTCCTCACTGAAGATGAGGAGATTACATTTTATATTTGTTTTAACTGGACGTGAGTAAAGCAGATTCCTGACAAAGCAAAAATCCAAACATTTTTCTTTCTATTACTTTTTAGAGAGTAAATATTTTTAAGGGTTCAGAGGGCTCTACAAGCCAAGTGTCAGAACTGGGAAACAAGAAAAGGTGGGAGATGGAGGGGAAATTGTGGTGAAGAAGAATGGCAGAGGGCTGGCTGGGGAAAACAATAATAGATATTATTGTTTTCTGGGTAGAATGAAAGGGCTATGCCCTTGGCTGGTGTTAATTGGCCTAACTCCTCTAAACTTGGTAGGGGATTGATTCACAGCAGCTGTAATCCTCAAGTTAATCCCAGCCCCACTGGGAGTTTTATCATTGTCTTCAAAAGAAGAAAGATTTTAATCTCTCTGTTATTTTATTCAGTCGCCTGGTGAATCTCTTAACAGTAAAAGAACTCTGCTCAGCCAGCGCTCCCCTGCGGGAGGAATGGGGTTCAGGCTGCTTTATGAACTAGAAATGTGGAACTACCTTTCTGGAAAAATTGTGAAAAACCTTCTGAACAAGGCTTTGGCTAATTTTAATAGTTATGTTTTTTTGCAGGTATTATTCAAAACTGTGGAATTTGCCAAAATTTTCAAATCAAAGTCAAGTGAAAACTTCAGGTTTTGGCTTGTTTCCTAATAAGAGTTTGGGTTTAGGTCCGACCTACGGCAGTGAATAATGTGTGTTCACACAGTCACAGTAGACAACCGAGCTACTGTTACCCAAACACAGGAGCACACGCATAGATCTCGTTTTTACTGCGTGGAACACAGGAAGCAAGTGTTGATCCTTGCTTATTACAGGGTAAGTTCAAGGAAGCAAAACACTACTGCAAGGTGTGAACTAGGCCAGCTGATTGGGGGTGATGAGATTTAATGATGGGAATGACAAAAAATACAGTCCTCAGCTGGATTAAATCTCCACCTGATGGAGTCAATGTGGGATTGGCCTTTAGCTGTCCCTATGCACACTGATGTGATCTTGGAGCTACCGCAGGCCACACAAACCCTATGGGACAGGAGAACAGCATAAAGCTCCTATTTTTGTATCTTTTATGTTTTTTCCATGGTTTATAGCTTTTCAACCATCAGAAAGCTGCATTTAGGTTGCTATTCAGGCTTGCTTTTACAGTTTCAAATATTGCCTTCTCTTTTATTTAACTACGTGGAGTTGTAACCTCTATATACAGAATATTGACGCGTTCCTGATTATGTTACCCATGTATGGTGAATTTAAGATACTAAACTCAACTTCCCTTAGGAATAAACTGGGCTCTATTCCTCAGGCTCTGAGTGAAATAGTGTAAGAAACATCAAAATCCCACTGTCAATACCATACAGATGTACACAAAGCCAAGACAAACTCCCCTCAGAACACGGCAAACATCCGTACACTAGTGCACAGGAAGAAGGCATGGAAAAGCAGTATATACATGGCTCAAAGATGAGGATATGCACGGTAGGAACCAGCTTGCTTGCTCTGAGTATTTTTTTTTTTCCTGAGAATTTTGTTATTTTTTTGTTACTGAGAAGAAATGACTGGATAAAAACTAGCTCTTTTTTGTTATAGAAATGTGGTGTCTTTAGGTGGTGGTGTGAAAATTTCTAACTTTTGGGGATGTCCTGTTCAAAAGCTGATTTATAATTAGAATAGCAGTTTTTGGCAGGACTTTACTTCTTTTTATTTCACCACCAGAACAGTGATGTTTTAAGGGTAAAAAATAATGGAGCATCTCTGTTTTCGTGCTTTCTTCATGTTTTATCTGTATTTTTCTCCTCTGCTTGTGAACTGTTCCCCTGAAATTGTTTCTAAGCTTCTACTTCATGCCACTGTGGTCTTCTCAGCTTCATTTTCAGTTTCTTATTTATTTTCCTTTTTTTTCCCTGTACTGACTTTGTAAGTAAATTTTTATTACTTTCTTTGTCAGACTGCTGCCAATCCCTGTAGTATCTGAGAGTTGTAATATTTCATTCTGTGGTTGTTTTCTGTAATTGTATACCAAATACAGGCTGCTGTTTTATTTTGAGAAATGAACAGTGGTCCACAGCCATTGTTACATGAAAGCTTGCTGTAGACTTCATAATATTGACAATGTTCTTAAAGAAGTGCTGTTAGTAGAGGGGAGGGTAAAGCTCATGCCTCCAGCTGTAGCTTCATTTATGGGCAGGGGAAGGATGGGGACTAGGTTCTAGCAGGAGAGTAAGAGGAATAATTGTGGTGGGGAGAGTTTGGTTGGGGGGTTGTGTGGAGGGCAGCTTTCCTTTTGGTCAGCTCGAAATGAAAGCCTGTTTTCTCTGCCAAACCACATCCCTTCTCCTTAAAGCTCTTAACTGCTTAGTTTGTTCTCAGGCAAGCAATTGCTTTTCTATTTCAATATTAAAATATAGATCAGAGGCATCAAATTTATATTCAGAGTACACATTTTTTCCCTTACATGTGTGGTCAAAGTCACAGCAACCTTAGGTTTGTGACTAGATGGGCTGAAACTCCAAAGCTCTCTTTTATTTGCAAATTTTAGCTGGGAATTTTGTTAAGGAGTCATTAGCAAAGGGCAGTTCGGGGGCTTTGGCTGTGTAACAGAAGTGTCTGTGCGCAGATTGACTTGGTGCAAGGACAGGCGGGTTGAGGAGACAGCAGTTTCTTGTAACACCCTGTCCTTCCTCTCTCTTTTCTGTCCTTCCATTAAACATGCCCATCTACCAGCCACGTCTGGTAGAGAAGCAATTACTTAGGCTCTTTTTCTTGGAATTTAACATAAATTAGCACCGCAGCCCCTGACGGTGAATGTGGGGAAACTGTAGACGTTGCAACCAACAGCAAGACATAGTTCAGGCTACAAATGCGAAGAGCAGAAGCCATTCAATATCAAGTTGCCAGACTTTAATATGGACAAGCAAAGAGCGGAAGTCAAAAGGCTGTAACAGGAGAATAGCTGGGCACACTGATACTCCTCATGGCTCTCCTACCTAGCTGGCTCTCGAGAAATGGGTCACCAAATGCTGTGAAGACTGATGCAGCTATCAATGCCAGTAAATAGCTGAAGCCCATTTAATTCTGGCCAGCTTAGGGGAGTTAAAAATTCCATCACATCACGGCACAGCTTCCTCTTCTCGCTGCACAGGCACTCCATAAATCCACACAGCTCTCTCCCTCTTATCTGAATCGCAATGCAGTTATTAAACAAATTGTAAGTCTATTTCATATCTTTTTTAATACTTTGAAAACTGCACACTATAAGGCTTAATAAAAGCTGAATGTTCCAAAACCGCTCTTAGAACTGAAAATATGACTACATCAAAAGACTTTACAAGGGCAGGATTTTAATGGCTGAATAATACGCTGGAACGGAGCAGTAATTTCTTCTCGAATGCTGGGATGAATTATTTATGCTTTGACAACATTATGTGTCTCTAAAGCAGCTTTTAGTTATTCGTCTATTCGAGGACACAGCTGATCCTGCTGCCCGCTCTTGTAATTACATTAACCTCTTGACACTACATGACAAGCTTTTCCTGTGAACTGCGATCAATAGCCCATAACTGCTACCTATTTAATAGGGCCATGGTTACACTTCAGTTCAGATATAATTAGCTCTTTCCACCCTTCCTCTTGTAACAGAGCATGGAAAAAACCTCATGTTGTTTAAATTTAAAAAAAAAAAATACACACAACAAAATAAAGGCTGTTAAGGGAAAGAATGAAAGCATTCAGATCACTGAATACGCAAGTAACATGTTCCCTGAGTTTCTGTTCTGAAATGAGCAGCCCTTGCTTTAGTCCACATCTGCATTTAAATGGAACTGGAAGCCAAGTATGAGGACTTGTAGGAATCAATTACAGAAGTGTTGGTACAGGTGGGCAAGGCTGCGACCTGATACAGATGAAGCACACGCTGATAATGAGATAAAGTATCTTTGTTTCCGCTCTGTTTTCACCTAGCTTTAATAGAAGCATAGCATTTCGTTGCATACCGTTGGAGATGCTTTGTCTCGGGGATATATTTAGATTCAGATAAATACATGCAGGGTTTGAAATGAAGACGTTTGACTGATTGTGTTAGCACTTTTAAACAAGCAGTGCTTTCTTGCACCTAATCTTTTTGCTGTTTAGGCTGTATTATGGACTATCTGAAGAGACTGATAAATACCATATGAAAAATAAAGGTTGATCTCTGCCTTCATGTAACAGAAATTACCTGTCCAGTAGTCTGTAAAGCAGCTTTCCATTCCTTGATCTGTAGATAGATGGCCATGCTCATGCCATTGGCTCAAACAACGTTGTCCTAGTTGTAATTTAAAAGTTTATATTCCCTACTCCAAATAATTATTTGTGTTTTCATGTGTTACTTTGCAAAATGGCCTTTGGGATCTAAAGAAGTTTTGTTGGGTTTTTTATTTTGGTTTTTTTTTTTGGTTGGGGGGTTGAGTACTTTATGCTGCTGCTCATTTTAAAAGGACAGGATAAGGGCTTGTAATTAAGGTTAATAACTTTTTCTAAATAGGCTATTTGCAAGAGTTGTATTCTTTCACTCAAGATCCAAATAAAGCAAGTCTATGAGGCTCTTCCCACCTCCTTCAAGCAATCTCCAAACAGGTCTGCACCAAGAACAATTAGTGCTATCAAAGCATTACAAAGCAATATGGGAAGTGAGGGAACATACATGGTTTCTCTCATCAGAAACATGTCTTTTTATATGTATGAACACTTCAGGTTGGGTGCCTCCACGTTTTTTAGGAACCTCACTTGAATTTCAAACTTTTGGGGGTTAGATGCTTAAATTCATGTAAGATCTGGGTCTTAGATCTTGCTTCTCCTTCTCTGAAATTACTGAAAAATATTCTTTACTTGCTTGACTTCACCAGCAGGAGATGGTCTTTTGTGAGTGTACCTCTTGTGACAAGTTTTTTAAAACGCAAAAACTACAGACTCTACCTTCAGCTTGTAATTAGTTGTTCTCTAAAGAAAATACATTCACTTGTAGTAAAAATAATAGCTTTTGTTTAATTGTGTTTGTACATTTTACTTACTTAGATGATGCTACAAATTGTAGACGTTGCTGAGGCTATAGGAGCCCTCATGAACCTGATAATGCTTTGCTTTTGCTGAAACAGAACTTCAACTGCTCTGTGACACTGATTCTCTGTAGTAAAGGTGAGGTTTGATGATTAACAACATGTGTTACCAGGAATACTTACCTTTGCTTAGTAAATATTTTATTTCCTATTTCAAGACTATAACAAAGCCACAGTTTTACTCCACCCTCAACAGCTCAGAATAGAATAACAGATATGAAAGCACATTTCTGCTATAAAAACTTCCTTATCAGTGTGTGCAGTTACTATCTGAACACGTTTTTTTGTAGCATAGATGGATTAACAGAATTGTTAATACCATTCTAAATTAGAGTAATAACGCTGTTCGAGATGGTAACTAGATGCTCCTGGGGATAGCACTGAAGTAATCAACCATAAGGCATAGGTTCCAGCAAAGCTCTGAAACGCCTTGCCATTTCTCCCAAGAGACAATAGACAAGAAAGAGAAGAGCTGAATTAGCAGTTAATAATACATAATGAGTTAGAAGTCTGAAGTTTATGATGATTCATAATTATTATAAGAAACCAGTTCGTCGATTCATGAATTCAAGACAAGCTTGTTTGCCTGCATGCTGCCTATTACCACTCGCTGTAGTTGCGAGGTGTTGTACCGCCTTTTAACAGAGCTTCATTTTTGGAGACATTTTTTCTTTGCTACAGCATGTCTGTCAAGTAAGCAAAGGGCTTGGCTAGGTTTTCTGTTCTTCCTCCTCAAATGAAAAAAAAGAAGGAGGCCAGTCAGATTTTAAAATATATTTTTGGTAACAGCATTTTCCTCTCATGGATTTGTTGATCCCAGTAGCTGACAAGGTATGTTAAAGCAAGTTCTTATAAAACTGCTACCCTAAGAAAAATGAAAGATTATCTGCTTCTCTGCAGAAGGCAGACATCCTCTTTTTATGACCTCTGAGTGTATCAGAGGTTCTCAAATGTGAACCTCTTGTAGCCTTGACAGTCTTGAAAATGGAGCAAAGGTGACATAGGAAGGAGACAAAGGTAAAGGACCTGAGGGGAGGGCAGGGAAAGGAGGAGGAGGAGTAAGGCTTGTTCTTAGGAGAACGGCGGAAGTGAACACTGCAGCTGCAGGATGGATCAGTCCGCTTGACACACTGACATTTGGAAATGCATCAAATAAAAAAAAGTCATTGAGCACCTTACTAACTTCCACAGTCAGCAAGCCCTCTGCCCCAGTCTGAAAACTGGAAAGAGTGATATCACTGAAAACAGTGACAATTTTCTTGTTATTTTTATAGTTTACTTCTATTAAGATGCCAGAAGATCTCGGTCTTTCTTTGAGGCTCCCCTTGTGTTATTTAAACAACGTCAGTTACAGTTTCTCTACTGAAGATACCCTTGTCTATTTACAAAAAAGGGAATGTTTCGTTATCCCCAGTTTACAAAGTAGGTATTGAGGCACACTGGGAGGCAGTTATTTTGTTAAAGATCACCAAGACAACAAGTGACAAAGCCAGGAAAGGAAGTCAGGTCTTTAGGATCACAAACCTGTTCCTTAATCACAAGGATATCTTTCCTCCTGCATTTTACTATTCTAAATGGGCTGAGAACCCCTTTATGACAGTGGATTTGTTTAATGATATTACAAGATTAACACTAGTCATCTGGCTGGAATTTCACTAGCAAGTCATATCACTATGTATTTATTTAATTTGGGATAACCTTTCATTTTCCTGCCGGCAGGTATTTTATTTCAGAGATACTAAGCTGACTAAACTTACAACTTGCATGAGTGATATGGAATTTGAAGTTAAACAGCAGACTTTTTGTTATATTTATAACTGATAGCAAAGGGGATTTCAGTTCATAATTAAAAATAAAAAAATCATCAGCTTGTCAGCATTAAAGTGAAGGAAGTCTGCACTGGGAAATGCATAGCATAGCTAAAGAATTTATGCACCTACTTATTTTCTTGCACACCCATGTGATTATCTATGTGCTATTAGCTGGGCTTCCAAGCAAGAATTTCCTCAGCTCTGTATTGCACCGAGCAAGGCAGGTCCTGAAACGAATTGAAGGCTGCTTCAGTTTTCCTGTGCTTTTCTTTTTACTACAGTAACCGGCAAATTCTGGATTGTTATGAGCAGGGTGTTTCTCATCCTGCCAGGCCTCTTCCTAGAGTCCCTGCCAATTTGACCTCATAGTGGGGTACACTGGTCTTTGAAGGCTGAATGAGCTGAGAATGTGGTTGGGAGTGAGAACGTGTTTTCGATTACTATCTTTAAGCAGGTTTGGCACCTTCATCTGACAAGGGGAAGTGGAAATGAAAATCAAACCTGGAATCACCTGCATGGCAATGCAAAGCTATCCCGTTCGGCTGGCAAGACAGAAAATTGCAGGACATATCTTGAACATGGGCACAACTTCATTAAAGCCAGTAATAGTCTGGTTCAGGAGCTTCTTTTCCAGAGGGTACTGGTTCATTCTTTTCTCAGCTGGAGAGATTCGGACATATTCTAAACACACCTAAATAAATTAGGTCTTTGAGCGTTTGACTGAGGTAACACTGGAAGTCTTAGAAAAAGATATTTTTCCCCCTTGTATGGCAATCCATGCATTTGCCTATATATTATTTAACACTGGTCACATAAGAATGGCAAGAAAGTGATATCTCATGTCCCCTTTGAGATTTTACAGGAATAGTATTCTATTACAGCATATAGTATCCATAATGGCGTGAGAGATACGTTCTCTGTATCCAGTGTCGATTTTAAACAGGGAAGGAGAACAATTGCAACATGATCACACTATCCATACGCTGAGACTCAGGATACAGCTGGGCTGCTTCTGTTGGAAGAAAAGCCTTGAATTCAACAGAACAATATGCTTCCAAATTTGTTTTCCTATTGCATTATTCCAGAAAGAATTGTTGCTTTAAAACAGGATTTCAACTGCTGCAGAGCTGTTGTCCGCAGCAAGCAGGCTGTGAAGTCCACTAGCTTATTGAGCTAGACAGAACACAGGCATCCTGAAGAGAAGATGTTTGGAAATCCGGGCCCTGCATCTAGAAATAAGTTTGAGCTGCCTTTGTTCAGAGCAGGGTACACCCCTGCTCCTACATTTCAGGCAGGAAGCAAGGTCAAAGCAGAGGGAGTTGCAGGATCCCTGCAATGTTGGGGACGTCAAACTAGCTGCTGAGCACCTCTGTGCTCCTTGGCACGATGGTGCTTGACTGGGCATCCCTATGGATAGAAAGCTCCCTGTGGGACTGCTTGTCCAGACTTCCACTAGGATTTTCTTCCCATCTATTTCTCCTCACACTTCTCATACAAATCAAGTAGATCAAATTATTACTTCCCAGTCTTATCCTTTCATAGCTAACAGGTCTTCCCATCTGATGGCCAGCACCGTATAGCACAACTTAACCTCCCACAGAAGAAAGTATGTGAATCTCCAGGAATAGTATCTTTCCAATGACTTTTTTTTTTTTACATTTCACAGTCTTTTGGTATAGTCTCTGATTATTTTTAAAGCTCATTCATATTTTAAAATTATTTGATCAAATGTTTACTGAATTTTGCTTGCACTTCAGTTAACTGTTTCTGTCCTTAGCAGTCTTATCAGGCTGTTTGTTCACTTCATATTCAGTCCTGCAGTCAAAGGAATTGACTTCCATACTACTCTACATGGATCTAGGGCACAGATTGCCACAAAGTCTATGGTATTATTTTTACTCAACTAGATTCACATAACCTTCCTAAACAGAATCCTATGTGAATGATCATGTATAGAAAGTTAAGATTTGCCTTCTTAAACATTCAGAGAAAATCTTATAAAACTCAATTTCAGTGGTGTTTGTAGAAAGCAAAGGTATCATGGATGCTAATATAATTGGAACAGTTTGCGTTTAAATTTGAATAAATATTCTTACGAGATTTTTTTTATTTCTTGAGCATTTTTGCACTATCCACCCCACTCCACTTTTGCCTATGGATGAAATCCGGTTTGTGTAGTGAAAATTATTGATTCCCCAGGTAGATTTGACTCTTGAGCTGCAAACAAAATCACATATACTCTGGAAAAATGCAAACTAATATATATATATGATAACAAAACCCATCTACAGCGTGCTCCAAATTGGGAGGGACATAGCAAGAAATGATGTCGTAAAAAACTTGGGAACAATTGTTTTCATAAAATTAGCTCTGATCCATAATGTAATATAAAAGGAAGAAAGCAGAGTTTGGGGCTGCATTCATTGGAACGTATCCTGGAGCAAATAAACCATAGATTTGGTCTTGCTTTAACTCCTTGAGTTTTTAATGCTATCTGTTTTCCCCCGGATTAGCTGCCCTCCGTCTTTCATAGTGGTATCTTGGGGCCTTGATATCTACGTGCATCCTCATGTACTTGTGTTTGGGATATCTTGTAAAGATATCAGTGACCTGAAAAACACTGATAACTGAGAAATAAAATGGACTGGAAGGACTGCTGTGTAGAGGTAAATATAAGGCGTTCTGGTAAATATTACATGCTTAGCAGGATACCAGCTAAGGAGCAAAATAATGCAAAATAATGTAATTGATGTATATAGAAGAAAAACGAGGATTCGGTCACACCGTAGTAGCTATGATATAATTAGGAGCAGTAAAATGAACATAAAAAGAAAAAACTAATTTGAATATTAGGCAAAACATTCTGGACTGCACTTAGCCTTTCAAATAACATCCCAAGAGATGTTGTAGGGGTTTCTTGAAAATTGATCCTGTAAGTATTAATTAAAGAACTAGTAAACCTGCAATAGACAGCAATCTTATCTCTCCTGTAGGGACTGACCAAACGATCTGTGCAATATTTTTTTCTCTCTACCACATCTGACTTATGCAGACAAAAGAGCAAAAGCAGTAGCAACATCTCCAATGCAGGAGTGGCTGTCGGTGAAACATCGAGTCAGCCAACTCTGCAGATGCAGCATGGAAAAGGGCAAAGAAAGGAGGCGGCTGGAGAGGAGAAGAGCAGAAGGTGCAGATGCACTGCTCTTCTAAGAAAGAGCTGTGTCAAGGAAAGAGAGATCAAAGTGGAGCAGAGGCTTTTACAAGGGAAGGAGCAATGAGAAGAAAAGTGACAGGAACCTGCTTAGGAGTAAATGATCAAATGTGTGCACCTGCAGCTGTTCCCACCAATGCTGCCTGGAAGACCCTGGGGAGTGGGCATAGGGGACTGAGCCCTGGGGACCCTCCCCCCCCACCCCAGCTGCTGCTCCTCACCACTCCCTGGTTTAACCCATCCCTTCGAGCAGAAGTGAATCCCAGATTTAGGAGACCTTTTTGAACTCTTGGTCATCCTGCTGCTGACAAGCTTGCCCCTGGGGAATGCGTTGCCAACAAAGTTTCCACAGGGCTGGAGCGGTGGTGTCAGGCTGGTGGATTTGTTTAATGATATTACAAGATTAACACTAGTCATCTGGCTGGAATTTCACTAGCAAGTCATATCACTATGTATTTATTTAATTTGGGATAACCTTTCATTTTCCTGCCGGCAGGTATTTTATTTCAGAGATACTAAGCTGACTAAACTTACAACTTGCATGAGTGATATGGAATTTNGCCCTGGAGAGCCGAGCCGAGCCGAGCCGAGGGCCCTGCCACAGCGCCCAGGTGCTCGCCTGAGCCCGGCAGCCGCTGCCCTGCAAACCCAGTGGCCCCACCGCAGCCTCACGCTGCCGGGGCAGTGCTGGCTGGCAGTGACAAAAAGACTCATTTGACAGGGAAAAGCAGGATAGTTTGGTGGGATTGAAAGAAATTTTTTCTCCCTCAAATAAACAAAGTTGAAAGTGGAAAGTTTCCAGTCAGAAAGGTGATGGTGAGTGCCCTGGGCAGGGCTGCCCAGGCTGGCCATGGCTGCTGGCCCATGCCTGAGGTACAGCACCACACTGCAGGCCCAGCCCGGTGGTTAGGCCACCCAGTGCCTCCTGCAGTGCTCTGTTCTTTTCTGTAGGCTGTATTGTAACTGCCAGCAGGAGAATTACTTGATTAACAAGCCCAGCATGTGCTTTTGCCAAAAAGATGTTGGGGGGCGGGAGGGTGCGTCCCTCCAAAACCTGCTGCCTGCCCTTTCAGAAGGGTCTGTCCACACTGCTGACAGCGTGCGAAACACAAGGGAAGGTAAGTGGCGATTTCGTCTGCACAAAGCATCATTTTTTTCCAAGCCTAGTAATTATTTTTTTTCTTTTTTTTTGCAAACAATAATGACTGACTGGGCGATTGCATTAATGTCACAAAACCGACCCAACTCATGGAAATCTCGCAGCAGCCCTATAACAAAACAAACTGCAGTGCTTGGGAGCAAATGGCGTTCAGCAAAGTGCTTGGGTACTAACTGAAGGTAAGGGGGATGTTTTCCTTCCCCTTTTTCAGCTATTTTTGCTGAGTGGGTGCACAGGCTGCTGTGGAGGAGCACTGGACCCCCATAACTCTCTGGGACTTCCCATCCGCCTCTGGCAGGTCTTTCCCAGCAGAATGTACCTCCCTTCAGGCTGGGAGGACTTGCTCCTGTTTGTGTTCCTCCTAGGATTTGATGAGAGAAGCATTGAAAGTGCAGAGTTATTTTACAGACATGCATACAAAACGTGTCTGTGGATATACGTACATACGTATTTAAGGAGTCAAGCTGAGAGGAGTGAAGATAAAAGATGTTTTCTGAGTGTATAACAGTAAATCCAACCAACATATTCCCAAATGTTGTGTTAGGTAAAAACCAGCAGCTAAGGAAGTCATTGTATCAAGTGCTGGTTGATAGGCGCTTTGGGATTCAGTGCTCCCAATATCGTTGTAAAGGAAAATCTCCGTTTGGCCAGAAGCAGCACGCAGCAGCTAAGGTGACTACTCTGATTCCCCGTCTGTGTGTCGCATGTTCACTTCTGTCTCAACAAAACACAGAAAGCTGCAAGATGTCTGTTTCATAACATGCAGCAAATCTTTTTCCTGTTTAAAACCGGCATTTTTTTCTCCCTTGAGAAAGACCAAATCCAACCCCTGGCTCCCGTATTGCAGGAACTCCAGTGACTGGGGAAGGGATTGCTGTTTGTTTGCGTGTGCAGATGAGCCTGCTCATGTAAATTACTTGAGACTGCACCAGGATGAGCATAGTTTTGTGTAATAAACATGCAGTTTATTTTGTGAAACGAGTCCGTCCTTTCCTATCCATTCGAGACTGTATTTTTTTGCAAAAATCTGTGTGATTAAATCTAATTTTAATAATATGTAAAGGAATTGAAAATTTAGCACTCACCATTAACTGTTTGGAAATGCACAGAAAATTGCAACTGTTGGTTTATTGCTTGATTAACATTGTAGCGATCTCCTTAATTTTCTCATTTTTTTATGGTCTATTTAATGTATCTTTACTTGTGTGCAGGTAACTTTAAATGCTGTATTGTTTTCTTGTACCAGAGCTCCTGTTAAGTGGATGAATAATACAAAAATGCTACTACTAACGCAACACCTTTTTTTTTCTTTTTCCTCTGCACAATTTTCTGCTGAGAGATAGACTCCTATTGATATCACTTTCCCTTGTAATCACATTGGCAAGTGTTCAAAGGTGTGATGAGAAAGCTTTTAAACATGTGAATGCTCCAATTGACTATGAGGATCAGTCGTGGAAGTGCTTTTGAGGTCATGTAATGATAGATCAGCAGTAGCACAAGGTAACTTTTCTGACCAGGCAGCAACTAATTAATGTTACTTGTACAATGAGAAATGACTTTCCATGGCAACTGATAGAAATCAACCAATGTTAATTCCAAGAATTCTGGGAATTTGCTAGGCAAGTGAAGATCACACTCTCTACAGATATTTTGCAACAGAAAAAAAAAGATTCAATTTCTAGGATAAATGACCTTTGTGGGTTATTCATCTAGCTCTCATCAGAGCGGGTGCTCTAGGTTTCCTCTCTTGATATTCCCCAGAAGAAATTTGCTTTGTTTTTCCCTATCTGATTGCTATATTGCTTTAGCGGATATTTATTGTTAAGGCACGGCCTCTGTTATTTCCTTTGCTGCCTGAGCTTAGTCAGAACTCTGTGCCTCAGACATGCAATAAAGCCCAGTAGCAGAGGAAATAACAGTGCAGTTAACCTCCTTAACATTGATAATAAATAAGCGCTAATAAGATATGTACCAGGGTAGCAATTGCCCTGACATAATGAAATGCACTAGTTTAAGTAAGTGGTAGCTGGTGTCATCGTGCTTTTCAGTAAGGAACCTATGCAGGCACTATATTTTCTGGGTAATTTATATGTCAGATTTTCTAGGCAGCTCGGCTCCTGTTAAGACATTTAGTCCAAGTGGCCTAGTTTTCATAAATTCTTGACACCGAGCAGAATCCTTTGTTTTCACAGGTGCCTATCTCAAAGCTGAGCTGTTTCTTTAAAAATATTACCCCATTTGGAAATCTAGTCTCTGTCTCCTCCCTCTTTGTTTAAACTTCATTTCACTGGATTAAAGCCAGCTTGATTGAGAATTTTGCTTCCCAGTCGCTATCGGGACTCTTGATTGAGCATGGTATCTCTGCTATCAATTTACGTCCCTGCAGATCAAATAGCTCTCTTCATCTCACCCTACTGACAAGCTATCATGACAACTCCATGGTGAATATACACACTCTGGAACTGGAGGGGAGGTTTGCTTTACTGTAAAGCTATTCTTCAGGGTGGCTTAGTGACATATTTTGAAGGAAAGAGTAAGGTTGTCTTTGCAGCAGGCCTAAATCAGGAAAATGCAAAATGTAACCCCCTCACATCTCAAGTACATCTAACTGTCTCACAGCTTGGGCACTGCTTAGAACAACTCGTGTGCTGTAATTGAATTTCAATACCTACCAAAAAAATATGGTAGTACTGAATAACCAGGGGCTGTTTATAAGTATCAATATTAATTAGACAATCATAGTTTATAAAAGCCACATCAGGATATGATTTGAGAATCATAACTAAGTCTGAGTGATTGTGCTAATTTATTATGTTTTGGAAACAGAAATGTAAATTTGTAAGCCTTGTGCCTCATTATTACGATTACTTTTTTTTTACTCCACAGTTCCCCTGACACTTACTGCGCTTCTAAAGACAAGAATAATAATACCAGAAAATGGTCACGTTTTATCTCTGTAATATTGCTGGCAAATTGAGACAGCATGGTAGCAAAATCATAGAGGAAGTTTTCTCTGAAGTGCCCACATCTTTGGTTTATGGAACTTGTCAGATTTTCATCATTGCTTGGTTGCAAAAAAACATCTGTTCCTCCTTTCAAAAAATATTTGTAGCAGTTTTACAGCAGGATTTAGTTAGTGCTGGTGAATGGTGGTTGGGTGCCATACAGTACTAACAGATTTTTATCTATACTCCTTTATATCTATGAAGTGTAAATGACAAATAGGAACACTATTTAACTGTGACTTTAGTAACAAAGGCTATTTGCTGAAGAACTATGTGGTGAGAGAGTTCAAACAATGGGCAATACTCGAAGGATTTGATTTCAGAGCTGCTCACAGAATGATGTGATTTGTTTCTTCTTGAGCTCCATATCAGAATGCAGCTAGCTAAATCCTAAAACTGTTAGCCACAGGAGAATCTCTAGTATGAACCTTGAGTGAATCTGAGATACTGGGAACCTTCTGAGCAGCTGCACATATTGTTGCTTATGCTATTTTGAAGTACTGATTACTGTTAGCCATGAATGCTATGCTTTTGTTGGAACTTCGTTTTAATGAACGATTTTGTTAGGTTTGGTCATCCAACTGCTGTTTGGGAAACATCTTCTGAGCTGTTCATATTATTGTGAAGATACAATCTGATTTATACTGTCTGAAAAGGGGAGCATCTCACTCATCTAGAAATATCGATGCATAAATATGACTGATGCCATTTGATGATAACAATTTCTCTGATAATTAGAGAGAAGCACAATACCTGTGGCAGCAGTAATGCCAGCTTTGGCTCCCTCCCTTTTCTCCAAAAGCTTACGCCATTCTTATTTTTGAAAGCCTGCTTTCTTCCTGTTCTATGAGAAAAATAATCCTTTTCTCACATCTGATGACTTCCCTCATTTGAGTTGTCCGTGAATTCTCTGAACTCTTCATCCTCGTTGATTGTGTTGGCTCTAGAGAGGGAACCAACAGCAGGGCCTGCATTCACTTACACGGCGTGCGTCTTCAGCTGAATAGCAAGGAGGATGGCTTTACAGGCATAAAGCCAGGGGTTGTCACAGATGTTAGCGAAGTTCCAGTTTGGCCTCGTGAATCTTTCTGCTGTGGCTCCCTGCTCTGCTCGCATCCTTTTCATACAGTNCATTCTCTTACACGGCGTGCGTCTTCAGCTGAATAGCAAGGAGGATGGCTTTACAGGCATAAAGCCAGGGGTTGTCACAGATGTTAGCGAAGTTCCAGTTTGGCCTCGTGAATCTTTCTGCTGTGGCTCCCTGCTCTGCTCGCATCCTTTTCATACAGTATTTGTGTGAGAAAGAAAGAGCCCAGCTTGGCTGGTAGAGGCAAGCCTGGGAACTTGTGGAGAAACCCTTCAGTGCTTATATATGGGACATTATATATGGAAATCATAATGTTATTATAGCTTATAAGAAACATTTATATTAGGGTGGCACCCACATGCTCTGCTCTACATTTATGTACGCAAATAACTAACAAAGCATTTGCAGTTTGCAAGTGAGAAACATTTTTTTATTCTTTAATCTGAATCCTTATTCAGTTCCTGCAATGATCTAGCTGTGGCAAAGGTGCAGACTGTGGTATTTGAAAAGAGTTTCAAGCGCCTTCGATGTTTCTTAGCAATACTGAGATGCCTGCACAGGCAAGCAGACATAGTCTGGACCCTTTTTATACCAGCAAAAAAGTGTATTTGCCAGTTTATCTTGTGTATGGTTCTGGGATTGAAACCACCTATAGCCCTAGGGGATATTTTACATTGTGTTTGTATGGGACTTTTCTCAGCTCAGGAATTTAGAAGCCCAGCAGACACTGTTATGCTGGTAAAAGCTTCATGTGTCAACCTTTATTTTCTTTAAAAATTCTTGGAATTCAAAAACCAGTCATCCTGCCCTTTCCCTTGTTTTTGGCTGCTAATGCTTTGCAGACGGTTTGGTGATGGATTGGTTTGTCTAGGTGTTTGTTACACACTGACATGCAATAGTGTATGCAGGGTTAATGCTATGAGTTTCAGAGAGACTGAGAAATCCTCCTTCAGCTTTCTCCTGAGCCCTAGGAACTCATTTCACATCTCATTCATTAGACAAACTATCTGATCTGAAAACAGCATGCAAAACACTCCAGATTATTCCGATGCAAAAGTGTAGTAGCCTGTTCCCCCGAGGAGTGCCAATAACTCAACGTTTGGACCTCAAAGAAAACCTGATTTTGAGGGTCCAATTTATGATGGCTTGAAAAGGAATGTGGGGTAGTGTTTGTGAAGAACTGTAAGCTAAAAACAACACGCATTTTGTTAGTTTAAGATGGCAGGCCTGCCCCCTCACCTGTAATCTCTGAAGATTACCGGCTCCTACTACACTCACAACACTCACAATGCGCTGTTCATAACCTACTGGCCTGGGGCAAATTCATAACAACTCACATTTCTGCTCATGGTATGTAATTTCATTGCTTTGACACAGGCAGTATTTATAATAGCAAAGGATGACGTTTTTGCCCTATCTCAAATAAGTGACAATTCTCCTATTCTCCCTCTCTGTTCAGCCCGTTGCTACCAACTCTAATGTGATTTTCAGTCTTGCATAAATCTATTTGCAAAGTTAAATGAGATATTTCCTTGTATGGATGTAGGTGACTGATAAGGAGGTTTACTAAGATGGTGTTCAGCGTAAACATCTTGAATTCAGATAGTTATACAAAATGTGAGATGCTGCCAATCTACAAAGTCGACTGGAAGTGTTTTGATAGCATATTTTCCTACTTGGTCTCTGGAACTTCACTGAGGAATTAATTCGGAAATTCCTACTTTCTGAAGTAAGGAGACTTTCTTTAATGTGTACCTGGCATCTTACTGATGTTGGTCAGAGCACCTAAACTAGCACTTTTGGCATCAAGATTACCACTTCATTTTGAGTGATACTGCATCTGAAAAGATTTGTACATGGGGAAATGCACTGGAAACCTATTCAAATGTAAAGAGTGCAAAGACCTTAAGTGACTGAGAAACTAAACCATTCCTCTGGTAATATCTTCTAGTGACTTAATTAGCTTCTCGATTTAAAAATATGCATTTTACTTCTAGTCTGAATTAACTGAATTACTGTTTTCTAGCTGTTGCATTTCTCTATGGCTTTTTTTCTACTGCTATTACCACTAGAACTTTTTTCCTGTTGGTACTAGCTCAAGTATGTCCATGCATGCTTCAAACTCATACCTATTTGTACTGTAGACGAACAGTTTCCCCTGTGAAGAAGTACCAACCTCAGTAGGCAAACCCAGTATAAGGCAGGTGGGGATCCAGGTGCAGAGAAGTTAGTGACAGTATATCTGAAACAGCCCGGAGCCAAACCAAGCACCATGCTCTCACCCTGAGAGCTCTAGACATTGCTTTTACGCAAGTCGTTTTGATCTGTTCCTAACATAGCAGTCTTTTACACATAAGTTTATCCTCTATGAAACCCTGCACAGTGAAATACTCCTTTCAGTACCCATAATGACATAGGTTTAGGAAAATGCCAGTAGTAATAGATTTTATTCTGCATTCTCTAAATGGGCCAAACTCTTCCATCTATTTTAATAGCTCTTTTGCCTGAGTAATTGTTATGTGAGCGGGTCATGATTGAAACGGCCTAACCCCCATTTACAGGAAATGCGTATGAAATAGAATAGAAATATCCAGAGATGCGGCCAAGTAATCATTGTGTGTGTGGTAAAAAGGTTTCGAGTGAGGGAGAAAGTAATTTTAGCTTTAAAGGTAAAGTTATCACACTGAATTCCTTGCCTCTCCTTTTCATTTCCTTCCACCATTGCCTTCACTGCTTTTTACAGGCCTTTTTTCTCCTTTTCATGTCAGGTTCTTCCAAGGACTTGGAAGCAGAATGGTGATTCTGCCTATGGCTCTGTCCAGCTCAGGTTATGATGCTGAGCTGGTCAAAAGTAGCTATACAAATTTCTAAATACCCTAAGCATTTCCTCTTCTAATTAGAAAAATACCCCAAAAACCAAACTAGCCAAGAATATCCAAAAGCAGGTCCTCTTAGTCCCATCCAAAGCACTTGTCTACTCCAACAAACTGAAAGAAAAGAGATTTTAAATGTATGGTAAGTGACCATTTACCCCTTTAGTCCCTCAAGTTAATCAAATCCTCTTAAGATTCTTGAGGTTTGTTTGGTTTTTTTGGACGTTTGAATCAATTTTCATAAGGCTCTTGACCAAAGTGACAGATAACTTTAGCAGATATCCGTCTCATTCTGCTCGTGCAAGAACAAGACATATTGGTAAAAATGTCTCCCTGGTCCTATGATACAAGATGACCCTTGTATCAATCAAGGAAGCACTTAGCCAACTGATGATAATGCTGCAGCTGAAGGATTTTCCCTTTGAAATTCTTGCTGCAAAAGTAGTACATTAAGATAAATATTCCAAGTCGGACGCATGTAAGGAGGCCTCTTTGTTGAACAATGTCATTGATTAAAAAAATAGAAACATGCAGTGCAGTCTGCCCGCTGTTACTCCAGCATAAATCTGGTATCCTTCACCTGGTTGTACAGAGAACGAGTCCAACATTTTACCAAGGCACGCAACAGGAGAGTTTGCTTCCCGATTTCTTAGTATTATTTAGAAAGGATCTTTTTACGCCTATATATTTATTTCAAGAAACGTTTTTGTGCACAGAATGAGAGCTCATTTATTCCCTTGAAAACTACGATTTGAAGTTAGGGCAATCAAAGTCCAAGCTGCTGATTTGCACAAGTCCAGGTATAACAGAGATACTTTGGTGTGTGACCTGTATGTGAACTTGAAGGACAGAAAGGGAGGAGGGGAAGAAACGCCCATGAGAGGTGGTTAAGGGAGGAGATGATCATGTAGATGGAGTAACCTTGCTTGATCATCATGAGAGAACAAACTCTCCAGGGGCCGAAGGATTACCGTGTCTACGAAGGTCCAATAAAGGGAAAGACTGAGCTACTCATAGTGTCATCATAGCTGTAATTGTCAAGCCAGAATAAAACCCTGGTATGTTATTAATTCAGCTATTCTGGTTGCTGTAGAGATGATATTCGAGTACTGCCAATAATTCATCTTTTTACCCATTAATATATTATTTTCTGCAGGGATTCATTGTTTTAACCCTCAAAGTAAATTAGCATGTGGCATATTTCAAAGGTTTCTGCCCAATTAAATCAGTCCAAGGACATCCACATTGCATCAGAGCCACCAGCATTACATTAGCAAAGATAAAAACCCCAGTCAAGAGGGTAGGATATCTTTAATGGGACTTTATCACTGAGACTCGAAGTTATATATCTGAGAAGCAAAATGTGCTTGGCTATTCCCACAGAGATCATGCACTCTAAAATTGCCTTAAAATGCACAATCACTAACAGCAGTATTTGTCACACTCATTGATCATTAGTTTAGACCAGGAAATTACTTCTGAATAAATGCTGATTTGCTACAGAAAATATATAAAGCAGTAACATATAACTGAAAATGGTCATCGAACTCCAGCATTGCTGGGACTTGTTTTTTACACTTGTGGGTGATAAAGGGTTTTTAGCTAAAAAGAAAATGAGCATGCATAGTGCTGATAGAGAGAATGGGAAAAAGCAAAGTGGAAAGAACCCGATATGAGAACTAGCTGAGCAGGAGCTAAGCAGCTTTGGTGGACCTGAGCTTGTCTGGGGTCTCAGCACCATGTTCTGCAGAATATAGCACCTATATTGTTCATGCTTTTGCATTATCTACCGTATCCAGGCTTCCTGCTACTCTGGATTATGGAGAGCTGTCTCTGTCAGCCCTACCACTTAATTTTTCTGTTCCCTGAACAGCAGGCTGGAGAAGATAGCAGATAGAAATAGCCATCCCAGATCAAACCCTCTTCTTTTCTCCCATGCACTCTGGGTGGAGTAAGCACAGCTGTGTGTTTCATTTTTGCTTATTATTACTTGCACAAACTCGGATGAGAGTAGGTGTGAGCTTTGTGTACCTACACTATTTGAATGTCTGTCCCCAAATTAGTACACCTGTCTCTCAGTCTCCTACAGTTCAAGTACATACCTCCAGTGGTGGTTTATGCAGAATACCACCTATACTTATTGATACAGTTTGTTCTAGAAATTAAGGAGAAACATTTCAGGATATCATTTGTTTTCATGGTATTAGTACCTGTTTTTATGACACTGCCATTTACAAGGATCTGACACTGCTCAGATGCAGAATTCACTGGTATTGGAAAACAACAATGCAGAACATAAAGTCAGGACAGATTTTTACTAGGTATTATACCACACTAGGGAAGGCATTTAAAACACAAATAGACAACATGTAGCACATGTACTATTAAGCTTTTACAGGGCATTATTCCACTCAAGGGATGCTTGTGGTGTGAAAAGAGAGAAAAACAACACAGGACACAGAGAGCAAGACAGATCTTTATAGGGAATTATCCCACACTAGGGAGGATGCTATTGCGAACAGAGGGAAGAAAAATGAGGCAGGAGATAAAGAAGAGAGATTTTACTAGCTTTAGCATTTGCCTCTGTGTGATATAAAGCAAAACTGGTAGCACTGGATGAAGAATGCACCCCAAAAATCTCATCCTAAGGTCTCATTCTATTTTCCAGTTTGATAATTGTGAAAGTAGAACTGTGTTCTCTTAAATGTCCTAAAAATATTTATTTTCAGCTTGACACAAAATATTTTGATCTTAAATGGAATTTTTTATTTTGTTGATGAGAACCTCATAAGCTACAATTTTAATTTTGAGTCATTCTGAATTAATTTTTTGAAAAAACTTCACTTGTTCAGACACCAATTGCAGTCATGCAATTATTTGAGTACGGGCAGTAGTAAAGCCTCATTCCTTATGAAGTATGATGCTACAGTTTCCCATACAAGTATCTTATGTTGCTACTCCTTCAGTATCTGAGGAGTGTAAATCCTTCCTATGGCTGGGCATTTATAAAGTTTCTGTGCGTTCCCTGGTGTTGAATACGGAGATATCATGATGTAGCCCTTCTCAGAATCCGGTGTCATGACATCCTTCTTTTCTCAACTTGAGCGAAATCTGCAGCAAATGCTCTTGTGAGATACCTTTCTGCTATAACAAATTTCGTTGAAATGAGATGACTGTCACAAAAGTTACAACAGGGAACAGAGCAGACACAGCATGTTCCTATACCCTTTCTCCCAGAGCAAACCAGATAAAGGCTGAACATTGAGTCAGCTTCAGTGGGTAGCATTCCCTATACGCTGCTCTCCAGTGGTCCATCACACAGTCTGCAGGGAGATGCAGGTGTCTCTTAGAAGCTCTGTCAGAAAAGAGGCTGTCTGCCAGTGGGGATGTAGGCCTGGCAAATAGGGTCACTGATCCACTGCCACAAAACCCAGAGTGACAAATAGCCTGCCCTGCATTCCTAACAGTTGCTGAATCCTCTTTTATGCATATAGAGCTGTATCTCTCTTAGCTGTAGAACAGGACTATTTGCTTGCTGTATGCCATGCTATATGCTACAAGTACAGCCGTATTATTATTATAAGATGCTTAGGTATTGCAGGAAAGAAGGTGATACAAACTGCTTTATACGATATAGTAAACAATGTGAATGTTTTAATTGGCTTTCTAGGTAATTCTGTAGCATTTAATAGTCTACTATATCCTTGGGAGTCTAGAGTCAAAAAACCCCAACAAAACAACAGGCCCATATCCAAACAATCCAACCATATAAAAAGCAGAGCTCAGTTTCTCCTGTTAAATTCTGTGGTCTAACAAATAACAGGTTTTGTGCGACGTTATGGCTGATAAATTCTGGGAAGCTTTTCCAAAGCAAGGGAGATTGTGGAAACAACATTTTTCTGAAAGAAAGGGGGGAAAAAAAGAAGTACATGAAGGTCATAAGGATAGGAAGAGCTCACAATTCAAGTAAGATCAAAACAAAGGGAGGAGATACAGAAGGTGACTTTTTCAAAGAAGGTGGACAAAGTCCTCGATAGTTAAGAGAATAATAGTAGTAGGATGAAGAAATACTAAGGAGGGTGAAAATGAGAAGGAAACCCAGAATGTGGAAAACATCCAGTGAGTGGGGAAAGAACAATTGTTATGATTTATGTGCTTTGGCTGGCACAAACTCGCCAGTATGCAGTTGCTAGTTTCTAAGACTCCTGTGATTCAGTAACTTGTTTGCTTTTTCTTGGGTTTTGAGGGAAAAAGCCTCAAACCACCACAAATGCACCTTGAACTGTGTGGCTGATCAAAGGGAATTGGAATATACTATATATAGAAATGAGCCAAGAACTGTATTTCAGTATTTATTTTTATCAACATAACATCCCTCTGCTCAAGTGTTTATATGCTGCTGATCAAGAATGTTTCTGTTCAGGGCCTGTTCATGTGCATACACATCGTTTGTTCTGCTTCAAATTGATCTTGTCTGCCTTTTTTTTTCCCTTCCCCCCACCCCAGCCCCCCACCATGATCCATGCATGGATTCCAGGAAGAAGACACATGATCTCTCTTCCTTCATGCAGGCCAGTACAGCTTCCTAAAGCAGAAGTCCTGAGAGATCATCAACCAAGAGAATATGCCATTGTCCTAGCTAATATAACTAGGGGAAACAAGGAGCTGCATCTTGCATTATACCCTGTAAGTGGTACGGTTTAAGCTTTGTCAGGATTCTTCTGGGGTCAGAGTCCAAGGGACTGCTACTGACAAAGAGAAGCCTTCCTTAGCCATGCCTGGCGCTGCTCAGGGCCTGAGTGAGGACAATTAGAGCATTCCCGCCTGACTTGGAGCTGCTAGAGGGCAGACCCTGCCTTTGACACTGGTAAACCCAAACTGCTGAGTGCTTTAGCATGAGTTTTGGAATGGTACAGAATTAATTAATTGCAGAGCTTTCTCCTAACTGTTCTATTACTGACTTCCAAGTGTAAATAGATATTTGTCGAATTTTGCAGCTGAGTAGACACATTGTCTGCAGCAGGACTACTCACGAAAGCACCTGCATTAATACTCTTACTGTCATGCTCTGCGAATTACATTTGCCCATGGGAATGCCAGAGGTATCTGGCAGTCTTGTTTGCCTTCGTCTATGTACTTCCACCTCAAGACAGAGTGAGAGGCTATCAGCAACCTCTGGGGGCAGCTGGAGGCAAACAGAGGAAAGAAGTGGTGGTGAAAGCCCCTACAGTTTTCTTCTGCTGTTGCGCGGAAGTGCTTTATGCTGGAAGGTGTGTTTGCTAGTGATAGCGAGATGTGTACAAAAGCTTTTGCCACTACGTGGTCGTATCTTCTGTTGGTGCGTAACTTGTTCATTGAACAAATGGTATTACTGCTGTCCTCACATCCACACTCTTTGTACCTAACAGCTACATTAAGACTCAAATGTATTAGGCATAGCCCTAAAGAGTCTAAAAGTCATGGTCCTAACAACCTTGTTTTACCAAGAGTGATTCTTCGTGGTTATGAAAAAATATTTCTGCCCCAAGTCACAATGTGACTGAAGGATACCTGACGTTGAGTGACATCTTTCTGGGTCTGCAACTGGCACAAACCAAGTTTTTGTTGTGTGAACCATTCACTGTAACAGGCGATAATCTAAAGTCTTGTAAATTGTGGGTCTTCTGTGTCATCTTTCTTTGGTGAAGCAGGTAGAAGTAGTCTTTCACTCAAGATAATTTCATTCCTTCCTTGAGAGAGAGGGTGGAAGCTGACCAGCCTCCCTCCCCTATTTCAACTTGCCAAGAAGGAAGTAGTACTGTGTACCTTGAGAAGCAGTGATTGTGAGCTGTGTGAATGACCACCACATGCCTAAAATGGCGGAAGGCTCAGAGGAGATGAGCCAGGGCGATGTGCCTGTGAAGCTCAGGGAATAATGCAGGATATGACTGACCACAGCTATTGCAATGAGCTGACTATCTCAGCACAAAGGGGTCTGGAGGGTGGCGTTTGTTTTAGAGAAACTCCCCGAGTTCATTAAGAGTGTGATGTCTCTCTGAGTTAGCCAGACCAGCATGGGGGGAATGAATATGTTGCTCAGCCCAACCTATAGTATAAAAACTGAAGAGAGGAACGTGTTTGAGCTGGCTTCAATCCACATATTAATTCCTGGTGCCTGGGGATGCCCAGCGTTGTGACTGTGAGCATATTCTAGAGACTGATAATGGGAATCACATTAGGATTGTGACTGAACTGTGTATTGCAATTGCTATATATTTTGCTAAGTGTAACGTATGTTTGCGTTGTGTTATTCAATGTATTTTTTATCACTCTGCTAAATCAGAAATCCTGTGTAGCATCAGCTATATTTAAACAAGTAAATTTGATATTAAACATTACACTCTCCAAGTATGGAATATCTAAAAGAACCTGTTCAGAGAATATTGGACTCTGATATCACCAAAGAAATGGGATGTGAAAGAGACCCTCAGATTCTGTCCTACCCTGTGGCATACAATAATTATCATGCCTGTTATATTGTACTTCCTAACAGGTGTTATCTGTGTCCAGATCAGATTAAACTGTGTGATTTTGTGTGTGTGGTTTTATTTAGCAAATTCAGGATTTAGGCTTCTAGCCCTCACACTGGTGTTAGGAGAGGAAAACTCATTTTAATATCTGAATTATCTAGTTATACCTTTCAGTGTCTGGCTTACTGGGTATTTGCACGTTCTCTTACTAGTGATTACAATCATTTTTCTGCTCTGATAGGAAGGCATTTTTTTGCATTGTTTTATTTTCCCGATTTTTTTTCCCCTTCATTTCTGCTTACTGCTGGGCTCACGAGTAAATCTCCCTAAATAGCAAATAAGCACCTGAAATTAACCTTTGTGCAAGGAAGAATAGCACTAGGCTGCGTGCACCCTCCATTCACTCACTTCTCCCCTGGATTCACTGAAGAACACTGAAGTGCTGGTGCTCTTTATAGCACCAGTTCTCAGTACATCTGTTTGAGTGGAAGATCTGTGAGCTAAAAGCAGGAGGCCGTCTAACATTTCTTTTCACTTCCAGATTTTCTGTGCTTACAAATATCAATTACAAGGTTTGCGTAAATTACAATGATGATGAGCTTGAATTAGCTACAGTGTGTTTAAAACGTCTATACAGGGATAACAAGGAGATTGTGAAAATATGCTCTAGAAAGTCTCAGAGATATTTCCAGGTAATTAATGCAATGTGTGGAAACCTGAAATCAGCACTGTTTTTTTTTTTTTTTTTTTTTTTAATAAACTAGTAATTTAGGAGTGCATTACAGGAGCACATTAAATTAACCATTATTAGATGAGGAAATGTTAAGGTTATTAAGATAATAAAACCCAATTAATGTAGGTTTTTTGCGTATAACATGGGTCTCATATAGAAAACCTATTATACAGGAGGGGCTACAAATATTTGGGGGATATTTCAGGTAGAAGCCAGGGCTTAAGGGTCTTGAGCTTTTTTTGCAGCAGGAAAAGAGTGCTTTATGAACAATGTGCTCTTTGAAACACAGTGATGTGATACTGGGATTGAAAAAGCAGTGACCCCATGAGGTAGTGTGTAAGAAGTTTGTCCATTAGTCTTATACGCTTTGGGAGTAAGTTGTGGCGGCTTGAAGAAGAACATAAATTTTGTTTATTTGTTCATATAATGATGGAAACAACATGTCTGTTTGGCCATGTTAGAAATGTTTAGATATAATTCCTGGAACGTTAGTGCGTCTGATTTTCTTCTGGTTAAGCAGTAAATTGGAACTATTTCCATTGACATTAAAAGGTTGATATCACTGTAAGGATTCTGGAAAGGAGATGAGAATCACTCCTAGTTGGTATCTCAATAAGGGATAAGATGATTCTGTGAAACTGTTTACAGACAGTGGTAGAAGATGTCTTTAATATCAATGCAATGCATTCTCATATCTGTACCAAGCTTCTCAGGCTTCTTGTATTCTCACATTGCTTTAATTTTGTTCCTGTGTCTGTGACAAATGATTAGAAGTTTATTACCACTTCAGGCAGAAATTATACAAGGTCAATAATTTCCCCATTATAACTTTATGACATCAGACACCCTTATAATCCTTGCATCACATTCATTTATCTGTTTCCTGGGCCGTTATCTGAATGACTGCTATTGATTCTTGTTGGTTAGTCTGTTGCTATGTCCACATCCATTTTTTCAGATTAGCCTCAAGCTGGAGCCAATTAAGTGGACATTCATGACAAGTGTGTTTCCATCTGGTAGTTTATTCAAATGATCTCTCTTCATTTGCTAATCCTGAATACCAGTTCTTCATATGACAAGTTTTTGTCCTTCAGAATGATTTCCATCCCACAAAGCATAGCTGTCAACCTAAATTTCGCTTGATTCTTCCATGTGATAGATCTCTTGGAGGTGCTATATCTAGCCAATGTGGTATGGCCTTCACTCACCTCCTACTTCAGGAAGAAGTAGTAGTGTTTGTTGACATGACTTATGGGCTCAAAATATGATAACTTCAGCTTTGCACAGAAATGTATAATTGCACATCCTTTGTATGTATCACATTGCTTGCCTTTTGTTGAGTCAGAGGCATTTCTGTAGCATGTCTCACCTAAATGTTGTTGGAAANTGACCTATGGGCTCAAAATATGATAACTTCAGCTTTGCACAGAAATGTATAATTGCACATCCTTTGTATGTATCACATTGCTTGCCTTTTGTTGAGTCAGAGGCATTTCTGTAGCATGTCTCACCTAAATGTTGTTGGAAACGATCACCTTTTTTCAAAGAGAAAAGTTAATTCCTTGTCCCCATAAAGTGTTTGTCTGCTGTTGTCTATCTTCACTGGGCTAGAGGTTGTAATTTTGAAATACCTTCTTTGGAAAGACTATAAGCAATATTTGTTTGTTTGGATTTTTTTCAAACTTTCACAGGTTTTGTATATGTCAGGGCCCTGAGTGCACCAATAGGTGCATTTAGTTGTCCTGACAAGCCTCACCTGAGACCTCCACCCCTCACTCGTGCATCCAGGAGCCTTATTTAAGCTCAAACCTGGGCATGGAGTCCTGGTCTCAGCTGGAAGAGCAGAGCAGAGTAGAGTGGTGACAGCAGCAGCCCAGCCATCATCAGGTGAAAGTAAGGCAATAGGTCTGATCTGTGGTTGGTGTGGGAAGTCTAAACAGTAGCACCTCAGGCACAGGAATGGGAACAGATACAACTGTGACATAGCTCAGGCCAGGACTGCAGGCCTAGGCCTGAGTTTAAATTATATTCCTGGATGTATGGGCAGAAGGCATGGGTGCAGGTCATGGGTGAGGCTGGCTGGGCAGGTAGGATCTGTTGGTGCACTCGGGGCCGTGACTGTGTGTAGTTAAAATGTATGTCTATATGAGTTTCTGCAGGGCTTTATACACTAAAAGGGTACCTCTGTCAGCTGTAAACGCAACCCAAGCTGGTGTGTTTCTGAGTTCCAGTTTTTGCAGTGTCCGGTTTTGTCTTTTACTTTCAGCCAGATCATTTCCAAAAATGAATGTGACAGTTCGGGGAAAAAGCTGTGAGTTTCACCTGGTTTTATCTGGGAGAAAATGATTCAGTACAAAGCCATCAATCAACCTATTTTTTATTTTAAAAATTGCACAAAATTCTCTTGAATGTACTAATCTTATGTCCATCTTTGAGCAAACCGTGTCTGAACTTCATGCTTGTAACCAAACCTGAAATGAGGCCAAGGCTCTCAGCATTTGTTTTCATTGCCGACATCTCGCAGCGCACCATTGCATATCTGTGTATAGAATATCTATAGTAGTCATTAACGTGGGCTCATTACAGCCTGCCATCTGTAGTGGTGACAAAATGAGCTACATTATTGCCTGAAAATGCTGTGATCTTGAAACGATTTTATCCTGCAACTTCCTCAAAGCATGTGCAAAGCACTCAGTGAAATTAACGCTACAAGGAACTTTTCTTTCTTTGCATTTTTTGTTCTGAACCTTTCACTCATTCCAAAATTTGCTGTAGTTTTAAATTACCTTCCAGGTAAATATGAAGAGATGTGCTGATCCCTGTCTCTTCATAATTTTGTTTTATTTGGAGTTTGTTTTATTTTTTGCTTTTGGGTTGGTTTTTCTTTTTGGCCCCAAGTGACAGATTTTCAAAGTGATATTAAACGTTGCTCAGAGTTTGACCAAAGGGTGTACTATGTGCCTTTGGGTCAATACCACTCACGAGAAAATACATTATAAGTCCCTGCTCAGACACAAAACAATGCGTTTGTTCAGAAAGGAAGACATCAAAGAAAGCTACGGTAAGGATAGAGACAGTTTCTGGACGTAAACAAGTAACCTGATCTTGTAAGATTATGGAAGATTAGTGTTCTATAAAGGAGCAGAGAATTGCTTTTGGGAGACTAAACCCAATGGATTAAGTACAGAGGTACCTGTCTCTGGTTGTGCATAGCAGCAGTGTTAAGGTCCTGCTTAACAGGGGAGTTATACCCAGAGACAGCTTATACTTTCTCAAGTCTTCCGTAGTTGGCAGCATTGCAAGCCTCAACAAAATCTTGGATACCTCAGAGAAGTTTACATCCCCATTGGTCTGGGGGAGAGCCTCAGTCTCTGTCATAATCTTACAAAGCTTTTTTTACGAAAGTTTTAAATGCAAAACTTTTCCAAACATTGTTCAGAAATGATGACAGACGGAAAGCCCAGAAAACTTCACTAGACCTATTAGCGTCCCAGCCTCTCTCTCCTTCCATCTTTCTCCTTTCTTTCTGGGGGAAAAACTCCTAAATTTTGTTTTTTCAGTTCTAAACATTTTTATTTATTTATTTTCAGGAGTTGAATGCTCATTTTAGTCCTCTTCCCACTGCTGTACTGTCCTGTTGTGTTTGCCTTTTCTCCAAGAAGATCCCTCTCAGTTCTGGCAGCACTGCTGCTTTTCCTGAAAACTGCTCTGCACTTTGCTACCTCACTGCAATTTCTGCCCTAGAGCTGACCACTAGGTCTAAGTTCAATACCCGAAGTTTTTGATGGTGCGGTGATAAATTGCAAAAAAGCTAAATTCACTTTGCTTGAGCTACATAGGAAGAAATTAAGCTTTGTATTGCCACAGTCAGAAACTGGTGCACTCCAATATCTATGCCAACACATATCCTCGTGGAAAAGTATTATATTATTATCAGCATAAGTGGCCCTATTTACTACAGCTGCCATTTTTTTAAAAGACCTTTTAGATTGGTTTTCAAAACTTTATCTCAATAAAAAGTAAAAATTCAGTGTAACTTGTCATAGAATCATAGAATGGTAGGGGTTGGAAGGGACCTCTAGAGATCATCTAGTCCAACCCCCCTGCTAAAGCAGGTTAGCCTAGAGCAGGTTGCACAGGAATGCATCCAGGAGGGTTTTGAATATCTCCAGAGAAGGAGCCTCCACAGCCAGCCTGGGCAGCCTGTGCCAGTGCTCTGTTACCCTCACAGTAAAGAAGTTCTTCCTCATGTTCAGGTG
>VZSC01014905.1:1205661-1238659 GCA_013398225.1 Steatornis caripensis
TGGTGTACAGGCACTTCAGGGAGGTAGTCGAGCACGCAGGTTTCCCTGGAGGGGTGCACAAGGATCCACTGTCGTCATACTCATCCTTGAGGTGGTTGACCGCCTGCTTCTCATTTTGGGAGGCAGGTAAGAAACCTTTGTTGCTGCCCTGATTGTCCTTGCTTATTCCCCAGTCAATTGCAATGGCATAAGTATTGCCATTTTGGACCCCACCCCCCGAGTCATTCAGTTTAAAGCCTGCCTCACCAGGTTGGCCAACCTGCTGCCAAAGATCCCCTTGCCCTTTCTAGACAGATGGAACCCATCCCTCCCCAACAGATTAAAGTCACTGAAGTATGTCCCATTATCATAAAAACCAAAACCCTCGCGACGACACCAGCCATGTAGCCAGGAGTTGACGTTCACTATCCTTCTATTCCTGGCTTGACCCTTACCTCTAACCAGTAAAACGGTCCTTTGGCTATCAGTTGGATACTGTAAACTCCTAAGCTTTTAAGAAAAGTAATGGAGTTCTAAGGTCTCTTATAAAAAAGGCAGTCGAGTACTGTGTTTTCCTTCGTGCTCTGCTTACCATGCAGTAATGAAGCACTGGGAATTGAATCAAAATATGTGTTGAATATATGACTATACTGCTTCCTGTGTACCTGTCCCACAAGTCTTGGGAAAACTTTCCTAACCTGAGATAGATGTGATTAGAGACTGTGTTGGCAAAGGAGAACAAAGTCTGTGTGTAGAAAGATGAAAAGGTAGCTACTTTTGATTACAATTGGATCGTATCCTTCTTTAACAGCCTAGACTTCACTGTAGAGGCTGTCAAAATCTGGATGTAGTGGATGTATCATTCCCACAATGATCTTGATTTGAGAAGGTTGACTTTTATTCATTATTATTTATGGGAGAAATAACTGAGGCTTTAGGAATGCTTCTAGTAGTTAGTTCTAAAGACAACTAGAGTTACCTTCCTTGGAGTGCTTGCTTCTCTCTGTTAATCACAAGCAATTTTTTCAGAAAGTGAAATAAATCCAAAGGGACATGAAAAGCTAACTCAGAACTACTTTTGAACCCTTAAAGTAAAATTCAAGAGGGATTTACTTTAAGAATCCACCTGCCCCCCTTTCCTCTAGCTGGATTATAGTGACAACTGGAATGTATTTGTCAGTGTAGTTAGTGGGGCGGTGATAAAAGCAAAGATGTGGCTTGTGGGAAACCACTGCAATCTCATAGATATGATAGGAGATGAGACAACTTTCCAAACTTCAAAACAAGCTAAATGTGGAGCTTTCATATGACACTGGTTCCTCGTGCTTCTAACAGAAGTGAGGGGTACCCCCCTCCCCCCCCCCAGGCAGAGCAGTAACCAGATCCACTGACTTTTACTGTAGCCTAGATAATCTCTGGTGATTGACCATATGCTTTTAAAATTTGTGTCTTTTTACTCTTTGGAATGTCATTAAACCTGCCTCATTGTCTTTAATCCAGACACAGTTAGTGGCTGAATTGTTATGGGGAGATGCGGTATGCTTTCAAGACAAGTACATGCAACCATGCTGTCAATCTGTCCACCTTCCAATTCTCAGTAGCTTTGGAACTCACTGGACATCTTCAGCCAAATTTGATAGAGGGATACTAGTTTCAAAGATGTTATGCAGTGCATATTGATGGCTCAGAAGAGGGTAGAGTGCATGTTCCCCCCTGAAGCGGAACGATTATAACTTGGCATCTTTGCCATTCCAGAAAGCAGTATCCAGCTGGACAGTCATCACACATTTGACATCAGCAACTACTAATCCCTCTAGTTTAAGAAGTTGTCTTTAACATCTTCATTTTATAAGGGTATGTGGCTCTGGGAACTAAGAGAGAAGGCAGGAGTGATATGGAAAGGATGTGGAAGAGAGGAGGAACTGCTAAAGAATGGAGGACACAAATGGGTAGGACAATTGCTTTACTTAGTTGTGGTACCCATAGGACAATTTGCTTAGCTTTTTTACTTTTATTTGTTAAAAAGTGTGGAAAAATTGCCTAAGGAATTATTATAATCTAGAAATGATGTGCTATAAGAAAGTAGTACACTGCAAATGTCCATACTGGATAGTAAAGTCTTTAACAGCAAACGAAGATTTTGTATAGAATAAATTACAGTAAAACCTGAGAGGAGGGATTAAATAGAGGATTACAGTATATAATTGAGATGAAACCAGCATTCCCTCCTAAATCGGATAGTACAAGTGTGAAAACTGCTTGTGGAGCTATCAATGGGAGTGCTTAGCCTGTTACAAATGCAAGTGTACAATAGAACACTTTTCAGTACCATGGTAAATGGTCTCAGTTGAGAGAGGACACTTTTTAAAGTTAAGTTGCCATAACAACAGAATGTCCAGAAAGCCAGGCTCTAGGGTTGTCTGTCCTTATAAGTTTGTATTGAGGCTGGCAAATTTTATACAAAACCAGGTTCTTGCATGTTTGATTTAGTTCTTTGTGAAATGATAAACTGATGGCAAAGACAACAGATGTCTGGAGAGGCTGAAGTGGTATTCATCTCTGTTGCCAGGCTTTCTATGGTTGGGGGAACCTTTAGCAAGGTTGAGGGATGCACATTACAGGAAATCAGTGTATTCACAGACCTGCTGAACTGGTAGTAATGTCTCCTTACAGAAAGCCATTTACTCCTCTTGCCCACAAAACAAGTTGTTTCTAGACAAGTGCCCAATATCTGACGCTCCTATCCATCAAAACTGGAAAAGCAGGAGGGTGATGGAGAGGGAGCAAGTAAGTTCCCCTGCTTCTGTGCTGCCTGGTTTTGGAAGAGATAACAGCCCTGGCTTGCAGAAGGAGCACTGAAAGCTTGCTTCTACTGCAGACATTTGTGAATGCTTAGAGCAAGTTCTACAGACTCTTTGTGTCTCCTGTTAGTACAGTAGAGATTATGCGACTGCTTTACCTCAGGAGTGTGGTGAGGGTAACTGCAATTAAGGATTGCTGGGTGCTCAACTCTTCTGACAGTAAGAGCCAATTCATAGCCCAGACAGGTAGAACCTCTTGGCTGCTCTTAGCGAAAGTGAGGGGGGAAAGTTATAAAGCAGATATCAGGCTTTTATGGTTTCATAGGAGAATATGCTTTCTATGATGGCATGGGTAACATCTCCTGTAAGAGAGGGTAAAGGAACATCACAGTTTACAGACTGGATTAACTATCCATTTAGTCATGATCACGGCCACTGCAAATCAAAGACTGGATGCCCTGCATAAAGCTATACAGATAGGTAAGGGAAAAATCAATGACATTTCTTTCTGACTGAAACAATAGAAATTTGGTGCAAAGATAAAGTATGTAAAAGAGAAACAGAAAAGAAAACTAGGAATATCTTTATTTAAACTGTGATACTACTGTCATGGTTAAGAGAAATATCTGAAGTAGTTTTTTGTTTTGTGGGTATATGAGAGAGAGTGATAGATGAAGCAACACACTTGTTGCAAGCCTCCAAGCTGACAGGAAGAGAGTAGGGAATATAGTTCAGACAAAGACTGTAGATGCCAGTTCTGTCATCTATATTATTAATGTGCTGTGTTTGGTCCCTGTGGAGAACTTAAACTGAGCCAGAGACAGGATGTGCATCCAGTGAACGTTTCCTACAATACTGGATTCACAAAGTTTTTTTAATAGTCTTGAAAGTTAACTCCTCTCTCGCCTTTATTTGTCTTCCCTTCCAGAGATGCCCCAAATGTTTGGTCTGCCTTGAATTGGTTCCAGCACCAGTCACCGAATATTTTACCTGTATGAAAGAAGAAAGAGAAAAGCTAGGCTCATGAGGAAAAGGTAGAAGCAAATGTGAATTATCAGAGCTATTGCTGGCTAAAGATTTGTGACTAGTTTGAGAGTTTGTTTTGAAGAAAGAAATGGAAAATGTAGGCTTAATGGGAAGGAACTTGGGAGTGAGTCCTCTTAAGTTCTCTGCTTGGTGTTTTATTTCATAACCTTGTTTCCAACTTTGCAATCGACCTTCAGTATTCAACCTTCTTTTGCTAGGATAAACTTCTAATATTTCCAGCCTTGAACTGATGTTTAAATGAATTTACTTAATGCTGACAAATCCAGGGTGCTGTCTTATTTGGAGTAATAACATTGTGAATGTTGCGACCTTCTGGAAAACGAGTAGACCCGAGACACTGGCCACTTGACGAGCTGAAAGTGTAACTCCAAATTGCTATGAAGCCTGGTGTTAGATGCTAAATTCTGGAGAAACCAAGAAAGATCAGCCCTACTCCACCCAGGAAAAGCAGCAAAGTGATAACTCTTTTCCTCTTTGATTTATCCCACCCCATTAACACTAGTACCTCTCAAACCCATTCAGGAGCACACTCTCTTCTAAGATACTCTAGCCAGGATTATTCAATTAGTATAGTCCAGAAAACTGATTAGGAATTGGGTGCACACTTCACTCTTTGAAAATGTGGGCTAGATGTTAGAGAACAGGGTAGCTACTTGCACTGCATCCCTACTCTATACTAGACTTTGTATGTTTGGATCTTGTCTCTTTTTTTTTTTTTTCCTTTCCTTGTTGCTGCTCACCCTTGACAATCACTTTCCTTCCCTCCTACTAATATTTTTTTCTAGTGTTAATAGGATATGGCAACAGTGGAAAACTTCAGTTCAACCAACATTATATGCCAGGGATATAAAAAGTTTATGAGGCCTCTATTTGATATAACAGTCAGATCTCTTCAAACAATATTTTGATCTTCTAGGTTTAGGTTTCAGTATTTCTGTGCCCTTTTGTATCGCTAGGTTATCTCTGTATAAATTCAATCATATGAACTCTGCTTTATGACAAGAGATTGGATCTTTCCAGTTTAATGCCAGAGCATCCTCCTTTATTTTTTTTGGCTAAAGACAAGCATTACTGTAGACATAGATCCTTCTCTGGCTGCAGACAAGCTGGAAAAAGAGACCGGCCTCCAGATGGCTGTCTTTGTCACCCTGAAAGAATATGCTGTCCTCTGGTATGTAGCAGCTGAGCTGCTTGTGACATTTTCCCTAACCCTATTCCAGTCAACATGGACTGGATTAGTGTTAACAAAGACCTGTTATTAAGCTGTTTATGCTAATCAGATTTACTTTGGCTGAAACAAGCACTCGGAGAAGTAGCTTAGCTGGGAGGTCTGAGAGAGCAGTCATCAGAGGGTGGAGAGGCTGTGATGGGGACATAGGCGGATGGGGCCTCTTCTGCTGAAACAGCTGAAGTTGAGAAAGAACTTGTAATCACAGCCCCAAATTAAAGATATTCCAAATCTGATGAGAATAGGGCTCCACAACTGCAAACACAATCTATGTTTTTGCATTGTAGTGAACTCTTTCCCCTCCTAGGTCAGAACATTCTCCTACTTAGAGAGATGCAATGTATTGCTTCAAATTTGCTTTCCCTACCTTTGGCTCATCTCTTTGTTTACTCAGCACTTTTAACTGAGGAGCAACTCAAGTGGGCGGCGTGCTGCCTACCCAGCCAGCCTGACCCTGGGGAGGCAAGACTTGTTCTGCAGCCATCCTCAGAGAAGAACATGGCAGTCAATTCTTCAGCAGCAGCACTAGGCAATGTTTTATAACTGGGGAAATTAGTAATTTATTAAAATGAAATTAAAGAGTGAAGAGAAATAGAAGGTGTTTAGGGTAGACAGGATGCAGTTATCCAAGCTGGAACATATCCAGGATACTCAGATTAATTTCCTCATCCTTTCACAATATTCTTTGGGATCAGTGATGAGACCAAATGGCCATTTATGTCTAGGTTGTCTCTTTCAGCCTGTACAGGAGGTGAGCAAAGAACCCATGTTGCACGTGGGCTCCAGAGTTTTACTGTATTTGGAACATTTCAGCTCAGCTCTCAAAACAAAGATCTGGCTATTCAAAAGTGTTTGCAGCTCTGATAAAACTATTACTACTAACTGGTAAAAGTTAGTAATGGAGCAGCTCATTAGTCAACACTACCTCTCTCTGTATATTAAAAAAAGAATGTTTTTCAAGTAACAGGAAGCACCTAAGAGTATCTAATTATAGAGAGTAGTTGGTAACTATGTCACTTTTATTTTAATGGCACAATCAATTTTATAGATGAAAGTTTGAATTAAAACTTAAGGAAACTGTAGTTTTAGGCAGACAGCCAAAGCTTGAATTACTGTACTTAGTAACTTGAGAAGAAAAAATAATTTATAGACATTTACACATGTCTGTATTTTTTAAAAGGAGCTCTTGATTGCTTTTGTTTTATGCCTATTTTGAAATAATTGACTAAAAATCAGATGAGAAATAATAATAAACTAGATGGGTCAAACTCAAGTGGCCAACACTGAGAAAGTATGTGTACGGTCCCAGAATATATGTTAATCAGAACTATGACTGGACTTTGGAATGAAGCTATCATGGTTTCATGTGATGGAAACCATTCAGAACGGCCTTTTAACATGAATGATGTTTAGATTTTTCTCTCATTTAATCTGAAGCTGTTTACATTTTTCTCTTATTTATTCTGAAGATATGCTTTTCCCTAGCTGAAGAGTTCATTTAGATGGGACAGAGTTTTGAAAAGCTATGTGATCTCTCTGTGAAACTGTAGACACAAACCCCCCTTAACTAATAGTGAGTGCAGAACTCAAATCTCTCTGAACCTAGAATTTTGTACATGGTAAAAAATAGGTCCTTCACTAGTTCTTTGTGTGGGGAAGGGTAAAGTTGTATCTGAGGAGTTTTATGTCAAATAGTGCTTGAACTGTTATGGACCAAAATATTAGAACGATTTTCCGTATGCTAAAATCTGTCTGTTCTGAAAAAGTCTCATAATTCAGAATTAGCTTATCTAGTTGACCTAAACATTTTTTTGTTTTTTTGTTTGGTTTTTTTTTAGAGGAAATTCATCTTCAAACAAGCTAAATGTCAAGGTACTCTATAAAGATTTGATTTCGGATAATGTTGCACTGTCTAAATTGTATTTAAAACAAAACCTGTTGATGAATAACTCCTATAATGAGTACTGTAGGAAACGTGGGTAAACATTCTGAATTAAAGTTTTCTAGAAAATAGATAATTCATGCAGTACATGGAGGAATGGATGGGTGTGATTCTTTCCTCTTCAATGCACTGGTTCTTCTAGCTACATACCTAAATAAAGGACCAAGGCTGTCTCTCCCAGGCTCCACAACGTTATTTTCAATCGGTCAAAACAAAAATAAGGGATTTCCAGTTTTACTTAGTGGTCAAACCAGGGAAATACAATATTGAGCTGGTGGCACTTGAATTAGACTGTGCTGAACTGCATCACAGAGACTCAAAAGGTCTGCATGTATATTCTACGATATACATATAATTGTAGTGACTAAAGGGTTAATATGTCTTTAAACGTATTCTATTCCATCCCTGGTTGTTTAATAATATTTTAGGATTACTAATAGTGATTTTTAAATATGTTCAAAGCTTGTAAGCTGTGCATTCCAGGCTTTCTGGTAACAGCTGGAAATCCCTAATTATAGTTCACAGGTTACACATTCATCTGACAAAATCTGTAAATGAACCTTGAAAGGCAAGAATTCCACTTCCATAGTTAAATTCTGAATACTGCAGACTCAATCACTGGGGCAAATAACTTTCCAATAATACTACGTTCCAGTACGCCAAAGGATGAAAACATCCACCCCTTGCCAGATTAAGAAGGGATTATGATGTTAGTATTTATGAAATGCACAGGAGCTTGTTGGTTGCTCCTAAAGTGAAAATATTTTAAGTGCTTTGATAAACCGTACCTATTTGCTTGCTGTTTCATGAAATGGATAAAAGATAAATGAAACTAAGTCAAGCTTCCACCTAGCAGCAGATCTGTCCCTAAGCCTATCTCTTTTTTGCACTTATTTCATGAGGGCTGAAGTCTTGTTTTTCCACAAGACAAGACAGTGGATCCAGAGTGATTGCAGACTGGAGCAAAGATATCTGTGGATATCTCTTCTTCCCACAGTACAGTGGATGACATACAGTTAATTTGAATTTAAAGGTGGTCTGAGAGCTGAGCAGTTGCCTGATTTCTACTCAGGCTTGCTAGAGAACTGATATCACTAAGGTTCTTCAGAATCCAGGCACTTAAGCCAGCAAATGTGATTAGGGAATCACATTTTAGTGAGAGGCAGTAATTCAGCATCCCATTTGTTGAGTCCTTGACCTGGACTAGAGGTAAACCAATAGCTGATTACCAATCTCTCGAGCCATCTACTCTCCCAAACCACACTTAATTAAAGTAATGAGAATGGTTGCAATTTTAAGGGTGAGGAATAATTTCCCAAAGCAATTATATTTCTTCTTAGGGTTTTCAGTTTATTCAGTTAAAGGAGATTTGCTGAGATTCCTCGGTAGTTTTCAGAGGTAGATATATAAATATATATAGCCAAGTAACATAATTATATCACTTAGTGACAATTAAAGTGGCTTAACTTGCAAGCTTCCATGGAGATACACCCACCAGTCAGAGGACTCCATGACTGTCAGCCTTTTTGCTTTTGTAGGAGAATCTCTATTTGTTTGGATAGAATACATTTAAGCTATTTATTTATACACTTAACACAATTTAAACAAAATAAACCAACCAGAAAAAAATATAATTTGCCTATGATTGTCACACATCAGCCTTACTGGCATTAGTCAGTCTCAGTGTCCTGAGGCAATAGCAGATGTAATGTCTGATAGAAAGCTGCTTTACTGGTTTCCTGTTCCAGAAAATGTAGGTCTTATTACTGCGTAACACACATCATTTAGTTGGATATAAAGATAACATGAGGATGTTAGCATTTATAAAAGCATGATTTAAACTGCATCAATTTCTTTCATTTTTCTCGCATTTTTGGAAAAGACTGTTCTGTCTTGCCTTCAGGTTTTGTCCTTGCTTAACGAGACTGAAAAAATCGTATGTTCTGTCTGTATTTCTGATCTCTCCTATGCCACTGTAACCCCACTGATTAGAAGGGGTGGGGAGGATTTGGGGGGTGTTACATGCTTAGAACTTCTGAAACAGTACCTGTGCATCTAAAATAGTGCATCCAAAAATTAAAACACCCCAAATTAAATTGCCTATGGAAATACATTTCTCTTTTTTGGGTAGACTCAGTTCTATGCAGAGGACTTGGACAATGTCTGTGCACTGCTGATGTCTTTCATGCACTCGCTCAAGTGTGAATACATTACTCTACCTATTTCAAAAAACAATATCCATATTTATGAGCTGTCCTTTTGTCTCCTATCGTTAATGAGGTTGCATCTTCAAAGACAGCCTACTTTTTCTTTGTGCAAATCTTGCATGTGCCCTTAGCAGTCACTGAATACAGCAGGGAACATGGGCAGCTGGCTTGGCTAAGTTGGCGTCAGCAGTAAGGCAAAAATCCTCGTGTTCCCAGATCCTGATATTGAGCATAACTGTGTGGCCTAGGGAACTCAGCTGGCTGTAGAGATACCTTCCCCACCAACTGGGATGCACTGACAGAAATTTCTGGAGTATATAGTGACCTAAGAGCCTACAAACTGGCCAGGCTGCTTAAAGGTTAATTTCCTCTCCATAGCTTTGAGGTTTATTTATTTTATATAGCACTGTATAGGAGAACTAGTTTAGGAGTTGGCTGATCTCCCTACACTGCTCCCAGTAAACGGGAATGCAATTCAGATCTAGTGTAGGTAATATAAATACCTGAAGCTAATCAATATGGTCCACTCTGTATCTGTCTGCCTGTTCTTTGGGACGTGTCTTCTGCTTGCATAGACTCTACATGGGTACAGTTGGCCAAACCTCTGGTTATCCTTCTCACAACTACTAATGATAGACTGCAAACCTTCGTCTGTGTGTTAAAATAGTCTAATGAAATCCCTCTAAGGATGTACACAGGTGTTCACAGCACAGAACTCCTGGGGACAGCTCTGTGCTGTGATGGTGCCCTTCTTACCCCACAGCCGCTGACCAGACTGCAGTTATCATTTTCCCAGTTAAACCCACAGCGCTGGCGGATTAAGAGATCATCCTAAAACCTGAATAATCTTTTTCTAAAAGGGAGGAAGAGAGCTTACTGCTGCATTGAGCTGTGCGTAAGAGGAATTTTACAATAGAGAAAGAGGAGCTATTGTTTTAGAAAACAAAGGATTTACTTTGTGCTGTCAATCACCTTCGTGCATTTGCCTCATACAGGAATACATCTTCCTATATTAGCCTTATGCAACTGAACAAAAGCCAACATCTTCAACTGATGGATGTTTTCACCATTTGTTGTTTCTAGTGCCCTGGTTACAAACCAGTTTGTGTAACCATTCCAAACAGCGTGCTGAACAACTTCCAGTGCTTCAAATGTATGTGTTTTTAACTAATTTTATTGTACATCATGTATCATATGCTTTACACAAAATTAGTAAGCTTACACAAAATAAGTAAACTTATTTTTGTTACAGATACACTGTTTCTTACTTATGCGTATTCATACTGAATGGAAATTCCTTAATTTGTTGTGGTCAGGTATTGTTCAGAATATTCAAGTATGCTTTACTGCGTGCAATCCATTTGCTGCAATTTGTTTTGTTGCTACAAGGGATTTAACTGAGTAATCGAGAGAAATGAGAGAAACATGACATTTAATTATTCTCTGATGAAGGAATGCTTCATCACAGGACAAAGGTATATGCTCACATGATAAGAACAGGTGTATCATGTGAAAGCACATGGGAAGGTTCTGTAAGGGAGAAGAAAAAGAATTTTGTGAATAGCATTTATTAGCATTCACACAAAAGCCTTTAAATCCTTTTAATTTACAGCTGTAAAACTGGTTTACAAGTGGAGCTACTGAAGAGTTACGGTTTTAGTGCATGCCACTTTATGTTTTTATGTTTGAGCCAGACATTTACACACACATAGAAAATCAAAGCAGTATCGTTTGTAACAAATGCTATGGTGTGCAGTAAGCTGTGGAGGCCTTTCTAGCTAGCACTTGATGAGAGTCATTCCCTATATTATCTTAATTATTTATAGAGTTACAGGAAGGAGTAATGGATTGGGAAATGGTACTTGCTTTAGGAAAGCAACCCACCTGTGTCTCCTAGGTAATAACGCTGATGCTGATTTTATGTTGCTCGTGCACATGCAAGTTCAAAAATACTAAACAGAGAGTTGCATAGACTACTGAAACCCCAAAACAAAAAATTACGCTTCTGTTAGAGAACTACCTTTAAAGCAAATTGGGTTCTGCTGTTTTTTTCACCCTGTATTCAAGTTTTAGCAACCTCTGATGACATTAGCAAAGCAAATTGCAATGAGGACAGCTGGGAAGTACAGTCTCTGAGCAAATACTTGTAAAAATGACCTTAAATATCAGGGCTAATGGAACAGATTCTACCCTCTGTTATATTGGTAGGAAAAAAAAAATTAACCCAAAACTGATTTCAGTGCAATGCCTATCTTTGTGCAGGGCTTTAAGCAAGGTTGTTATTCTTTGGGGGAAGGAGTGCATGTTAAAAAGTTCAAAAGCATTAAGACCCTTGGATATTGCTATATATAGTCTGTAATCTCTTAAATAATTAATTTTAATTCTTGATTCTTACATGGCTTTGCCCAACTGAACTGGGAATGTGAAGAATTGCTGTGCTATACAGATAGCAATTTCTCTTCTATTCAGGCACACGAAAGTGCTGAAAGAAGCAAAGAGAGAATGGGGGACATAGATACATTTAATTTTTGTTCATGTCCTAGTGAGAAATCCTGTCTCAAGCTAAATTGCTTTAATCTAAATGTAGTTTAAACTGAGAGAAAGCATAATGCACTTTAAACTTAAGAGCTCACATACTTACGGTTTTATAACTTATTCTCTGAAATAGAGGTGCACGCAAATCCAGCCTCTGCCATTGTCCAGGCTTTCCTCTGCTGCTGTGGGATATCCTTATTGCCATTCAACTGCAAAATTGCCATCTCTGGAGAGGTGTAAATGTATCTTGCCTGTTAATATCACTGCTCTAGGGAGAAAGGAGAATGAGTCTATCAATGTCTACTTGCAGCATTACTGAAAAAAAATTTACATGTACACTCATAGGCACATACATGTGTGTAGCTGCAGTGTTACAAATGGAAGATATCTGCTCTTGAAAGGCAATTCCTCCAAGTGAAGTGGAGGTATAAACATTCACATGGGCAGGAAGGGAAAAGAAATGAGAATTTCACTGCTTCAGCTTAGATCCTGCAAATAACTAAAGTTGTTTTTCTGCATCGAGGTTATTTATTCATATCTGCTTTCCTACACAAAGAGGCTTTGTTGCAGCCAAGAAACGAGCCTGTCTCTGTTACAATGATGCACTTTTTAACCTTAAAACTGAGACTTGGCTGGGCTTTTTTTTTTTTTCCTGAAAACAAAACAAAAAGCATAATAATTCTTACCCTGTATGTTGAGCTTGCATGTTGTAAATGATAAACCATTCAACCCCTGCCCTTGGATTACCTTCTCTTCTGTGGTGAGGTAGGGTCAATGACTAATGAAAGCTCTTCTCCCCAGTGTCCTCAGATATTAATGGTTGTTTAGTTCCCCATATAGTTGCTTATGGAGGTGCTGATTGTACAGGAAACAGCAGAATACCCTGATCAAAATAGGCATAATTATTTTTTATTTTCAGCACCCAATGGACAGTAATTAATAAAGTGGAACATCCACAAGGAAATAAGTGACCCTTTAAAATATATATATTCACATGATATTTCTAGCAAATCCTCCTAGATTTCTGCATTTTTTTAATTCTTTTGTTATGTAGCAACTTTCGAATGAATCAAAGTATTGTCACACCAGTGAGGTAATGTGGTACCATCACCAGAGACAGACTAGCAGTCTAGGTCAATGAATCTCCACAGCTTTGAAATTTTAAACTTGTTTCACATGTTAATGAAGCAAGTTTGTAAATTTTTAAGGTCTGTTTCCTCCTCATTTTTATGTGGAAAACTGGAGGTTAGAAGACTTGTTTGTTAAATAGGTAAGCTCAGGGACTGTCACCTTTGTGACCCATACACGTGCTAAGGTAAGGAGTGCTTCACAGCACTTCTATGAAGTGATTCAACCTACTGCACTCTGACTCGTCTTCCATAGGTGTATCCTGAAAGTGCTGAAGATGATTAGACTCCTAAGTTAAGTTTCAGTTAGTTTTGGAGTCATCCCTCCTTGTTTGTGGCACCTATGTGTTTGTACGGCACCTGATACCATGGAGTCTTGCTCTCATTTATACAATCTTTTAAATTCTTCTGTAATACAAACTATAAACTTGCACAGTGTAACTCTAAGACATAGAGCAAAGTTTCTCCTGGTCTACTGTACAGTATTTGAGTTCAAAATTGAACACCTGGAGTTTGGGCTAAGACTGCTGACAATCCAACAATTGTGCTAGCAGCTCTGGTTGTGTAAACACCTGCATTTCTAAGTAACTGTTAGGAAATTAATTCATTTTATATAGGCTACCAAGCAACTTTCAAATAGGAATTATTTTTAGCCAGACTGGTCTTGCCAGGTTTAGATATGGCTTTGTGCCACATGGTCGATTTAAACTGGTAACTTAAGTACCCGTATCTCATTTCCAAACACCTGAGCTATGCAAAATGCTGGTTTTACTTTAAACTTAAATAGTTTTGCAAAGGTCTGTAGCAGAGTATCCAGACATCAGAAATGATGTAACCTGACAGACATAAAGTGGAATTAAAGTGAAATACATGTATTGGTTAAAACAAAATAATCTATGTCATGAATGAAAAAAAACCAAAACAGATGGAATTATGTCCTTGGTCATGCATCAGAGGATTTTCAGGCTCTTCTAATATAACGTAATTTAATAAAGGGGAAAACCCTTTAATATTCAAAATGTAATAAAGTAGAAAAATGTGATTTTGTAATCATATTGGAATTTAGTATCAATAACTGCAAAATGAGTGCACTGATGAAATTAGAGCTTAGGAAGAATATACACATTGATTTATGAATGATTGAACTGATATATACTTCAATTGTGGTGTCACCAGCATGCTGACAAAGTGGCTTTATATTGGTACACCCCGTGGTAAAAAGGAAGATTATATTGCTTAGTGAGTAGAGTTGTGGTTAAAAGAAAGGCAAATGTCACAAGGACTTTGAACAGTCTGCTAGCCCCTTCTGCAAAACTGCTTGGTGCTCAGAAATTATTCCAAACGTGCAATTCTTCACACACACTTTATCCTCCAACACCATGAAAGATGAAGCAGTTTGGTATAATGATTTTACTAGAGTGAGTTGGAGCCACAAGGAAGTCAGCAATCTTCGTGTTTGGAATGCAAAAGCTTGAGGTCGCCAGGAAAGCGTCATCCTGCTAGAGGCAAGGAGAGGTGCATGTGTACAATACCACTGGTCGGCAATGGGATGTGGAGAATGTACATAAGAATATATTCACTATGAGGTGCAGATTAAGCAAGGTAAGGTTATAGACTTTACACTTACATGTAATCAACAATGCTGAGTTTCAGATAGTTTGCACAGAGGGTTGATTGTACCAGACAGCACCTACTTATGGATAATTATAGAATCCGACTAATTTCTGTGCTCTGTATAGTCTGCCTTATTCCATTACTTTGCTGGGCAGTCAAAGCCTACACTGCCTGTAGTATACCAGTACCCCTCTCAGACCAGAGTAACAACGCAACGTTTAGAGAGGATAGACCCTTTGAACTTAAACTACGGCTTGCAAAATCACTTCAGATGCATCAGTGACAATGTTATCCAGCATTTAATATGCAAATTTTTTTATTCTTTCCTCTTACAATAATAAATACAAATAATAACAATATTTTCTGTAATAGTTTAATCACAATAATGTAGTCAGGATCCAAGGAGAGAGGGTCCTGGGTACCAGAAGTCCTTGGGGATTTTTATTACTGGAAGTGGGATCTTTGCCAGCATCTGCAAACTATCTTTATAGAAAAGACAAGATAAATGGACTCTTAGTATAGGATTGTGCCAGACTTTTAAATTTCATGGATCTATTTTTTTTTCAACCTACATAGGGTCAGCTTAATTTGTGAATCAGTTGAAAAAGGAAGAAAGGAGGAGGGAGATGGGTAAAAGAGTTGACATTTTAAGCTATAGAAACCTCTGCAGAAAACAAATTTCTCTTGGCAATCAAGATAACTTAACAACCATAAACATGTTGTCAGAGGGAAAAATTACATTTTGCTGTAACACAGATCATATACAGATGACCAGTTTATCTTTCAAGTTCAAGCACAAAATGTCTGTTTATATATATTCAGCATCTGACCTAGCTGTTGAAGAGCTAAGCAATGGTGGCTAAAGGGCTCTCAAAATGCTTCTTGGCAAGGAGTACAGGATAACAATCAGTGTAAGTATAAATAGCTCAGAATGTTGATAACAAGAGTGAAGTTATTGCTTCAGATAATTTGTAATGCTTGCCCACTTACACCAATGCAATCAGAAAGTTTTTGTTACAGTACATTATATATCAGCTGTGAAGCTGCTTTTTATGCCTGCTACTTTTCCTTTGCTTGGGATGTGCTGAAAGTACCTGTGTCTATAGGAATCTAGAGAGTGCGTGTTTGGGTAAATAAGGAATGTCCTGTAGTGTGGGCTTGATTTCTTTAATGCATCAGATCCTTGTGCAGATAACCATCCTCTGTAGATAGTGCTGGAAATCATACTGATGTAAATAAAACCTTCGGAGTGTGAGGTGTTAGTTTAGGTAGCTGTTTCTGACCATAAGCAAAAAGTATGTCCTGTTATTTTCCTATTAATTGGCATAGGTAAGACCAAAGGCACTCTTTCAGCATACTCAGTTTCAGTGGTCCAGTGCTCAACTGTGGCAGCTTGGTTTGTACTTGCAATACCTACCATTTCCAGGTGGTTTGTATCCTGTGCTGCATTCACCTAGGATTGTTTAACTTTCAAATCATGCAAAATCTCGATGTGTTCAACGTAGTACAATTAATACTAAGAGAAAGGTGAAAAGAAACGTACAAGAAGATCCTCCTACCATTATTTTCCCTCAGGCTTTGTACTTTCAGTGGTGCTACACTGACAGGGTGTTTTCCTAGCTTTGACTTTTGAGTCTCCTTTTAGTGGTGTCATTTGCTAAACTGATGTAATGTGCTGCCTTAAATGGACTTTCGCACTTAATTTTCATGTGAGTAGAAAAGAGACAGTTGTCTGTGATCTATCCTGCTGCTGCTCATGCACCTTGCTTTGCATTTTTGTGGGTTTCTTGGAGACTCATATATAGATGAACCCCATGGAAATCGTGGTTGTGTGAATTTGACCTGTGTCTCCTGCAGAAGAGTCTAACCAATGGGTTCTTCAGCAATAAAATCAGTATTGTAATACTGCTCTAACCTTATCATAGCCCAACTGATTTGATACGAGCGTCACGGACAGTATGGATGTGTAACTGCTCAACTGCATGTAAATAATTACAAATGTAACACAACACCTTGATTTTTTTTTTTCTTTTTTTGGAACTGGGAAACCTGAATTATGCCTTCTGATATTTCTCTTCAGCTTTCAAAATAGCATCATTCAGTGATCTAGTCTTACTGGTTACTGCATGCTTCGTTCCTATCACAGAGCTAACAAGGAAGATAACAGACCAAAACTTTGAAAAGTGTAGCATGGTCTGGAAACTCACTGTATTATCCAAGTGGGATGAACAGACATGCACCAGTTAAGAAATGTGCAGGACTGTAAACATCATTCTTTTTCTTAACTGAGGAAGCTTATTTCAGAGGGAGTGTTCATTAATGTTATATGATTAAGAAGCCTAGGTCTTATTTGGTTGACACCAAGATTTTTAAAAGAAGCTTGTGGTTTGCTAGTGCCTTGATCAAATTATGTGGCTTCATGCGTTTCTAACTGCTAGCTACACTGCAATAGATATGTGCCTGCTCTTTGCAAAAAAAGCACAAGAAATTTTTAGAATATCTAACTAGAGGTGTCTTGAAAACTTCAACTTTTCAGAAAGTTTGTAGAATGCTCTTTGAAGGTTGTCATTCAATTTGAATATTGGAAAATACAGGTTTCCTTCCCAGAACAGTTGAAGCATACATGGCAAGAGAACTTATTGGTGTCCTCTTGGAAAAGATTACTTTGTAAGAGTTGGACAATGTTAACGGATGTGTTTCTGAAGAAAGGTCAGAACAGGAAGGCTTCTGAGCTCCACAGAATTAATCTTCAGGCACTTCTGAAGATTTGTGTTTTCAATGCAACTCTGTTTTGTAAAACATGGAATATAGATCAAATAAACAATTTTGAAGCTTAAGGTACAAAAAACTGGGCTTCTTTCTCTAGGCTACTTCCCAACTTATATTTTCTGTTAAAAATACCTACATCTTGTTTTCAGCTTGCTAGATTAGAAGAACATTCTCTCCTGAACACTTAATTAAATACTGGTTTTCCCCCCGCCCCCTCAGATTGGTTTTATTGTTAGTTTAATACCATGTCTATTAGCGATTTAGTAATGGAGAGAGAAGGTTGAGCAACACATCAAAAACTGGAAAAGTTTGTCACAGCTTATAAAGACACTGAAGTATTTTTTTAAAATGTATATGCATTTTCTTCTCTTCATCAGTACACATTTAAAAACCTAAGTTTTACTGTGTACCACCTTTTAATTTTAATTTTTTAAAGAATCTCATTATTTCAGAGTCATCTTATCTGCAAAAAAATCTCAAGCCTGTGGCATGAGGAATAGCGCATAGACATTAGAAATCTTAAGAACACTTTAAGCTGCGTCATCTGTTTTTTCAGTCAGTGCGGGATTTCTTCATTTACGATTGGGTCAAGTGTAGTGCTAGATGAATCAGCTACAGATTTCCAATGAAAACAAAGTAAAGGAATGCACTTTATTGATAAGACAGAGAATTAAACCCAGCAGCGATAGAAGCTGAGAGAACTTAAAAGCAAGTGTGAGTTAAATGAATATGTAGTGTAGTCTTGCTGATGAGACATAAAACCAAGGGCCTGATTGCTCATGGTTATTAACAGTCCAATGGCTCTTTTTGTAGGATGGGGCACAGTAGCCCCAGTGTTCTGGCCTGATTCCAAATACGCATTCATTCTCCTTCAAATCTCCCTGAAGTATCAATTGGATATGGTATTGTCTATTTGCTCTCATAAACCAACATGTAGTAGGGCTGCTGCTTCCCAACCCAGGAGCAGAACTTGGGGATTCTCCATAAGAAAACCTGTTATATAAATGTTAAAAGTTGTTATTGTTATTAACATGCAAGTTAATTTTTTTTTTCAGAGAAGAATGAGGCCAATTCAGCCCTTCCCAACATATCTTTTCCTCACACCTGTGTGAGGAAATGTAATCACTTCAGAGCTCATCCCATATATTCTCAATATACTGAAGAAGATTGATTGATTCTGAATCACACCCTCTTGTTTGTTCCTCCTTCCCTTTCCTGGCAGCTAGAATTATGAACTTGTTATCACCACCCTTTAATTCAGCATAAAAATCCTAGTTTGTTTGTGGCAATATCCCTCACTTCACTCTTTCTGTACACATAGTCATTATTGACTAAAACCCCTGGACCTCTCTTTTAAACCTGGAGATTAGTGTGCATAATTTTAGGGTCCATCTCTTCCTTAAGATGCAAGGCAAGTTTTCTCTGTTTGTATCAGGCCCATCGCTTTTCCAACAGCCATCAGCAAGTGCTGTGAGGAGGGAGAGAGCAGGGGAGATCTTGCAAGGAATAAATGAAATTGGAAAGAGAAAGAAAATGGGCAGCTGAGAATAGGAGTAAACAGCTCTACAACAATAGCGTCAATGACTTTCTATGGGAAAGCCTGTGTTGCAGACGGCAACCTTAGAGTAACTGTGAGGTTGCTCTGCATAGGCCTGACCCACCATGTAACTCAGCTCTGATGTGGGCCTGCACATGACATTTGCTTTGGGTGAGGATGTCCGCTGTTGAATTCGGTCAGAGATTTAAGGAGAACATTGTGCGTTCTCTTATGTCCAATAATGATGGAGTGGCCTTTTCAGTTTGCAGATTAGAGGAGGAAAGATGGTGCAGCATAAAGACAACTGCAGTAAACAGAGAACCTGGTTCAGTATATTTAAATATACCTAATCCAAGAAGGCTTGTGTACTGCTTTCAGAAACTTAAATGCTGTGTTTTTCTGTCAAAGTGAAGTTTCGGCTTGTACCAAGATCTAAATAAGTCTTCCTGAACTGAATGACCTCTAATTAAACACAAGTTAATGCCTTATGAACTATTCAGGAAGTACTGCATGACTATTCTATTTATAGATGTGTTACAAAGAATAGTTTTAAAATTTAATTTTAAAATTAAAATTATATATGCTATAAGCATTATTCCTAACTTCTTGGGAAAAACAATCTTATTTTGAGTTCATTTGGTAAACTTGAGCTTGCTTTACTTTTTACATGATTCCAGCTTTTTAGCACTGTTGCAGTTTCAAATGTCATTGTCTTGGATAGCAAGCATTAATTTACCCTGGAAAACATCGTTCTTCCTAAACTGAGCTTCCTCCCTGATAATAAGATTATTTTCTTGATTCATTTCCCCTAGCAAACTCAATGCAGCCATCATTTCTATAACAAACTGAAAGATAGATTTAGTCTGGTTTCTGGTCCTGCAGAGAACTCACACCTTCCATTAAAATGTGAGAAATCTGGAAAAGTATCTCAATCTGGTAAAAGTGAACAACCAAATCTCTCTCACAAGCTAACAATGACATAAGGCTTCGTAAGAATTTCTGCTCGCTACTTTCTTCAGAAGCAAATGTTATTCTCAGGAAGGTACCAGAACTTCCAAAAGAGAATCCTGCTTTCTGCAATCTGATCCTTTAAGGAATTTACTTTGCAAAACACTTTGGAAAAGAGATTTGTACTATTTTTACCTGTGTAGTATGGAATGTGATCTTTGGTTCGTAGACTGAGACTTGACAGCATAGCTGAATGGAAAGGATGATTCCTTTTAAATGTGCATCTTTATTATAAATATTTGTATATAAAGACATATAAGTTATATATAAATATCTTAATCATATTTTTCTGTTAGGAATGCCATCAGATCTGTTAGGCTGGGGCTGTCAGCAGACATGTACATCAGTGTAAGGCATCATAAATCTGGGATGTCCAATGGGAGACATCTTGGGCTCAGTTCAGTGATCTAAAAGGAGTGCTTAGTGCTACTTGAGGTGTCCAAGTCATCCAAGGATTCCCCGTAAGGCTGGCAGGTACAGTAACAGGACCTACAGGAAAATTGAGCACGGCTAGACTGTCAGCTGGAGCCAGGCGGAGTCCCCCAGGGCATCTCACATGGCACTAACAGCTATGTTTAGGCAATGAATTGAGTCTTCTACTTCGCTCTTGTCAGAGGCAAAATTTTTACTGACTTTCCTGGGACCCTGTTTTGACTTTATAATGAGAATTAAATGGTACCAAATTAAATCTCACAATTTTTGCACAGCTGCTGAACACTTATCATCCTGGGATTTTTCCTATGTGCTGCTGACTAGAGTTGAATTAGAAGAGGCACATGAGAAATCCCCTGAACCTTTCAGTGTTTTCACTATTTGTGTCGTTGTTTTTTAATGTAATAACCTAACTTCAACTTTTTATCAAGAAATAAGTAAAATATCTCTGAGTAATGAAAATGATGCAATACTCCCATGGGTCTTGATTTTAATGGCTGGGAAAATGTATTACTGGACTTTGCGAATTGCTATACTCAGTAAGCAGCAAACACAATTAAAGCCAGGATATACTGCATCATAACATGTACTAAATTAATTTATCTTGACAAGTTTCATTTAGTTTAAATAATTCATAGTGTACTTTTATTAAAATCTGAAAGGAAAAGTAATGAATTCTTGGTTGCATGGTATCTTACTGTAAAACTCTTACATTATTAAAATTATAAATGTAATCACTTGAAACTGTTGCTTTTTTTACAAAAAATCTGTTTGAGGTGACTTTTTGTAGAGAATGATGGTATGAGAGGAGCTGAAATTAGAAGGATGTGCTTAAATGTGATATTGCTAGTTGTCTATTAATGATACTTTGTTCTTCATAGATCTCAATGCACTTTGCAAGGACAGTTAGTATTGTCTCCACTGTGCACAAAGAGCGAGTAGAGAAGTTTAGAGGGGTGAAAGAAGTTGCATGTAGCCATCCAGGAAACCAGTGACACAAGGGGAAATGAGACTTTAAAACTCTGCTCAAAGGCAAATTCTCTCTTTCTTTTCTGCCCCGCACTTCTACATTTCAGTAAAGTGATTTTGTCAGTACATTATATTTTTTTCCATTATGATTTCTTCATGGCTTTGTCTTCAGTGGCTTTGTTGACCACCGTTGTTGATGTGATGAATGTTTTAGTCCTGCTTTTTAATCTAGTTCTAGTTTATAGTTCTTGGAAAAAACCAGTCTTTTTCTGTGAGAAGAGATTTGAACTCTCTCGCTCCATGAAACCTTTACCTCCTCCTCTACTCAGTCTCCTGAATATAGTGACATGAACAGAAGATCAAAACCTCAGGTGCAATAAAAATCAGCTAGAGAAGATGATACCTAACAAAGAAAGATTTGGTTTTGTGCAAATTGTAAAAAAGAGTGATACAATATAAACTGAAAACATGTCTTATAGCAAAAAACCAACATCTGAAGAATATGTTTGACAGCAATCATTGAGCTTAGATTTCCTGAAAAAGGCATTCTTTCTTAGAAATTATCTTTTTGTATTTAAAGAGTCTGGTAATGAAACAGGTGAACCGTAATAATAATAATAATAATAATGTAAAGCATTTTTCTCTACTTAACCTGTTCTGAGAAATATGCTTTTGGTAAGCAAACTCTGAATGGGAGAGCAGACCTTATGTCAGCTCTGGACTCCTGATGTAGCTCTGCTCCTTCCCAAGGCCCTTCTCAGTAGTTTAACATGGGTTTTTTTGCTATTCTCTATGACAGCATGGTCTGTCACAAAATGTTTTGGATAAGCCAGGATAGATAAATGAGGTTGTGCAGTGTACTGAGAACGTAGCATTCAGTGACTGAAACTTCAAATTCTAATAGTGTGCAATAGAATAAAACTGTTCATGTGTTTGTATTCTTCCCCAGTTCAGGATTCTGGACATGCTGAAGCTAAGCACTTTTTTTAAAGCCCAAAAGAATGTTTCATGCTACTGTTGATTTGTGCAAGCTGCAGAGCAGGACGGTGCCATCAGATAATTTCACTTGTAGCTGCTGATTGTGAGTTGTCACAGAAGTAACAAGTGCTGAGTGCCAGGGAGGGAAAGAAGGAAAAAATTTCTACTTTACTCCTTTTATGCCATACAGTTCTCTCATTCTTCCTTCTTTTTTTTTTCCTAGTTTCTTTCCTTTTTTCTCATCTGACCTTCTAAATGACTTTGACCACACCGTATTTCCTCTCATCATGTCCCAGTTCCCTTTTCTTTGTCTTCTTTCCGTTAAGTTTAGAGGTGTTGATTTTAGCTTCCTTAGAAAACTGATCCAGTGTCATTGGCAGGAATTCAATAAAAGCTCCACAATGCAATAGCTGGCCATTTGCAGAGAAGGAGTGTCATAAAGAGACAGTTCCCCCAAGACCAGTGGGTTCCAGCCTTTTTAATAGTCTGTTCATTTTAATGAACACCAAAGTCACATACATTTATGTAGTGTTAAAACTGTAATAATCGCTTACAAAGGATTAGTAAAAGATGTTGCAGACTCTAGATTTAACAATGTGAGCAAGCTGTGCTTTAACTCTCCACTAAAACATAGAATGTAGTTTATGTCATTTAGCCTAATACAGAAAACTTTTTGTAGGATTGACCTATAAGTATGTGACAGAGTTTTCTTTCTCTCAGGTCTCCTCTTGAGAGGTTGACATCCATAGGACCCCTAAAAATCAGCTGGTGTGTCTGCTACTGCCAGTATCAGGACATTCTGGTGAGCCAAAACCTCACTAAGAAGGTCACATCTGCAAGAGCTGACAAGCAATTACAGACCCTGCAGATTTCGCTAAGTGGAAAAGCTCTTCAGCTTTTACTCTTAGTAAGAAAGAAAACCAGCTAAAAAAGCTTTTGTCTGTCATTAGGTGCTTGATTGTATGCACACATACAGAAACACAAACTTATTTGTTATACAAGTGTTATACCAAGAAGCAATCACATAATCACAGACTGGCAGGGGTTGGAAGGGCCCTGGAGATCCCCCAGTCCAACCCCCCTGCTAAAGCAGGTGCCCCCAGAGCAGGGGGCACAGGAACGCTTCCAGGCGGGGGTTGAATCTCTCCGGAGAAGGAGACTCCACAGCCTCTCTGGGCAGCGTCGGCCAGGGCTCTGGCACCCTCACACTAAAGTTCTTCCTCATGTTCAGATGAAAAATTAAAGAAATTAAAGAAAAGTGATTCAGGTTGTTACTCTTGGTGTTGTTACTACTTAAATACTATAGTGCTGAGGATGTAGACTTCAGCTAGATCAGTAGGCTGGCAGAAATGAGGTAGCAATACCATTGGGGAAAGCAAAAAATTGAGCAAATGACAAATAGGACAGTTTTCTTTTTCCTACTTTTTTTTACCAAACGTCTTTCAGGGTTCAATGTATTTGATATTTGTTTTTCTTACTGACCCTGATGAGTTATAGTATGTCTACTGTACGCCCCCAGTAGTGAAATGACTGACCGCTGATCTTCCAAGTGTTTCACCACTGACAGACAAGTCCAGGAGAGACATCCTGAGCTTGTTGTTTAGGTTCTATAGATACAGCACTGTAACAGCTGACAGGTTGGACAGTTTCTTTTTGAGGTAATGTATTGGTGATATTATCTCCAGTCTGGGAACTTCCATTAGATTTGTGTGATGCTGGCCCATCTCTGACTACTAATCAGAATCTTAAGAACTTGCTAAAGTGTTTCTTCGGATGTTTGGATGTAGTGCACTTCTTCCAAGTTTTGTTTTTTTTCCTTAAACTCTACATTAATTTTCTTACACACAGTTTTAGAAATGTTCAAATCATACCATGAGTGTGTGTTTGAATGAGTTATAGCCTCTCCTTGAGAGACGACTTCTGTTTTAAATTACAGGAAGTCCAGGTGGCCTCAGAAATGTCCATATGGTTTGCAACATGTGGACTAGATAATTATTTTCCTCTGAGAATGCAGACACCATCATTCTTTGGGATGCATATTTCTTAAATTCGACACTAATATCCCCGTTCTCTTTTTAGCTGTGTGGAGAAGCAAAATAATGAAGAATTCATTTATTTACTGTGGACAGAAACATGTTGCAGTTAAAGCTTTCTTGGTTGGACTGAGAACTATCTAAATCTCCATTGTATTAGTCAGCAAGCTGAATTTGACCCTAAGCACTTCACACAAGGAAAATCACTGAATCAGTGAAGTACTTGAGTCAATCATGTATCAGTGTTTTAACTGTAGACAAAATTTTCCACTGGAAAGTGGTCATGGCTTGGGCAAGTTAATCTGAACTGAATTGCAGCTAATTTGGTCATTTCAGCTTGTAATCCCGTATGCTAAAGTTCTGAATGAAGTAGCAAAGTGGGGATTGACCATCTAAAACAATCTTGTTGGCCTCTTGGTTGAACTATTGCGGTTCATTTTTCCAGACAGCATGCTTTTGCTAATCTAGGTTTGTCGCAAGTTAGCTTTTAAACATGTGAAATATGACAGATTTATTTATGAAATCTCTTTTTATTTTATCCCTAATGGATTTTCTAAAGTATATCACCAGTGTGTAGGGATTTGATCTTCTCTTACAATTGGAATTCATTCTCATCTGCAAACAGGAACACCTAGCAACAATATCAGCCTCATAACTGCCAATATTTTAGGGTGTTTCAGAACATTATTAGAAAACCTGGTTAAATGTGAAAATAAATAAAAGCACTTTACTTCACCTTTTAGAATAAATATACTTTCCTACTGTAATGTGACCTGGAAACTATTTCAGAACAAATAACTTGTTCAAACATTTGCCCAACTGCAGGTTCTTCATGGCCGTGAATCACACTATACATAATGCTGATAAAGGCAGTAGAGTTAGGAGTTTTTTCAAACACTCCTCTGGTTTGTATTCATCACTTCCATAAACAGTTTCTTTCATTCACCCCGTCCTGATTCTGATTAACTTCCTCCCACATATTTTCAGGCAATATTTTGTTAGGTAAAAATTAAATTATGCATTTTGATAAGCTGTTAAATGATTTTGAAGTACCTATCTCTGACAAGAAGGCTATAAACTAATATTCAAGTCTTCTGTTTCAGTAGCAAATTAAATGCATTTTGTAGCATGCATTGGTTTTCCAGAAATAATGTGGAGAGAAATCTACCCAATGTATGTTATATATTACCCAATATATATATGTTACCCAATATATGTACCCTATTAAGGACTCTCTATCTAAAATACCTGTTGCTTTTTCAAAAGCAACTATGACGTCTTGATATGTGTGTATTAGAAAAGTTAAACTGAAACTTAATCCATTGGAATTTAATGTGGATTGCTTAAATTACATCGGTTCCTTCTCCTAATCCTCAATCAAAATTAAAATAGCTTCAATTTAGGTTAGAAATGGAAGTAAATTAAAATCTATTTGGTTTAGTTTATACTAATTCTAAAGGAGAGCTTCTACATAGTAGTTTAACCTAACTAATTTTGAAAATTCTTTCAAAAATGAAAACATGACAAAATGCGAAGAATTTGACTTAACTGTACTTCATGATTTAATAAAGCACATGTATGTACCCTTAGTTTTCTGCAGAAAAATAGAACAAGCAAGCTTGAACAACATTCATGGTTCACATAGCTCAAAAAGCTGGCTTTTTTTAAAAAAGCATCTGATTTTTGTTGCCGATGATCTAAACAGAAGATAAATTTGACAGCCCTCTTTGCAGATAAAACTGGAAAGGTGATGCTATGAAAAAGAATTATGGCAACATCTGCTACTGCAGAAATTAAGAGAGCGAGCTGATAGCCAGGCATTACCTGAGCTATCATTTCCCATAGTTAATATAGCACCAATGTGTAGGCATGTAGATAGTGGTTTTGAAGGAAGAAAATAATCTACGTGGTAACATATGGAAAAGTGGTATATTGTGTTGGTACACGTTATTCCTACGCTATTCATGATCAGTATATTTTTTTGATATTAAAGAATCACTTCTCTGAAGAGGAGTGAATCCTGCCCTCAGTGGTAAGGATTATTATCTCGCCTGCGTCACATAATGGTGCTCATTCATATGCAAGAGTTAGAAGCAGTACAAATCCATCCCTGACATTATATCAGCATGTGTCTTGCAACTCATTATCAAAGTAATAACTAGCTGAAGGGGACAAGCATTTTTTTTCTTGAGATCAGAGTATATACATAGCTTGTTTATAGTTAAATTGAGATAGAAATGTTAAAACAGATATTTTAAATAAGCTATTATTATCCAAATGTTGTCTGATCTGAAAAGAACAGACTTTAAAGTTGAAAATTGGGATGCATTTGCCTTAATAATACAGACACATAAAAGCAGCTAGAAAAAACAACTTAGAAACTTTTGCAGTATGTTGTCAAAAGTCTTACATAAAGAAGATGGCACTTGCAGGTAGACTTTTTTGAATTCTAACTAGCGTTAGTGAATAGGAAAAAGGACCTTGCCAGACAGGCTTAACTGAAGGTCAGCTAGGCCAATAACTTCTTCCTCCGATGGTATCCTCCAGCAGAATTTTTTTTTTTTGGGGGGGAGTGGTGGTAGCGGGGGTAAGTAAAGAATCACACTTCCTGCTATTTACTCTGCCAAATTCCAGTATTCTGTGGTTTTGGGAATTCCGGAGCTGCAGATTATATCTGCCCTATTTATGTAATAGGCCTTGGTGAAACTCTGTTCTCTAAATTATGCCTTTTTTTCTTTAACTGGCCTATAACTTTGGCACACAAAGCATCCTGTGGCAAGGAATTCCACAATTAAATTATGCATTGTGTGAAAGAGTACTTCCTTTTGTTTGTTTTAAACCTGCTGCCTGATAATTTCATTTGGCACCTGCTGGTGTTTTTATGCTTAAAGAATTAGTGAATAAGAAGCCTGAAACTTCACAGAAATCTAGCATAAAACAAGACATCAAAGATTATTGATACGACTTGTGCATAGCTGGTTTCCAAATTCACCGTCACTGACAGCCTTGCAATAAAATTATATGATATATTATTCTCATTTTTATAGGAGTCTGTTGTGCTTGATGCTGTCCAACGTAATAAGCTAATATCAGTCTTCAAGCTCGTTAATGTGGAGCCTTTGTTATGTCCTTTTTTTTTAACTTAGAGTATATTTGAGTTGTACGTTCTCTGCATCTTAAGAGAAAGAACAGACTTATATTTTCTTCAGGATTATTAGAAAGCATCTATGGTATTACTTTTGTAGTTTTAGAAGAATGCAAATGGCAAACTTAAAAACAATTGATTTGAAAATTCTAAAGTTGTAGGAGTTTATTTGCATTTCTAGTAGTTACCAGATTTCAGGAACCACACTTGCATAGTTAGTTTTTGCAGCGGTCTGAAAACTTCCATCCTTTTTGCCTTCATATTACGTATGCACAGACAGAGGAATGTATATGGATATATTTGAATGAGTGAGGCAGGAGATTATTTTTGAGTCCTCTGTTGACATTTCCTCTGCAAAAATGTATTGACTGGAATTATGGCAAGATAGCGCCCAAGTGCAGCATGCTCCTGCGTCATGGGCAATTTGGTATAGAGGAGTAAAACTCTGCATTTATTGTCTTGCTTTAAAAGATGCAGGCCTCAAAATGCGCATCCAGCCATTAATTGCAAATTGTCTCCATAGTATTTTGTTTGTTTTCCTAACAAATCATTTCTCCCTATGTAAGTGTATTTAATTCAGAGCTTTCAACCAAAGACTGTCATGAGTAGTCTTCAGGCTGAAGCCCAGATACAGTAATGCGCTCTGTGCAACAGCTAGAATGGCAACAAACCCGACTTTGGCATATGGTCAAGATGAAGCACGCTGCAGAGAGAGGGCCTCTGCTGACAATACATTGTTTAGGCTTCAGCCTTGGACCCTTTGGGATCCTGGGGAGAAAGCAGTGATTGTCATATTTGCCTCTGTCTGTATTTGCAGTTTTGAGAGGTATATCACTAGACAGAGCTGAGCTTGACTTGAACAGATGATGACACTTCAACCAATGTAATGCTTAGTTTGGTTAATTAGTCAAAGCAGCTTAACGATGGGTAGTTTCTGAATATAAACTGGAACTGACTGTATAGCCAAAGGTAGTGAGCTGAAGAAAGTGCCGTGCTTAAAAGGCTGACAGTGAGCTTTCATTTAGTATTGCATGCAGTACTGATATTATTTCAATTTGAAGAATTAAGAGATGCATACGATTTCCATTAACTTTAATTTGTTATGGGAGTCCTTCCTATGATATTTAGACATACAAATATGTGCTTGTGGAAATTAACTAACAAATGGCACAGGCTTTGGTTTAAGAAAGCTGGTTCTGATGTTACTTTGTCATAAATCCACAGCAGGAAAGCAGGAATTGCTCACCACTTGTGAGTATGATAGATAGAGGTTGTTATTACTCAGTTGGTTAAATATTTTGGTAAAACATAGTAACAATTGACAAGGTTTGCCAACATGCTTCCTGAGATGCAAAGCCTCTCCCATGATGGTTTTCATGTGCAAAAAGCAGTACTTAAAAGCAACTTATAAGATCTGTAGTGTGTCCTTTCAATATATTGCTTCGTACTTACCGGAAACAGAGCGGTGGCTTGGCAGGCAGAGCACATAGCAGTAACACATAATTGAGGCTGGAATTTTCGCGTTCATAAAACCTGAGACACACATTCCCTACCAGTATAGATCCAGTGGAGGGTTTAGTTTTTTTCCCCTCTCCTCTTTTGTGAGGAAATGCAAGCAACAGCGTTTGAGTAGAACTCTTCTGAAGTGCTAAGCTGGAAACCATGTCAGTGGCTCATGGCTAGCACAGCAGGCTTGTCTTCAGGGAAGCATGTAGTAATGTTTCTTTGCATGCAGCCAGATGGTGTTGATATGAGCACCTTTGCCAAAGAACTGGAAAACTTGTAAAAGGAAGTGCAGTAAGGTTCAAGGGGAGAGAAGATCAAAGAAATTAATAATAATGAGTAAAAGGCCTGCTGATTCCCTATGAGCAGGGTGGAAATAAGAGGAATTGTTATTTTAGGGGCACGGATTGCCCAGATAGGAAGTGTTTTGCTGCCACAGTGATTAACTCTTTATTGGCTGGAGCTTTCTCAGAAAACTATGCAAGGTAGAGTTTGTGTTTCATGACTTTGTGGGTAGTTGCAGACCACCCTGTAATGTTAGCTGCTAACTGTAAATTTGGGTTAGGATTGGATTTTGCAGAAAACTTGTATATTTCTAGACATTTCTAGTTTCTTGGCTCAAGATTAGGAAGTAGAGCATTTTGGGGTGACTAAGGCCACAAACCATCTATTCAACTTTGGTTTATTAGTCCCAAAGCATTTGTAGGCTGCAGCATCTATCAGCCGTATCTATAAAGGCAGTGAAGAAATGCACTGTTGTTTCAGCCACAGTAAAACAAGTACTTTTTAAAATGTTAGAATTGCAAAATTTCCTTTAAAAGTATGGAAGTACTTTTGGGTGACAGTATCTTATTTTATTCAAACTGTTTCACCTTCTGCCATAAAAATGACTGGTGAAGTTGATACAGGAAAAAACTTCTTACTGTGATAAGGAGTTTGAAGTATGAGGATAACTTCTCAACATGTTTAAAGATGTCACTGGAAGCATGATAGGAAGCCTTTTTCAGTCTCTTATGGTACAGAAACTGTTCCTTCAGAGTAGTAAAAAAAATGCCTTATATGAGCATTAAAACTACTCCTATATAACTGAGAATAAAGTTTGGCACATGACTTTGTATTTCTTACAGAGTTCAGAAAAATTCTCTTCATTGTGGAAAGTGCAGCAACAGCTTGCTAAATACAATCAAACTTAGAATGTGTGTTCACAAAATGTGTCATGTTGATGCTGGAAGGCTAGAGCAGGACTGCCTGACAGCAACCACCTCTATTCTTTCATGAATCCCAGTATTACCTGGACAATACTGGTACAGTATTCAACAGACACAAATTCTTATGAGAGGCATATTTGCGACTGAAAGGGGCCTTAGAAAAGTGGTAATCCTGGAGCATGAGCAGCTTTTCTGAGGGTTTTCCAACATTTTAGTCTTCATGGAAAATGCCTGCAGAGTTGAATAGAGTATCATAAACAGTCTCCGAGATTTCTGAGTCATCTTAAGGAACTGTGGCTTCAATTCTAATAACAGGAGCTTTGTTATCAACTTTAATAGCCCTGTGTGCCTCCTACAGAATATTTCCTTAAATTTAATAATACTACAATAAAATGAAATAAATAATTCTCAATTGAATTCTTCCATTTTGGAGGGTAATTTTTACAGATCCCTATTAAATTCTAGGCAATATTTCAATGATGGAGGTTTATCTCGTCTTTCAATAATTTTAGACATAAAAGATCTCAGGGGGTGTCTCCAATGAATAATGTTTGCTCTCTTCTAGTTCCGTAAGAAGAAGTATAGCAGAAAATCAGGTAATTAGCTTGAGTGCAGTGCCATGCTACCGCTGCCATACCGCTTCTGGCTGTAGAGTTAATGTTTCTCTTTCGGTGCTGCGTTGAACTGTGTCGACAATCCAACTCACACAGAACTAGGTGAGGTGTTTCTAGGATGACATCAGATTGTGCAATACAGAAATGAGATCTTACCCGTAGCTCTTTTTGTGGAATCCTACTGGCAAGAAAGGAGGATCCTATAGTAAGAATGCCAGTTCTCAAGTACCGTAGTTTTAATAGGATTACTACTGAATCACCAGCCTGTTTAATTAGACCTATAAAAGTTATTTAGCAAGGTGTGGATTGAGGCTTGAGGGAGGAATATCAGGAGCACAGCATGTCTGGAAAAGTGTCTATAAAAAATCCGTCTATAAAAGTCTCTTACTATGTGGTCTAATTAAAGTCTGGATACAGCAAATACATTACTTACAAAACAAACAGGTTAGTTTCTGTTTGCTGCACTTTATTTTTATAACGTGGTTACAAACTGAAAGAGTTTGTTAATTTAGTCTTAGTTTAGGTATACAGCAGAAAGCAGTGCTTGTCACTGGTTTAGATCAATCCTACTCAAGGCATTCTTTGGAAATAAACACAACTGAATCAAGTTGTATCAAATAACTGCTTTTTCAAATTGTTCATTTGCTTTTTCTTGTTGGTAGAAGGTTAGATTATAAACGTATCAATGATATTATGTTTTTGCCCAAGGGAGGTTAGCACATGCCTGTGTCTGGAAGAGGGAAAATAATTTCTAAAATGTGGATAACTGAACTGTAGAAGCTTGACGGTGAAACTATCACAAGAATATTTTGAGTTGCATCTGCATTGAAGAGAAGTGTGGGATGGTCCAGCTGAGAATGGAAGAATGGTGACACCACATTAGTGCTGTGGTGATGTATGTTTCAGCATGAGCTTGCCACAATTATTGTGCTTGTGTTCAGTTTCAGCAGGGCAAATGTAAAGTCATACTACTGCCACCACTTACAAGCAGAGTCTTTACCATGTATCATGAAATTATTCAATCTTTTTAACACGGTTTGTTGCACTCTTTTAGGTCTTGTCGTCACTAGGATGTTTCTTAAGAATGGCCATAAGAAATGTTTGCTTGTTTTTCAGGATGAGAGTGGTCAAACACTGAAACAGGGCACTGAGAGCCTCTTGAATCACCATCCTTGAAGCCATTCAGAACTCACCTGGACAAGGCCCTGAGCAATCTAACTTCGAAGTTAGCTCTGCTTTCAGGAAGGTGTTGGACTTCAGGACCCCTTTCAACTTAAATTATTGTGTTATTTTATATTATAAGACCAATGTACACGGCCAGCCTACCAAGCATGATATGGGTCACTTAGTATGGCTGATAAAAAGACATAGTACAGAGCAGCACTGATTTCTTCTATGTACAGGTGGTGACTGCAGTCAATTCCAAATAGAAGAGGCAGTCTCTGGAGCTATTTTGGCATCGCAGTCCTTGTTCAGTAATCTTTAAGGGTCGTATGGTGATAGTGGCCACGCCATCCCACCTTGGCTTCCCAAATGAGCAACGACCTGCTTGTACTGAAGGTAAACTGTCTGGTGTATGTTTAGTGTACAGAGTGTAAATAGCATCTCAAATACCATGAAATGTCAACATTAATGCCTGATGGTTTTGCAGAAATTCATTTTAAGTCAAGCAAGTCTAAATCTAACACAACTGATTTGTTTATATTCTCTAGCAGTGAGGAACAGGTTATACCTCAGACCTTCTCTAGACTCGTTTTAGTGAGAGCTTTGCTTTATCTCCTATGTGCACCTCCTTTGCTGCACTGCTTTTATCTGCTAGAGAAAAGTCTAAAATAAACATCATGGTGAGACAGCAGCTGTCTCAGTATCTTCTAAGAGCGAATGAGCAATGTGTTATGCAGGTATGACATAGTATTTCTGCTTCATGGAATAGGAAAAAAAAGAATTGTAACTGAATCTATCTATAACAAGCTTCAGAAATAATGGGGATCAGCAGGTGGTAGGTTACTGGGTGAGAACAAATTTATGGTCTAGGAAAAAATAATCCTGGTGGGATATAGTAGGATTATTGAAAATGACAAGATACAAGGTTCTGCTGGATATTTTTTCACTATGGTAAATGCTGGTTCTGGTTAAAAAGATTGTCTGTCTGGCTCTGGACCAAAAACCTGAGCTTTACTGGTTGCAAACTTGTAAAATTCAAAGAGGAAGAAGAAAAATCAAGAAAAAATATGTCTTTTCTATTATTACTTTTTCTATTTGCCTGCCTTCCCCCAGTCTTCCAGCTTCCCACACAAACATAATGGTTTGCAGAAATCTGTT
>VZSC01014905.1:1238780-1272552 GCA_013398225.1 Steatornis caripensis
AATCTGTTCTTTAGAGTAGAAGAACTGTTTTACACCAATCAGGTTTCTAAATCCGAGTACGTGAAATTTGCATCAGGTTTTCCAGCAGTTGCCATGTCACTCTTCTCCTTGTGCTGGAGAAATAGCTGGCGAAGCTTAGTAAGACTGAATTAATGGTATTGCCACATGACGTCCTGAATGCCCCAGTAGGCTACAGAAGATAAATGTAACTTACATTCTGACCGATGTTGGTGCTGGCATTTGGGATTTTTAAGGAGGAGTTTAATGGAGCTATGCTGATTTATATACGTAGAGCACAGGCTCTTTCATATGCCTAGTTTCTACTGTTTTATCGCTACTTTTTATTTCATTGCTGACCAGCAACCAAAGTGATTTCCTTTCATCTTTTTCTGGCCAAAGACTGAGACCAGTGCAGCAGGTCCTGAAGGACACAGCAGGGGCTCGTGCAATTTTTAGTGAAGGCGTACACAGGGAGCGAGGGGCTCTCTGAGCGTTGTACTGCAGGCCTTACTCAGACAGTCTGTCTGTCAGGGTGACGAATGCCAGAGCAGGCTCAGCAGCCATGTGTGGTACCAATGTTGTGGGTCACGGGGAGATGTGGCAGCGCTCAGCTTAGACTGGGTTTTGCAGGGGTGGTAATGCTCACCCTGGATGCTGTGGGAAGCTCCCCAGGTCTGCTGATCCTCTTCTGTCTCACTCTAGTTTAAAACTATCTTCACTTCCTTGGCTCTCACAGAGCCTACTGTGAGCTGCTGCTGAGAGATGTGGCTGAAGAATTGGGACACTTCTAGCACCAGCATTTTCAGTCCTATTTTGTCTTGTTGTTTTTCCAGCCTTCTGCTTAACACTCCTTGCCAAAAGCACTCTTTGGTGACTAGCAAACTAATTGGCCAGAGGAGGTGTCATCAAAAATTAATCTTGGATAATTAGACATTGAGCTATCATTATCCTTGAGGTTCAGATCATTTTTGTTTTCATTAGCTGTGTCGTTCCCTGTGGTAGATATTTCTGATAATTTTTTGACACTAAGGGGGTCATGAGTCCTGGCATTCTCTCAGACGTGCTTCTCTCACATGTCCTTGCTTACCTAGCAGGAGTTGGGGGGAAGAGCTGTATTAGTCATGCTGCATATTCATGATTTTGTCTGTTATATAGGGCATCTTATGTAAGAACGCGGTTTCACCAGATTTTGTTAGATAGCTGGCAAATTCAGTGTGAAGGAGCATTTATGTTTTTCCAGTGTTTTCAGATAAATGTCATTTCAAAACACTATTGATAGCATTAAGAAATCCCATTTGCATTTTATGTACTTATAATCACATAGTAATTAATTTTCTATACAATGGCAGATTAATATTAGAATTAGGCCCTTGAAATTTTATTGCTTTATGTGAAGCAGCACTCTTTTTGTTATGAATCCTTACATGTGAAAAGAATATAACCAGGTTTCTACCAGCAGAGCCTTACCACTTTTAAATTTTTTTATGCAATTGTGAAATTTGAAGAAAAAAAAAAAAGGTTAATTCCATAGTGAGGGATAATCTACCTTTGCCTATGATACAAGGAAAAGCTTTACTTCTTTTTTTAAGCTGCTGTTCTGTATGTTACAGTAATAAATAATTCTGAGTATTGGAGCCAGCAGAACATGGGATTTGTATATTTTGAAAATCCTGGTATTTAGGACATTGTTTTCATTCTTAATAAGAATCAAGACACAAGAAAATGTTTTCCCAAAATATGTACCTAAAAAATTTTCTTGGATCAACTGAAATAGCAATTGGAAAGCCATTTTGAAAGGAAAGCTGAAAATACTTTGTATGTTTGGAAAGAAGTTAATTGAGGACCAATTTTTACAGAAAATACAAATGCTGCTGAAAAAATGAATTATTTTAATTGAAGGAGTTTTCATTGTAAATATTTGTTATATTTTATTATACATATTATATTCTGGAAGTGTAACATTGTTGGAATGTATTTACATATTTGCAAATTAGAAATATTTTGAATACATTTAAAAATGTATTTGTATTTGCTAAACACCTGCACATTCAGCCTTTTATGACACAGAAAATTATATCACTTGCCTTTAGAAACTTAGAATATGCAGTCAATAGCATAGTTAGCCCTGATGCTATTGATTAAAATGGTTCATGGTTTTTCTCTCTGGCTGTTGATTGCCTCCTACTAAGAGAGGAACCGTGATGCTGTTCATACCTTAGAGCTGTGGAAATTGCTTGCAGAGAACATTTGATTTACAGCTCTTGTCTGCCCTGTATATATACTTCTTATAAATTCAACATTGTATTCAAAATGCAATGGCATACAAGTAAGTTGTGATCAGGTTTCACCCTGTGCTTGTCATAAATAGCTCACATTCTGAATTCACGAGGAAGGCTGTATGACTGCTTATAACAAAGCGTGGACTGAAGCAAAGTTAAGTAAACAAAGCACTGCAATAACTCTAGAGTTCCTATTTGTTTTTAATCAAACCTGGTTTAGTTTCTTGGGTAGAGACCTACAATTTAGTTTCACGCAAACATTTCAATGAACAGATTGCTGGTAGGAAAGATAGGTGGGGTCATTAAAAAGAAACCCAGCTCAGTGTTACACATCTCAAGCTCATCCCACCTTTAGCTAATCTCTGTTGAGCTTATTACTCGGTTTCTGCTGGCACACTTGTTGTCTTTGACTTTAGTGGAGCTCTGCTACGTGCACCAGCTGGAAATGTGGCTGAGGAAGCTGGTAGCTTTCTAAAGTTGTCTTTATTAAGATTACTTATCTTACTGCTGTCTCTGGCTTTTACTTCTGAGCTATGAACAACAAAACCATACCCTGTGCAGGCACGTAGATTTCCCAGTGGTTTTAATTCACTTTTTTTAAGTATGTATCTTTTTTGTAAACTTGTGGGCTCTTTTTTCCATGATGTGCTGCTATATCACATCCCCCACTGGGGGCGAGTATGCTCTTTCTGTACACCAAAACTAACTAGATGGAAAGATGTGTGAGGTCACTGTATTTCTCCCCCTGACTAAAGAAGCAGAGTTCCCTTTACTGCTGACTTGAACCTAGTTGAAATTTCATTCTAGTGTAGTAGCATGTAGGCTGATAATTTGAAATGTCAAATTCCTTCATCAGTATTAGCATATATATTTGCAAGCCAACTAATGATGTGAAAATATTTTAAGGAACAATGACATGAACTAGTGTGAAGGTTGTATATTTTCATTCTCATTTTGAAACCAGGATGAAATCAATAAAAATAAATAAAAATCACCAAATAAGTAACATCTCTGTTTTAAAAATGTGGTATCTGCTTTATATCTTGTGAGCAATGAAGTCATTAAAGTGAAACAATGTTAAAGAATTTATGGGCATGTTCAGTGTTAAATAGCATGGTAGAAGGACACTGAGACCTTCATCTTTCTTTGATGAAGTAAAGTATTTTTGAAATGAACACCTTATCAGATCAGAAAAGCTGGTAATATTGGCAGATCAGCACAACTCATTCATGTCAATCTGACATTTGATCAGAAGTAATGTACTTTTGGTAAGAGAGAAAGTCAAAGTGAAGGACAACACAACTTTCATATGCAGTGTTCCAAACTCCAAAAGATGGTATTTAAAAAATATTTTCTTTTCCCATTTCAAGTACCAATCCTGCAGTAAAGAATGTTGTATCTAAATTGTTGAATTGGCTCCTAAACTTCTACTAATTCATTATACTGGTGAACTGCAACTTAATTCTTTTGAAGGAATACTTGTCTTCGAGTGTCTCATCATCACTAGTTAAACTTTCATGTCTAGTATCAATACACGTTGATTGATAAATGAGTGACCTCCTTCCTAGATATTAATTTCCCTATTGTTTTCTTTCATGAGAATCAAGTTTCCTGACCTGGTACTCCCTGCAGCTTCCTAGACAATTATCTCTGTAAGGGCATTAGCTATGCGAAATGTACAGCATATCACTTTTTCTGTCCCTACTTACATCCTGTGGAACATGAGTCAGCTCCAGACCAAGTATTTGTATAGTGGAATAGATTAGACATAAGTTAATGTATTAGGCAAAGCAGTCGGGCTCTACTAATTGTACCTAATCAGCGGCTAATTTATGGCTTCTGGCTTTTGGTTGGCTTGCAGCATAGTTGAGGCAAGCTTGCATTTGCCCACAGTACACATTGTAGACCTTCTTTAATTAACATGCATCACTGCAGATCAATCCAGTATAATTTTTTATTTTGTAGAGATTTCTACTGAAAAGGTAGTATTTTGTCAGAAAACATGAACTCCCGCCCTTTAGCTAGGGGCCAGTTTACATATGCTGCATCCACAGGTATTTATAAAGAGCTCATTTTATCAATATAACTTGAGTACAAAGAGTATCTACGTGGTTTTATAAATTATAAATAAGATGTACAGGTGTCTTCTGGTAAGACCGATCCATTAGCGGACATTCTTGTCAATGACAATGACTTGATCAGCTTTTAAAACAATTTATACACATAAGCCTCAAGATTTTGAACAGTATTCGGATGCAGTCTAGAAGCCCTGTGAAATGAAGTCCCCTGTGAAGTTTCTGCTTCTATTTGGGAAAAATGTTCTTTTTCTCATATTTGTTTTGGGCTGAAAGCAACAAGAACAGAAAGATGGAGTTGTATTATTTTCAACTTTAAAAGCATATTGTTAATTATATTATGTTTATTTTTTAGATGTGCCCTATTAATGTCAATGCATTTGTATACTGAGCCTTTGAAAATGAGAATAGCAAGCAACACAGGAGTCTATAAATTCCCATGTTTCTGTAGTTACCAAAACCCCCTCCGAATCTCAAAACCACCTACAGCATCTCCACATCTTTAAGAGATCATCCATTCGTGAGGTGGGTGAATATTTCCTTTCGTAATTTCTCAAGTCCTGTAGGGCAAATACGTGGATTGCACTTGCAACATTTGAGATCCATCATTGCTTTCTGCTGTGCTTTGGTACCCAAAGAGAAATACAGAAGCCCTCATGACTGACTTCCAAGTTACATGCTTGAGAATTCTGCTGAGCTGGTTTAGGATGATCTGAAAGTTGCAGGTTCTTCCCCAAAATCACTAAATAACTTGTTTTAAATAGACCGTTAAAAAGCAAAAGCAGAAAGTATTGTGGAATGCTGAGAGACCTGGGTTTGTTCAGCCTGGAGAAGAGAAGACTGAAAGGGGATCTCATTAATGCTTATAAATATCTAAAGGGTGGGTGTCAGGAGGATGGGGCCAGACTCTTTTTGGTGGTGCCCAGCAACAGGACAAGGGGCAATGGGTACAAACTGAAACATGGGAAGTTCCACCCGAACATGAGGAAGAACTTCTTTACTGTAAGGGCAACAGAGCCCTGGCACAGGCTGCCCAGGGAGGCTGTGGAGTCTCCTCTGGAAAGATTCAAAACCTGCCTGGACGCGTTCCTGTGCCCCCTGCTCTGGGGGCACCTGCTTTAGCAGGGGGGTTGGACTGGATGGTCTCCATCTGCTGTGATTCTGTGAAAGAGTAAGTACTTGTCTTTCCACCTGAATACATACTGGTTGAGATGAAAACGGTAGTAACTGCCTTTGAAATGTTTCTAAATACTCTGTGTACCATCTCAAGCATAAAAACATACGGTGCTTGATTGGATAGAAAAAAAAGTTATTTATTACTAATGAGATGAGTCATAGGCACTGCAAAATCAGGATACAGCATGAAAAATGTCTGAACAATTATATTTGCTTCACTGTTCCAATTACCTATTGTGTTTATTTTCAAAATGCAGAGAAATGACTATGGGATCAATTGTCTGTGACATTCACTGATGGCAAGATGTAGGGCTTCAAATATTCTCATCACAACACTTTCTGAAGGCTGTTTGGAACCTTTAGCCCCAAATCTGGTGCTACTTCTCAATAAGCTGGAAGTAAATACACAAAATAGCGTAACACCTGACATTTGGGATGGCTTTTTTACTGTCTAAAGAGAGGCATAATGTGACCCTTGCAGTAGAGCTAAAATGTTTCCCTGGTCATTGCTTGACCATCTGTTATGAGGTAGTAACACACAGATCAGCTTTTCCAAATACTGATGTTGAAACCAAAGGAGTATTTTTTCAAGTTTCAGAGTTTACCATGTCAGCAGAAAAACAGGGCAATATTTACTGTTAGGGACAATTCATAGAATCATAGAATGGTAGGGGTTGGAAGGGACCTCTAGAGACCATCTAGTCCAACCCCCCTGCTAAAGCAGGTCAGCCTAGAGCAGGTTGCACAGGAATGCATCCAGGCGGGTTTTGAATATCTCCAGAGAAGGAGACTCCACAACCTCTCTGGGCAGCCTGTTCCAGGGCTTTGTCACCCTCACAGTAAAGAAGTTCCNACTGAAACATGGGAAGTTCCACCCGAACATGAGGAAGAACTTCTTTACTGTAAGGGCAACAGAGCCCTGGCACAGGCTGCCCAGGGAGGCTGTGGAGTCTCCTCTGGAAAGATTCAAAACCTGCCTGGATGCGTTCCTGTGCCCCCTGCTCTGGGGGCACCTGCTTTAGCAGGGGGGTTGGACTGGATGGTCTCCATCTGCTGTGATTCTGTGAAAGAGTAAGTACTTGTCTTTCCACCTGAATACATACTGGTTGAGATGAAAACGGTAGTAACTGCCTTTGAAATGTTTCTAAATACTCTGTGTACCATCTCAAGCATAAAAACATACGGTGCTTGATTGGATAGAAAAAAAAGTTATTTATTACTAATGAGATGAGTCATAGGCACTGCAAAATCAGGATACAGCATGAAAAATGTCTGAACAATTATATTTGCTTCACTGTTCCAATTACCTATTGTGTTTATTTTCAAAATGCAGAGAAATGACTATGGGATCAATTGTCTGTGACATTCACTGATGGCAAGATGTAGGGCTTCAAATATTCTCATCACAACACTTTCTGAAGGCTGTTTGGAACCTTTAGCCCCAAATCTGGTGCTACTTCTCAATAAGCTGGAAGTAAATACACAAAATAGCGTAACACCTGACATTTGGGATGGCTTTTTTACTGTCTAAAGAGAGGCATAATGTGACCCTTGCAGTAGAGCTAAAATGTTTCCCTGGTCATTGCTTGACCATCTGTTATGAGGTAGTAACACACAGATCAGCTTTTCCAAATACTGATGTTGAAACCAAAGGAGTATTTTTTCAAGTTTCAGAGTTTACCATGTCAGCAGAAAAACAGGGCAATATTTACTGTTAGGGACAATTCATAGAATCATAGAATGGTAGGGGTTGGAAGGGACCTCTAGAGACCATCTAGTCCAACCCCCCTGCTAAAGCAGGTCAGCCTAGAGCAGGTTGCACAGGAATGCATCCAGGCGGGTTTTGAATATCTCCAGAGAAGGAGACTCCACAACCTCTCTGGGCAGCCTGTTCCAGGGCTTTGTCACCCTCACAGTAAAGAAGTTCCTCCTCATGTTCAGGTGGAACTGCCTGTGTTCCAGTTTGTGCCCATTGCCCCTCGTACTGCTATGTGCTAATCTAGCCAAATAATTTAAGGTGTATTATGTAATTCTTGCCAATAGTTTTTATTACATGCTAATTATTTTATATTTATACCTACCTTAGGAATTGTGTTCTTCTAAATAAAAATCCCTGGGGCCTTTATCCTAGTTGCCATTTCTAGCAATGTAAGTATGGTCATATTTTATTTTCTTGGCTGATATTTGGATTTCCTGCTCTTACCTCCTCCTTTCTCTGTCTTCTAGGCACAGCCTGCTGCTTCTCTGCCGTTAGCAGTTACTTTCCCTCCTTTCAGCCATATAGCCTGGAGACACAGGAAGACACTTCCTGTCCCTGTGACGTGTGGGAAGGAGGAAGTGAAGTAACCGTAACAGTGAAGAGGTGGAAAGACTTCTCTGTTTTCCTTTCCACCCCCTAGTGGTACTAGGGGAAGAGAAAAAGTTTGCCACCAATCTCTCTTCTTTTAGGAGAGATTAAACTCTTAAACTGAATCAACTGGAATGAGAACTCACAGTCAGTTTGGTTCTGCCAGATTAATACCCGTATTTCCTCAAGTAGCAAAAGGAAACTTCTGCAAAAAATAGGCCAGTAGCAGACTGGATGGAAACAGAGTTAAGGTGTGAGAGAAGGTGAGCAGTAGACATAACAGAATATTTGGAGTCTAGCTACATTGAAATCTTAGCTTTGGCATATTAGAAGGCTTTGTCAGGTGCTGACGTTGTATTTACTATAACTGGCAGTTTGTTATAACTACTGCAGATCAAGATCAAAATCAAAATTACATTTGTTTTGTGAATATATTTACTGTATTTGTTAGTGACACATATGTAGTTCCAGAACGTTTTAAAATGGAAAAAAAAAAAAGAAAATTATGTTCCTCTCCCTGAGAAAAGTGGTATCTGATAGTTTCAATTTATCTTTTTTAATTGAGCACAGTGAGGTTGTTACATATGAAACAAAGGGTTTTGTGGCCATAATTATAATATCATTGATGTCAGTTTTTTGGCCCCATATAATTTAGTAAATTTAGTGCCTCACTATTACTGTTTATCAAGACAGGTTCTTGTTCTGACTTAGATCACGGTAATCTGCCATACCTTGGTCCATGGTTGCACATCTGCAGTTGCCCATTTGCAGTTCAGCATTCCTAATTTCTGTTTCTGATGTTTTTCAGTGTCCTTGCTTTAGAACATGTCCTCAAAGATATAATAATTCCCTAAAATACTGTATTCTACAAGTACATTGTCTCTTTAAGTATCTTCCACTTATTTCTAAGAGTAAATAAAATAGGATTGGCAAGAAATTATTTTTTTCTTTCTACTTCTTTTTTTTTGTTTTGTATGGATTCTCTTAAGGAACAGATGGAGTCATTTGATAAATAACATGGAGGACTGGAAAGGAGATTATTTCTGAAATGAAAGGCAATCTTTTTTAATAACGAAGGCTGGCCTGGATATGAAATGAATCAGAGACTTGAAATTAATAGAAAGGAAACTTGAAAATAAAGGTCACATGCAATTAGTGAGATAAACAATTTGGGAGTTATTTTTACTTATCATTGCATCTCTCAAATGACCACTGGATAATGATTCTTATAAATTCTTATTCAAAAATGAAAGAATGAATCCAAGGTAGTTGTTAAAATGTTTTTAAAAACAGCACTTATGATCTGTTGTGGGGAGAGAAGGTAGTATTTTTTTTCTGTCCAGTCTGATGGTAAATACAAATACTGGTCTTAAGGCTGGAGTCATTCCCATTCAGTAGAATCGCAATGTTTTCAACTTTGTGTCTTCCCTCAGCCTACAATTTGCTATTTACAAGGCATTTTGAAGAGTAGTGTTTTTTCCATTCTTCCTAGGGAACATTAAACCTGCCTATTACAAAGGACTCTTGCTACTATAAACAGAATTCAGATACTCTAGACCATGCGCAGCCTGGAAATCCCATCCTACAAAACAGCTTGTATCTACTCTGGAACCCAATGTTGCAAAATGCAGGGATGGTCCTGCAAGGAGCTCTTACGGATCTCAGCAGGAAGTGAAGTTGCTCAGCACCCAGAATGATGCTGAGATCTCTGTTGTTGCAGTCCCCGTCTTACAGCATACAAAGATGTAAATAGCGCCAGTGCTTTGAAAATGCCTGTTTCATTGTTTGCTGTACAGCAGACCTGCTTCTTTTAGGTGGCTATGAGTATTTGACTTGGTCCTGGAGGTCTTAACTCATCGCTTCTTTGGATATCTGGTTATTATGAGAAGAAAACACACCCTGCAGAGCAAGCAACTACAAGAGAGGAATAGTTTAGTGTAATCCCTTGGTCTACAGGCATGGCAATGCTTTCAGTTGAAATGGCCAAATGTATTGTATGTGTTGAGGACTTTTTTAGCTGATTAAAAACTAATGGGGAATATGAAAATATTATTTGTCACTTGCATCAGTAATTAATTTAATAATCACAGATCGAGCTGTCTTGAAATACCTAGCTCTAAATAAACTGGGTTGATATGATGTCAACTTGAAAAAGCAGCCAGTTTTGAAATGGATGTCAAGGATGCTTTCTAAAAGTTTATTGCAGTAGTAACTGTGTAAGAGAACTGGGTGAATACATTAATATTTGAGCTGTCAGATTTACTATACAGTTTACATGTCAAGTGTCAACCTGATGGGCTGTCTTGGTAAATGGCTACAAACTATATTGCTGTTTAGTGCAAAAACTTTCTAGTTTGATAGTTCATATTTAGAAACTTCTAGCTAGCTCTTTTTCCTTTGAAACTAAATACAGGGTAACATCTTAGGACATGATAAAGTACTGCTTATGCTTCCAGATGGGCTCTGGCCATCAACAGCTGAATTTTGATATAGGATAACAGTGCACTGGTCAGGGATCCGGGCCAAGGGAGGAAGTGCAATGGCACTGAGTATGCTCTGGTATGAACCCCTTGCTCCTGGTAAGATTATATCTCTATTGTTTTCATGCATTGGCTTTAATGGAATTTTTTTGGTCAGCTTCAATAATTGCACTGGGCCCTAACAAAGTAGATTAATGTGGGTTTTAAGACATTTTACTTAGCAAAGGATTATTATTTAACTTTTTAATCATCAACTGTAAGTGTCTGTGGTATTTTCTCCTTGCAGAGAAGATTCTATTCAGATTCTTCTACTGTCACGTAGAAGCAAAATTCCTGTTGTCATACTGAATAAAATTCTAAGAGGAAGTTGCATATATCTCTCCGTTGGTTGAAGCTGCAGGTGTCTTAGTAATGTTTTTCTGTTACTTAGTTCGTGTTACCAGTACCATGAAGGACAACTCTTTGTCCTAGATTAAAAGACTATGGCTATACTTTGTATTTCTCTTATGTCACAGGGCGTGGCTCTGTCAGACTGTAAAAGCTGAAATACTGCACCTTGCATTTACAAAATTTTCCTCTTTTTAACCTTAAGGTGATATCCTTGTTAAATATTCAATGTCAAGTATCAACATCCTTCTCCCAAATATTTCTGCTGTGATGGGTTAGAGGTTAAAAAAAAAAAAAAGAAAAGAAAAGAAAAGAGGCTATGGTTTAATGTTTAGTATAGGTTCTTAGTCTTTATTTTAGACTGATATTTTAGAATGTCAAATAAATGACTAGAGAAGGTTTACTATTTTATGCAGGAATTTATTATATAAATATCTGCTTTATGTGTCAATATGTAGATGAATACATGGCACTATTGTAACATATCTTGTGAATTTATGGTTGCTTTTTTCATGCATCCACTTGAACCTCACATACGCGTTCTAAACTGAAGAGATTAATTACTACCAAACATTATTATTAGCAGGGATAGAAGGAGGAGGTGTATGGCATGTCCTTTTGGAAAGACAGGTAGGTTTGGTTTGGTAACAGTGGCAAGATTAGTTCCCTGCTTTTCAGAGAATTCCTAATAGACTAAATCAGGACAGGACAGGACAGGAAAGGGAACGGGAGGGAAAGGAAGGGAAAAACACAGAGAAAGCAAAAAGGAAGGAAAAAAGGAGAGAAAAATAGGACAAATTATCTATCCTCTATCCTCCGTATGTGTCTCTAGCCATGAAAATGACTCTGCTGAAATCCCGCAGGCTCCTGCAATTCCTGCTTTTGTGCATGACCATGACCGCATTACTTTTGCCGGATCTTAGCATCTTGGAAACATCTTAGCATCTTAGAAAACTCCTGTAGTTAGGGCAGATCAGGAGCTTTGTTCTAAGCATTTCTCTACCCGTGTCCCTAAGGAGCTTGTGTTTGCAACATGTAACAAATAGTTCAGGACTGGGAACCACACAAAAGACAATGACAACGATTCCTTCCATACAAAGACATTGCCAGAGCAGGAGTTAGATGTAACTTTTAGGTATTCACCTAGTATACATACAACAGAAACTGTTTTCAGACTAAGAATCGGAACCTAGGTTTTTCAATACTAGGTGAATACCCTTATAGTCTCAGCTACACAAGCAGTGCTCGCTGTGCTTTGTAATGCAAAATGGTGTGATTTTAGAAAGGAGTGTGGAGACAGGATACAGTATGGTGTTCTGGCTTACTCCTCTTCAAAGGAAAAGAAGATAGGGATTGGAGCTCTTTTGGGAGTACAGAAATGAACTGGAGTCTTTAATGTTCAGGTGAGTGTTATAATTCCTAAAGCTTTGCTGTGACCTCTTGGTGCTATTCTAATACTGATGATAAATGGATTATGTGGCAGATGATTGTGTGATAGGGACTCTGCCTGCAGTTATTATCTAGAGAAAATGTATACTTGCAAACACAGAGGCAAGTGGGACTCTGGAACTGTTTCAACTTCAGTTTCTGCTGTACCAAGACGGGCACACACTGTTCCTCTATGGGGGGAAAGGATAGCGCATCAGCTACTATATTACTTTGGTGCCTCCGTCTGCCAACTGGTTTTATGAACTATGAGAGATGGCGGCATATCCTTAATATTCTTTGACAGTACAATATTTTTACTTAGACTGTCTATTCCGGAATGATGCTTCTCTGATAGAATGGCCAGTCAATCTCACAGCATGATAGAAAACAGATGTAAGATTAGGATGCAAAGTAGTTTTCCAGATACTTGATCCCAGCATGCTGTACAATCCAGCTCTAGAGTTAACCAGCCAAGTGCTGACACATGTCTTATAGCAAAATATCACTCACAGCCACAGTTCAAAGGCCTTGCTACCCTCCAGGGCAATTAATACAGCATCACGTTCAATGGTGCTTGAACCAAATCCATTGAACTCTCAGGGGAGGAATAACGAAGCAATCTCAGAACTCAGACATGAGCAGCATGCTGCTGCAGGTAAAGTTTCAGTCCCTGAGAACACAATCCTTGCTTAAGAATGCTTGTGTGACAATACATTATAAAAAGTAGACTCTTCTGCCATTAAAATTTGTGACAACACTCTCGTTAGCATCACTAAATAAAAGTTCAGACTCTAGATGCGGATCTCCCCTTTCCAAACTATTTATCACAAGGGTAGCTCCAAATGTCTTTCCCTGAGTATTTGGGAGTTGGCTTTTGAATGAGAAAGAGTTTAGAACAAATAAATGAAAGATTTGTCCTGTACATATACTTTTTTGTATGAAGTTGTGTGTATACATTCAGTGATTGTATTGGTAATACTAATAGCTAACCATAATACCTTTTGCTTCAAGGAAGTATCCGAAGTGATCACATTTCATTTTAGAAATTATGGGCAGATTTGAATACTAATGCTTGTATTATGCAGCATTTATTCAACTAATGGTGCCATTGAAAGTACTGAGGCGTCTCATGGTATAATTTAGTACTTGATGTGAACATGATTTGATAGCCACCTTGTACCTGGGACGTCTGAAATTAACTATGTCTATTATATAATTGCGTCATGCTATAGAGTGCAGAGAATAACAACAAGTGGCTTTTAACTTCTGATTTCATTTCAGCAGTTCCCGCTTCGATTTCTATTTATTAGTGTATGGATAATGTGCTCCCACTGATCCTTCTATTGTGGTTATGATAGTTCAGAAAGAAATAAAAGCCATGTGTAGATGTGCTTTACACTCTGCTGAACATAGCTTGAATATTAAATAAAATATTTTTATTCAAGCAATTCTTGGGAATTCCCAGACTGGTCATATCTTACAGAAACCAGTAAGTAGTCCAAGTTTTATTGTAATTAAAAGTAGCATATGAAAATGAACAAATAAAAGAGTAAAATTTTAGTGCTTTTACTGTTTAAGAAAATTAAGATTTTAGTGGTGTCTCCATGCTCCATATTTTTTTCTTTAAGGAGAAACTGTGCAATACCTAGGAAGGCATATTTGCACCTTGTCCTACAGATAAATGTTTATAACAGTCAGTTTATTACCAATCTGCATGTCTGCATTTATTTATCTTTTTTTTTTTTTTATACAGATGAAACATTCATAGATGAGAAAGATGAATCTCACCAGTGCTTTTTTTCTTCTTTCAGTTCTGCATGGTCAGTTCCACATCAGATTCTCCATACTTGTTTTCCTCCTCTATTAATTCCTCTCAGTTATGTAAGTTTCAAATTTTCTTGTAACCACGCTCGATTTCTAACACTTGCATGTAGATGTCATAGATGTGGACAAAGATGGCTGTTTCAGACCTCTTCTTACAACACAGGTGTTGAGATTTCAGAAACCAAATTCAATAACACATATGACATTACTGAGCCTTGACAGAAAGGGAATGATGGTGATGTGAAATCATAGCTAAAGAAGGCAGAGGGGTTTTTGGGCCAATTTAATTAGCCCCTTGAATACATCCTGGTATTAGGGAGATCTGTATTTTCTGTCTTTATATTTGCAGATTATATGATTCCATAAAGCTAGGAGTATTGCACATAAATTATTTCTTTGGTTACTCTAAATATTGTAAGGGGTCTTGTCTAGTGAGCGTAGCCAAGGCTGTTGGATATAAATCCTCCTAAATAAACTATATTTGTTTTATTTTTTGCTGGAACATACTTGCTTTTTTCCAGTGAGATANGAGTATTGCACATAAATGATTTCTTTGGTTACTCTAAATATTGTAAGGGGTCTTGTCTAGTGAGCGTAGCCAAGGCTGTTGGATATAAATCCTCCTAAATAAACTATATTTGTTTTATTTTTTGCTGGAACATACTTGCTTTTTTCCAGTGAGATATTTTCTGGTTTGGTTTTTTTTAGACATCAGCTTGTCAAAAAGATACTGATGATTGCCAAAATTCTGTCCTGATAGAAAGATTGTATAAAAATGTAAGAAGATGCAATCAAAACAATGTAAACTTACTTGGAATCATTATTAAAATTTGTTTTCAGCTGTCTTTTTACCTCAAACTTTATAAATAATACAAAGTGAAAAAACCAGAACAAGTCAAAATGCAGAGGAAAATGTTGAAACAGATGGCTTCAATATTTTGAAACTTTGCTGTAAAGTTCAATACATAAGTTTCCAATTTTAAAATATGAAAGTGTTTAAACAAAAGAATCTCTTATGAAGCAAGCAAACACAATATTCCTGGGTGGTTTTAAGTCTTCCTTTCTGGCCTGCTGCTACCTCAGCTTAATAGTGACAGAAATGACATTTGTCCCGTGTGAAAGGACGTGAACTTTGCATATTTTCTAGCTCTTTCATCAAAAAGCCTATATGTTGCTTTGATTGTCTCATCTCTCATAGTACTTCCTCCAGATCAGAGTGGGAGTACAGTGGAGAAGCAGTTTTGGGGAGATAAGGTGCTGGTTGCCATCTGTAGTGCATCTTTTGTAGGAATGATTATTTTGATCATTTGTGCTGTCAGTTAAGCAAATTAATCCCTGACTGATCACTCTAAAACAATACTTTGAGGATCCGTAGTTAAGTACTTATTTATCTTTCACTATCAGAAGTCAAATGCAAAGCAATGAAAAAAGAATTTTAGTAATTACTAATTTAGAACAAATAGTCAATGAGCTAGAAACTGCTTGGTAAAAGTCTTTGAGCAGTATTAAAGCATATTGCGATAGAATGTATAGCAATGTCTATAAACAGTTAAAAAGAGTCCAGGAAACCACAGTTGTTCTAGAGAAACTAGCCAGGAATTATTAAGGAAAAAAAAAAAGTCATTATTAAAAATCTAAAATTCCACCTTTTTTTTTTTCTTTGCTCATGTATTATCCTTCATTCCCTGTTACTGATTGTGTTTAATGGGCCTCTGATGCCTCCCTTTTATATGATTTTCCTGTCATAGCTCATATTACTTTTATTGCCTCTCTGTAGATCAAAGGCATAGGAAGAAGAAAAGAAAAATGGTGACTGAGAATGATGTCTGCAATCTTCCACATTTTAGCATTATTTTTGTAAGTGTTCTTACCTTGATTTAATGCAGCTTTTGCTCATTATAATTCTAGGAGTCACTGTAGATAATTCTTCACCATCCTGGGTATCCCAACCTTTCATACTTTCATAGAAGTTAGTTAGAAAGAAAAAATCCAAGTCCAATATAATTAGAGATTCCAAGTACATTTCAGTTGCTTTGTTTAAATTTTCTTTGCCATTTGGCTATACGAGCTAGTATAGCTTATAATTTTTGAATTTTCTTTCAAAACTTTGAAAGCTAGAGGCATGACTTTTTCTAAAAGAATGTGAAATTATCCTGTGGCTACAGACACTGATGATTTTAGAAAATCACCAAACATTGTGAGGAAATAGTAGCCTGCTTCCATATATTCATGTGTTGAATTTCAGAAGCCCTAGCGCTTGATATCTCTTTGCCCGGGACGAAAGGTAACTGCTGAGCAGTGTGGGGATTTGTATCTTGTAAGCACTTAAAACTACCATCTGAATTTCATTTGTTATTCTTGAGAAAAGTTTATTGCCCTTAGGTATAGAGTTGTAGTGGTAGGCGACGTATGTATACTTGCAGGAAGTGATCTGTCAGATCGTACGATTTTTGCCAGGGTACATTAACTCGAAGGAAAACTAAGAGCACTCCTGCCTTCTATATAAATTTCCACAGCCTGCTGGTAGTTGTGGCTGCAGTTCTCACAGGGAGTGGCTTTGTTTTGTTGTAGGTATTAGCTATGAAAGTCTCCAAAGTGCTGTGCTGTCTTTGTCTTCCCTCTCTTCCTATCCAAGCCTCTCCCTCATCCACACGTTTGGCCTCTTTCAATGGTGATATCCTTACTAATGCAGTGTAAGTAAGACTTTGGATGATATAATTGCTTTTGGTAATGACTGCATAGCTGAATATAATCTTCCATTAATCTGCCAGCAATTATACTTGTGTTTAGAAATAATAATAGTAAAAACATATTTAAAAGTTGGATGGGCCTGGAAGTTTAAAAGTGAAATTGTACGTCACCTAAATTCTGTTTGGAGGAACAAACTCTATGGACCAAAGGAAATAAAAAGTCAATGAGGGACTTCGGTTAGATTTTATAAGATCTTGAAAAACATGACTGTTGTGTTTTCCTCTAATTTGCAGCATGCACATTGTCACGGAAAAAAAATGGATAAATTTATGTAATTCTACAGCACTGTATCTTTTTCAAAGAAACGTGAAAAACTTTCAGAAGTGTTATTTCAATGGAGCAGTTCCTTTCTGTATTTGGTCAGACTTATGAAAAGTCATGGATTTTGATGTCTAGTAACAGCCTGCATTATTTTCTAACTAAACAAAGCAACCTGTTTCAGGCTTGACCTCATTTTCATACATACATTAGGAAAGCCAGTGATTGTAAACACAGATGGTCTAACACATCATGTCATGCTGCTGCCCTTGTGTTGGAACAGGGCTAAATCTTGCATCGAGAATGAGGATTTTCATGTCAAACAAAGCACTTAATTAAGAACACATTTCAATATTTAATGACTACACAGTAGCTTATTAAAATGTTTGCACGAGTGTTTATGATGTTTGGTGAATTAAATACCAATGTATTTGTTAACCGTAGAACAACTTGCGTTGCTATTGCATCAAATCCAGGCCTTGCCCCTGTGATGCTACAGAGGCTCCCTAGCCTAGAAAACCAGATTTAATCTTTGTGCATCTGGGACAATGTCTGGAGAACTTAGCATGATTTGGGAAGCAGGATACAGTCCGAGGATACAAGGAGAATATGGACGGACGATTTGGTATTCTTGTAGGACTGCTGCATCTCTAAATCAGAAACAACTGGGTAAAACCTCTCTGTTCCAGTCTAGCAGAGCATCTTCTTGACTATTTAGCATTTGGAGGATTAAAGGCATCTGTAGAGATTCCCGCAGCCACACTAGGATGTACATATGTTCACAATCTACTGCAATTTCTTCCCTGAAATCATGGATTGAAGCCATGGGTGGTTTGTTTTCCTGAGTTTAAGGCATGAAGCTTACGAAGTCTGTTACATTTCAAAGTAGAAGTGCACTGATGCAATTTAAATAGATGAAGTTGCAAGATAAATAAATGGCCTTTTAACTTAGACCCTTGAAGAACCCACCAACTCTCTCCCTCTTTTAAACTGTGGGCAAGAGAACCATTTCCTTCTGCTGCAACACATACCTTGTCTTGGTGTATGGTGAAGATACCTTACTGTTTTCATGCCATTGGCTTGTTAAGTGATAAAAATCACAACGTCTGTCCTCTTTCCAGGATGAAAATGTTTCAACATTTCTCTTTTCTAGCAGCTCATTTAAAAATGATAAACAAACATCTCATCACTCTTCTCCTTTGGGACCTTTTCCTCCAGATGAAAGAAAAAATTTCACCATTCAGTTCCCTAAATGATGCTTCTTCTGAGGAAGTCATTGTGGCTTCAAACTCTTACATATGGTATTGTACATACATACTTAGTGCTATGGTCCTATGAGAGATGTTAGCAATTTATACCTCCATCTGCAGTAAGTTATGACCACCTGCATCAGCTCAACCATGCTGCTAATGTGCAAGCACTCCTCCGTTCCTGCTGCCTTCCCAGGTTATCATTTATGCAGGGAGTCTAGTGCCTCCAGAGATGGAAGTCAGGCTGTTACCCATGACCTTCCACGAGAAATGTGGTTAATCAAGGGCACCATCCACCCCAGCAGAAAGAGTGGGTTAACCTTTGGGGAAAAAATTGTGATCTGTTGGTGATTAATTTGAAAAAAAGAAGCATTAATGTTCATAGTCTGAATGGCTTCTTCCAGACTATTCAGAGAGCTCTGCACAACATCATAGTTTCTCTTGTACTGTAGGTTTTTGCATCTCTGATGGTAGAGCTGCTGGATGGGGCCTCTGTCAACAAAGTTATAGCAATCACTTGTCATGTACATTTCTAATTAAATCTGAATTAAATTTTCATTTGAAACAATTTAAAATGAGATTGCAGCTTTTTGCCACCAAATGCTAAGATGTCATAAAAGATATATTTTAAATCTCTACATCAAGGAGATAAAAATTTGAAGGAATGATGGTTTAGGACAGCAGCAAAATTTCATCATTAATTTAATGAATGTTTATTAAATGCAGCAATACTCCTGACACTCTTTAGAATGTAGGTTTTCTCAGTTTCTATTTTCTAGAGTTAGATCTGCCGCTGCGTATTTGATTCTTCCCACTGTCTCATATTCAAAGGAGTAAAGACATTTTTGCTACTCAGTGCAATATGTTATTTGTTTTGCATTTTCATGATGTCTTCCATAGAGGAATCTCAAAGACCTTTGATATGAGTGATGCAGGTTTGCAGCAACCTTAGAGACAGGCAGCATCATGATTAGTGTCTGAACAATAAGAGAAGTCAGACAAAGAGAATTTGAATAACTTAACTAAGCAGACAAACAAGCATGTGGCACAGCCAGGAAGAGAATGCAGAGCCATTCTTTCCAGAGGAGATCTGTTGATTTTTTATTTTATTTTTGCCCTAGCAAATGATTCCTTAAGCAATGTAATTTCAATTGTTCTGAAATAATTTGTGATTTGATGAGAATTTATGCAATGGTTTTATCTAAAAGCTGAAAAAAAGGATGGGCTTCATTCCTAACTACTGAAATGAACATTTTTACTTTTTTATTTAGGATTTTTTTTCAGTGTGCCCACCCTGGAGAAGGTAAGGCCTCTCTCACCTCTTCATGTAAGCAGGAGGGAAGGAGAGCTAAGGAACGTAGTGTTCAGTATGCTTCAAGGTGGGAGAAGGGCGCATGGCTGTAGGTGGGATTCCTGGCCTCTCAGGCAGACAGAGCAAATGAATTTTGCTATTCCACTCTCGTACTATTACATAAAAGTACAACAACAGATTTTTTTTTTTAAGTCCTTTGCTGCTTCCATTCTCAAAAAACCCTTTAGATCTGAATAGGCTGGCTTTGAAATATCCCTAACTGAAGTATTTAGACTAAGCATTAGAAAGCTAAAGAGAAGTTTTTAAGCTCTAACAAGCAGAGGGAAGAAAGAAATATAGCTTTTTGTTTGACCAAAAAATGACATTAATTTTGTTAACTGAGTGCAATTTTCAGTTTGTTTGCTTAAAAAAATTGTTTACACAGTTTTGCTCCTAGGCTTTAGTCATGTGTGTTTTCCTCTGTGAAAACCTGGGTTTCCTTACATCTTCACCTGGGTGTGTTATCCTTAGGAGCATATGCTGGGGTACAGTGAGTTGTCTTTGTTATTATTTCTAAAAAAATAACAATAAAATTTTTTACTTATGTCACCTCATTGGCCCAGATTATTCTGCAGAAGTTTAAGTCATTGTTGTTTCCAGTTATGTCTGGAAGGATGAGCCAGGTGTCACACTTCACCTGCAGCTGGGCTGATACTTCTTCACCTCCTTGGAATCTGGAATAGTTTTTCAAAACAGATTTGTGGATAATGCTTTGTGGATAACCTAAGCCAAGACATTTAGAAAATTGTTTGGAGTTTAACTCTGTTAAAAGGAGTGGGAGAAAGGCATGTTTGTTCTATTGTCCTGTAGATATTTGGTATATTGTGTAAGTTGTTGCACAACTGGAATCAAATTCATAAAGTTTCACTGTCCATATATCCCTAATGGTATAGCTAATCATTACAGTCACTAAATATTTTCCCTATTTATACCAGTCCCGTCATGAGAACTCAGCTTGACCTTGCAGATTGGGACGAGGCTACTGAGGTATGTGTGAATTACTTTGGAAGTTTAATTATTTTTCCTGCTCAAATAGTAGAACATGCTGCAGTGCTTAAATTGGGGAGCAATTCCCAGAAGATAATTGATCAGGTTTTCACCCCTTTTTGCAAATACTGTGCAAATATTTTAAGCAGCTTTTCCTGCAGTTTGCTTGCCTACTTTGTCATGCTACGTAGCTATCTCTGTGTGAACAAATTCAGGTCAGCTGATTTTTTACAATCTGCTCCATGTAGATCACTTTAATATTGTTTTTTTACCAAGACTGTCTGGCAATCTGCTTGTTTCTAATTCTAATGCAGTGTTGTAAATGCTTTAGTATGGGGGCTTTGTTCTCTCGGGCTAAGGAAGAAAGAAAAACAGAAAGAAAATGTAGAAGATGAGTTCATCTGGGAAGTTTGAAATTAAGATTTCTCCCTGAACCTGTCGTAAGAAAAAGCATTGGACATATGGACCTAGTGTTCAAAACTTCCTGATCCTTTTCTGATTCATGATGGGAGATATAATTTAGGCTTACTAGCTTTCAGGAATCTTGAGATCTCTTTCTCAGCCATCATATTTATGCCATCTGATTGCATCTATGTTCATTCACATGGTCCTGTTTGGATCTTGTCAGATCTTTGCCTGGTTTATGTAATTCTCCTGGGTGCCTGAGCTATGAACGTGGGTATAATTTCACAATCCTGAAAAGTTTTGTTTAGATTGTGTAGAGTAGAAATAGAGGGGATTTGCATTTAAAGTTTATGCCAAAAAGTAGTGGCACAGCTGGGACTAAACTCTGAGCTCCTCATTCCTAGACTAGTCTTAACAGCAAGACTATTCTCCCTGTGTTTACAGATCATTCTCTGATGCAGATAAATATTATGGTATGAAATACAATTCAGCTGCTTTGCATCAATAAGGAACTGACCTTTTGTAAGAAGACACAATTTCAGAGTTTGATTATCCACTTGAAATCTATTTTGATTTCTTAAGACAGGGACTATAATCCAGAAGAGACCGTGTCTATCACAGATTAAAATTAATTTTATTTCATTCTATATCTGTTCTATCTTGTAATAAGGTTATACAGGAGAAAGCTATTTTTTTTTTAAATCATGTAACAGTCTGCTAGGTGTTTGGATTCCATGCCTATACTGTGTAATACTGGCGCCTGTTAACCTTGTTAAGCTTGTTTCTTACAGAAAGACACACTATACATGATTATGGGCTGGAGGAAGACAATGAACAAAACCACTGCAAAATTAATTGCAGAACTATACTCACTGAATAGAATTGATAATGAAAAACATGACATGGAAAGAAAAGTTAATGAAGAGAAGGAAGATAGCAGAATGACATTAAAGAAGAGGTGAGATTTGGATTTGATCTTTGTGATTAAGAGTTAGTTGCTGTTACTTTTTATGATTCAATAATATTGAGGTTCAATTATATGGGAGGTTCCTCAGTTGTCTGCATCTTTGAAAATGCTGTAAATTAACCTGAACTAGAGGGACTGCCATAAGTATTTTGGAATCTTTTGTAATGTATGTGGTAGCCAGGAAAGGCTGTGACTGAATTGTGGGGTGGGAAAAGACCTTTCTTTTTTTTTTTCTTTTCTTTTCCCTTTCTTGGTTGTTAATAATGATCACCAGTCATATGCCATTTCTGGTGATCTCTTGATTCTTTCTCTTCTGGGAGCAATATTTTTTGTGGCTTTTTGACATGTTTAGCTGATTCTTCACCCGACATTTCATTAACTCATTGGTCTTGATTTTCCCTTACAGGGATGAAAATTGAGAGCAGCATACTGGTGCACAGCTAGCGTGAGTGCTACCAGGTTTGAATTCAGTGACAGAATCCTCCCTCCCACTAATGTACTGCTCAAAACATGCTAATGTGTCTTTCGGGCTTCTGAGACTGCGGCTAGAGGTTGGCTAATAATACAACCCATGTAGTCTTCACCCTTTTGTTAATGACTGCTATTCTAGCACAAGCTCTTGCACAAGAAAGTGGTGAACCTGATTGGGGAATTGATTTGGCTTAAAAAGAAACTGGCAAACACCCCTACTTTATTTTTCAGCTAAATCATTTTCAGCTCTAGCTTGTTGGATGGCTGCCAACTGCATATAATGCTCTGGTACAATGGGTAAGAGCTGGTAGCAGGGATGTGAGATGGTCATTATTTTACCCTAGCACTGCTGTGAAAAAGTTATTGTGAAAAGGGAGGAGATGCCTTCAGATGTTTTGCCTGTATTGCTACTGCTAGATGCCAGGACAAGCCTGCAATTCTTGTTTAAACTAAGTGGAAAATACTCCCTGTCTGGAAACCTCAGAAATCTTCCTCCTTCCTTGTTTTGAAATTATTTAAAAAAAAAAAAAAATTCCAATCTTGAGCACTTTTGTAATTATATCCTAAGTGTATTTTTTTTCTCTGGATTTCTGTATTTACCTTCTCTGAGATTTCGCAGATGCCTTTAGCACAATACATGCAGGGAGCATGAAGACATTCTTTGTTGTGGACAAAAACAATGCACCTGGCAATAATGTGATATATTTTCAGGGACTATCTAAGTAGGTCAGTCCTGATTGGGGCGAGGAGAACAAACTCAGTTTCTGTTGAGGGAAAAAAGAATCCTGTGTCCTTCTTGGTGCTGAATAGGGCAGAAAATAGCAAAGATGTTTTGCTGTTCTTGGTAGATATTGACAAGAAATGCAGTTAAACCTTTATTTAAAGGTTTCCAGAGGCCTACACCTGTGTAATCCTCTTTTTCTCCAGTGTTAGTCTACGGTAGTTGAACTGCTGATTAATGTAAATACAGTAACATAAAATTGGAATACCTAATGGATAAAGGAGCACTCTATGATTTTTTTTGTGTTGTTTTGTTATTATTATTAGAGATTGTTTTTCATTGTGTGCTGCTGCCCAGAGCCAAGATCAATTGCATCCATCTGCAACTTGAGCTGTGGGTGATTTCCAGTTGTGCATTCTATCTCTATTCCAAAGCGCAGGGTTCCTATTTTGACTTATACTAGCAATAGACTAGTATTTTCATTTTTTTATAGTTATAGTAATTCCCATAAATAAATAAATAAATATTTATTTATTTAAACCCTTCCATAAAGACTACTGTCTTTGGCCTTGATTCTGGCATTGTCTTAAAAGGGACATTATGGATTTAGGAAGGGGAAAACAGTGTTTGGCAATACCAGAAAATTGAAAGCACTCAAATACAACTGAACATTGTCAAGATTCCTGGTTCCATTTAGAATAAAGCAGAATTTTCCTCACTGCAAATTACCTCACACTTAGACACTCTGCCAGCTGACAAAATTGGATTTTTTTTACAGCAGCCAAAGTATTGTATTTACGTTATCTGAGTGCATAATTAAGTCATTAAGCTGAAAGTTTCCGGGTTTGAGCATACGAGGAGAACATTTGAAGAGTTAGAAAGATTGTGTAGTGCTAAGACACTATAGAGTGTCTGATGGGTGCCATCAGAAAGGGCTGAGCTCAGCCAGAAGGGGATGTACGAATATAAGATACTGCTATTTCTAATGTCTTATTTTGACCAGCAAAAGACACTGTATGTCATGATCACAGGTGTAGCTTGCTTTGTGTGCAGGACCGTTATAAGCATGTAAATGTCACACTTTTAAAACTCCAGGAAAATGGCAAGCAAGGTGTAATATTAGCTGCCTTATACAGAGTTCCAATTTTGAATCACAGTTCTCTATCTTATTATCTTTTTGTTGCTGCTTTTGGCCTTTACCACTACTAAATGACATGTCTGACTGCTGCGCTGGCTGAGGCCTGCCTTCTCCTATCATTCTTTACCTGCTGTCTACAGACGCCCTAGAGAGGGAGGAAGGAAACGGGCGTGAAATGAGAAGGAAGGAGGTTAGGAGAGAGGTTCTGAGAAATAACAGCTTCCTCCTACTTACACAACTCTGTAGTTTCGGTGAATATTTTCATTAATGACTCCCATGGTGGAATAGAGGGATTGCTAGACTTATGAAGGGCTTGCAAGTTTGTTAGATTTAAATGAGAAGTCAAAATAATCTGAAGAGTTGAAGATATGACTTGGAAAAGTCAGGATATTGTCCAGAAAGGAGAAGTGGAAGTTCAACATTTAGGTAGAACTAATTGACTGCTTCAGTATTAGATGTAGGAATATGGGCTAATACCAATTCTGAAGGAGAACATCTAGCTTAGATTTATACCTGGTTATGAGTTGCATTCAAGCCAAGAGCCTCATGATGCTGTGAATAAAGCACGCATGACCGTGTGTGGAGCACAGCCTGCAAGATACGTGGAGTCAACTTTCTACTCCGTTCCCTCCAGCAGTCTCAGCTGAGGTAGGGTGTCCAGTTCTGGGCACTGCATGTTGTGAAGGATATTGGCCAATTGGAGAGAGCACAGCAGAGGGCAAGCAGAATGGTCAGTGACTTGAAACACAGGGAAAATATGAATAAACTGGTGTTGTTCAGACTAGATAAAAGACTGAGATTCACTGTAAAATGCAGAAGATGCTGCAAAGAGAAAGGAAATAATCTACTCTCTGTGTCTAACAGCTGGGACAAGAAATTGTGTAATTACACTGCAGCAAAACATATTTAGATACTGAGTTAGGATAAACCTTCCTGAGAAGGATAGTGGCATACAAGTATAAATTACTAGCAGAGGCTATTGAGTCTCCATTACTTCTCCAAGGAAATCTGAAGAAATATAAACCATAGATCTGTCAGGAATGGTATGGATGTTATGGTTCTCCCTTGTGGAGGGGGTATGGACTGAAGGTTTTCTCCAGTCCACTAGAGAGAGTATTTTTTTTAACCTGAGTAACTATGTGTGACTTCTTTATTTTTCCCCTCCCAGCTGGGAGACAGAGATTAAGAAGTGAGGGCAATAAGAAGCATAAAATCACAAGATAATTTAGGTGGGAAGGGACCTCAGTGGGTCTCTTGACCACCCCTGTTCAAATCAGGGTCAGCTATGAGATCAGACGTGGTTACTCGGAGCTTTATCCATTTGAGTCTTGAAAACCTTCAAGGATGAAGACACACAAGTAGCTGCTTTTACCACTGACCTGCTAGTGCCTCCCTTTCTCAGCTGGTGCCCACACGGTGAATGTTTCTCCTATTCCCTGGCCCAGTACAATCAAACCCCCCGCCTCTTTGACTTCCTTTTCTAACTCCTGAGTGTGAAAGAGACTTCAGTACTTGCTCAGGATAGCTGTACAGGCACCTCGTACCATGAAACTTGAGCAGAGACCNATTCCCTGTCCCAGTACAATCAAACCCCCTGCCTCTTTGACTTCCTTTTCTAACTCCTGAGTGTGAAAGAGACTTCAGTACTTGCTCAGGATAGCTGTACAGGCACCTCGTACCATGAAACTTGAGCAGAGACCCTCTGACTGTGCGTTCACTGAGTCCTAGCTAGTATCCCCATGGAGACACCATCCTTGAGTTAGAAGCGGGATTTTTCAAAGGAATTCAGGAGACTTCAGCTCTGTAAAACACTGCCCTCCTTTAGAAAACCCTACACCTAAATGAATACAAGATTTTTCTTTTAATCTCCTTCTTGTGGATGTTTTAGGAGTCACTAGATTGAGAATAATGCTTATTTTACATGAAACAGTTGAGAGAGCAATTCCATGGAGAAGACCGAAGTAGAGGAAAAAGATAAACAGGTACCTTGGGAAGCATTGATCAGTTGAATGAGTGGGAAGAAATGAATATGAAATAGGACAGCGTGGCTGACTTTTGTATCAAAGGGAGAATGATGCATACTTAAAAATAGTTTTCTGATTGTTTCCTAACCACAGTGCTTATTCTTCAGTTTGTTCTCCAGTTTCTTATAATTTTTCTAATTGTTCTATAATAGGATTGTTATGAGGAGATACTCTTGCTAATAGGTGGCTCAATCTAGCTTCCTTTGAAGACGAGAGATTTCTATTGATTTCAGCGGGAAATGAATTAAGTCCATTTTCTTTAAACTTGGCACCAGTTGTCATCACTTACAGCTATTGTTCAGGAGATGGTGAGTAATAGGAAAGATGGGAATTAGTGTCTGATTGTGTTTCCCAAAATGTGCTCTGGGCTAGATCCAAATTAAATTCATGTTTGTATAAACTGTCCAACATATCAAATTGTCCTTCTCCAGCAGTTTCTTCTCTTTGCTTGCTACCATCCTGAACCATTTTATTTGCTTTACCTTCCCATCTGGGCCTTCAAGCTCTACTGGCCCTCACTTTGCTTGGGGCCTCAACAGTTGTGGCCCTCAAATTGGGGATGGAGTTCTTATTGTGCAATAGGTTTAATAAGTACCATATGTCCTCATGATGTTTCCCTGTCCAGACCAATCCTGTTCTTTTGTTGTTTGGATGATCTAGTTTCCTTCTTTAGCAGACTGCTGAGTTGAAAATATCCATGCAAATGGTTTCATTCCAGTGAGCTCCAGTGATGGAGGCCTATTTCCTCTAACAGCTGGCCATATGTCATTGTAAAATTGTAAATGCTCAAAACTTTTGCTCCTGTTCCCAGGAGTTCCCCCATTAAAATGATTTTGCATTCACTACCTGCCAACAGGGCCTGTAAGTGAGCCAGAAAAGCAGCAGATTAGGCTTAACTATGAATTCTGAGTGGAACAGAGGGGTTGGAGATTGAATTTTTAGCTGAAAAAAAAAATAGGCCTTTCATGAGAAACAAAAAACTGAGTACCAAGTGCTCTGTGGGGCCTTTGTATTGAACTGTAGTTCACAATTAACACCTCTGCTTTTTTCTCACCATGGGAATAGCAATCCTCCAAAAAAATTGATTGTGTTAAGATTTGCCCTCCATGTTTTGGAGATCATCTTCCAGCCAGATCCTCTTATTTCTCATTTCTGTAGGCAGACTTAAGTCATTGTGACTTTCTCTTTAAAAAGAAGCTGGGTATTAACTAAACCATTCCAGTCTTTTCCCCAGGCTTGTAGTCAATGGATCTAAAGTTTTAATCCTTTCAGTTTTACAGACCTGCAGAAATAAGTAGAGAAAAGCCTCTTGTATATTTTCACCTTTAAGTGCCCAACTTTTCAGTGTTACGAACAGACCAATTATGTAGTACAACAGATGCTGTGGTCTTTCATCCTTCACAACAAGGAATAAAAAATAGTCAATTACACATTTGCAACCTGGAAATGTTTTCTAAGGAGTGAAGCTATCTTTCTATAATGAATATTTATAATATGATTGTTTCAGTTCTTAATTATCACAGCATACCTCTTCCATTTTGCTTCTATAACCTATGCTTGTGAGCATGGCAATTTTATCTTTTTTGTGATATGATTTGTTAGCACATATGAGTTTGTGTTTCTAGTAAAAGACCATTTCTTTTAAACAATTTATCTGTTTTCCTTTCTCGTATGATTAACTTGGCCTACAATCTAGTGATTGCCTGCTGATGTTGAAATGTAGTGTCACTGTTCGTATTTTGTTAAATCGGAATAATTATACTTTGCCGTTAGTGTTTTATGTAATAGATACAACATATTTTTGTTTGACAGATGGAGAGGGAGAGGACTTGCCATCTTTTATTTACTATTAAAATTTACTTAATGTTGTACTTTGTGGAGCTGTACTTACTTAGGTGCTTGATAGTGGAGAACTGTTAAGCAAGAGATAATTGAATGCTACTTAAGTGTTATGTAGCCTTATGAGACCTGACACCAGTTTATAAATATGGAAAGAATATTTTGGTGGTTGACATAACATAAAAATTAAAATAGTTAAAAACAGGAAGACAAAGGCCACCACTAACCTGTCAGTTTAGCCTTAACATATGCTCCCTAGAGACATGTTTTCGGTGGGAGTCCATAGAAGAGAACCTGAAAGGAAAACAACTCAAGCTAAGCAAAGGCACAGGACCACTTTCCTTATTTGTGTTGGTTTTGTTCTGCTTTCATTTTTGAAGAGCCGGAAGCCAGAACAAAAACCCTACTCCTATTCCCTTTGTGATAATCAGCCTATAAAACTAGTAGCTAGTGCCATAAATAACAGCTGTATAACTGCTGAAAGGTCTGGCAACTGAAATGTGTGGTGATGTATGATAGAATATTAAGTGATGGCTTTAAAATATTATTGGTGATACATTTTCTCTTTCTCAACATAACTGAGAAAGAAAATACGAGGGCCAAAAATAATTAAAACGGGCTTCAGATTTGCTTGGCTTTTTCTTAAAGTGGAATTGAAATAGGAACTTTATATCTATGTATATATATAGGGGTTTTATGATATTTGACAGCATAAAATTATCGAATTTAACATTCTGTATTGTGAGTAGTCTAATATTCCTTAAGCAAGTGAAGGAAACCATGCCACCATGATCACACTGAAATATTAAAAAAACCCTGCATATTTCAGCCAAATACAGGTAGCAAGATAGATGAAAGTATTTTAGGCTTTTTAGTTGACATACTTCACTTTTTGTTCTTCCTACTTCACACTGCTTGACTTGAGCTGTAGTCTAAACTGTGACATGGCCCATTGTTGGGATTTGGAGATCATGAAAAGCATCAGACCATGTTACAGAAACAAAAGAAAATAATTTTTGTAACATTTCTCTGGGGTAATTCTTAGATCAGAGCAACCTTAAAGGACAAGGAGTGCACATTTATATCAGAATACGTGTCAAAAACCCCCTAACCTTTGAAACAAGGGAAATTTCAGGAAAAATCCCCAAATGATTGATGTCAGAAATACATAAAAACTGTAGAATAAAACCAAAATTTGTTCAGAAGCATCATTTTACAAATTGTCTTTTACCCATTCAGTTGTCAAGTTGCAAGGAAAAGATACAGTATTTGTCTTCTGTCTAGTAGTTATTGACAATTTAGTTTGAGACATTCAGAATTATGGTCTTGTTTTGGGACAGGTGACTGTTCAGTGTCTTTCGAATAGTTCCTCACACTTCACTTACAGTGACGGTGGTCCCAGTTCTTGAGCTGTACATGCATGATTTTTTTTTTTTAATTTTTTGACTCCTGAAATTTTAGCTTTCCACTCAAAAGGCAAATAGGATGACTGACCACAAGCAGTATTACTGCTCTTCCAGGTACATGATCATGTACTTCACGTGTTTCATGTTCCCTGGGGAAAGAAATGAAAATACTGGCAAACATGACCTTCCTCATGTCATCATGGTGCTATTGATGACAGATGTGTTTCTTTGATTTGTTTACTTCTACCTTTACAGAATGAAGGTTAATCTGTTGATGTTGCGAATGCTTCCCCTGCCCAGTTCATGATATTTCACATTTTTATTATAAGCGTCAAGAAGATAAGCTTTTTGCTCAGACACTGGCCTTTCATAACAAACCCCATACCACACATTGTTTATCAAAGAGTAGTAATATAGAAAGCTCTGTTATTTAAAATTTTTTGGCTAATCGCAGAAAAAATTGATATAAAGTTCATTTTATTATGGATTTCAGTGCAACTTTTTTTGACTACATCTTATAGAAGTAATTTAAAAATATAAGCCCATTCTTGTAACTCACAAAGATTTACACATTCTTTCTAGTTTTTTCTTGTTCTGTATAAATCTTAAAATTACATTAACTTTTTTATTTGGGAAAAACGTAGATGCTCTTTATAAGTTATAGTCAGGCTGGCATTAAATATAAATAAACCTAATAATAGTAAATAAAATACAGGTACCAAGGCCAGTGTGACCTTTGACAGCTTAAAATGCAATTTTGTCCTTAAGTTTGATCTGCACTGGTGTAGTGTTATTAATAATAATAATGAGATTGTCATTGCTTTCAAGAGAGGTTTTAAAACAGTGTGTTTTTACAGCATCTCATTTGGTGGTTTCTGTACTTTTGATAGGGTTCAGCTGCCTTATACTATCAAGCGTCACCTAAAAGCAGAGGTAAGAAATTATTTTGAAGTCTGACCTTCAGAAACAGTCCCATGACCCTCGCGGCTGGGATTTTAAAGAAAACCACTCAATATGGTGAATATTTCAATAAAATTGTGCATCCTGGCAATGTTATATTGTCTGATCAGTCCATGCATTTTTTTAATACGCTAGCAGTTAATGACATGGAAGTCTTGTATGGCAGTAGTGCTTAGTTGCTTGATATGAATAGCCATTTTGAAAGGGATGGAACCTATCTCATTGTTTCATATCAGATTACAATGCTCAGTCATAATTATGGGCCTTGACTGGGTATGAAACACTGACTTGGAGATGAACTGAATCACATCTCATACAAATTTTTATTCCACTCAAAAAACCATAGAATGCCAGGTATGTCCTTTTTGCAAACTATTTCACTGAGTCAGTGGTATGATTTTCTGCAAAAATTCCCAGATAATAACTTTTTTTTTTTAAATGAAGTGCTTGGAATCTTCCAGGTTTTTATAACCTAAAAGTAGTTTATAACTTGTAGAAAGTAAGGGGTAATTCAAGAAAATATTGGAATATTTTCCTTGTCGTGGGTCTTTTCATCATCCCTACCATCAGTTGCTGTCATGACTCCTGGATGAAGGTTTCCCTGCAGACAGAAGAACTCTCCACACATCCATGTGGAGGTCACGTAGCTTACCTGGGAATGAATAATGCAGCTGTGAAAAGAATAACATCCTAATAGCTGCAAAGAAGATGTTTGAGCACAGTGACATTCCGGTGATCATCAAGTATAGCTGAACTCTGAACATATTTATTGCTGAGTTGGTCCTTGAGAGAAAAAAAACATCAGAAAAGGGTGGATAATGTGGTACTGGCACAGGGGATGAGTTATGAGCTATCATTCATAACATTTCATTTCTAAAAGCTCTCCTTTTCCAGTGGCGGCAAGCATTTGTTTTGGGTTTTTTACACTTTAAAAAAACTCAACAACCCAGAATCCCTAACCATAAACCAAAACAACAACAAAACAAAACAAAAAACCAAAACACACAGAGGAGCCAGTTTTAACTTGCACTATTGCCTAAAAATTCTGCTCTGGCTCTGCCTTCCAACGCTGTCTCACAGGTTCTCTGTGCCCCCATAGTAATGGGCTTTGGAAGGTGGGCAGACAAAAAGTGCAGTCCACAGACTGCCTTGGTTGATATCGTGTGCCTCAGTGACACCAGGGCTGCTTTAGTTCTCCTGAGAAGCCCTGTATTTCCCAGAAGAAAGAAGCAAGGTCTTGATTCCCTTCTCGGGAGACCAGTGTAGGCCTGAACAGAATTTTACCCAATGTCACTGCTGTCCTTAAGGCCCTTAAGCAAAATTTATATAGTGTGCTAGCAGTTTTGTTTATTTTGTTGGCTTGAAAGAGATTTAGATTATACAATATCTCTGTCATTTGAATAAGGCATAAGACTGAAACACTGATGTTTTGTGAAGATTGGAAATAAAATGTAGAACATCTATGGAACAGTAAGTGATGGCTTTAGAAGCACTGCTTTTTGAAGTATCGTGGCGGTTTTCGTTCTTTTTCTTACATATTTCGTGTAGTTTCTGTTCTTTTACTTTAGTAAGACTGTGGCCTTTCCTATTTTCTATAATAATAATAATACTTCAAAAGGACTTTTCACCTAGGAATCACTAGACATTTTACAAATATCCATTAAATCTCATAGCATTGCTTGTCACATTCAGGCAGATATTTATGGAACTTGCATATTAAAAGCATCATCTTTGTACCTAGCATGCCATCAATGATGACATTATTTTATACTTGTTTCTTTCCTTCCAAGCAGCATAGACACTTCATTCATTGTTCAAGATGGACAAATCTATTGAAGATGAGACTTTCTTCAGTTTTATTTGTGAGTAATTTTTAAGCTAAGAAGAATCGTCTCAATTTCAGTCAATTGCTTCTCTGGCTTCCAGAGGCCTAGGAGGAAATCGGGTGAAGGTATTTCATTTGGGGAATGTCACGTTTTGGAAAATATATTGGAGAACGTTGTCTAAGGATTTTAGTTCTGCAGAAACTTTCAGCTTTAACTTTTTGTATGAGACATATGAACAGTTTTCATGGAGTTAAAATCTAGTGTCCTGTCAGGTCTTACTTCTGTCCCAGGTTCTCATGGAGGCTTTCAGTATCGTGAGAATCATCAGAATGTATGTGTTTAAAGGGGTTAAACTGATACCCTCAATTCTGGCATTGCTTGACTTTTTAAAGCATGACCTTACAAAAGTCCTTCAGTATTGTTGCTTTATCTGTAATAATAAAGAGAAGTTGATTATGTTTGAGGAACTCCTTGGTTTCTGGAAATTATACTCCACTTTCACTTCTCCAGGGCTCACTGTTCCCTGCAGAGCTCCCATATAACTTCCCTCTTAGCAGACCGCACCACTCCTGAAGTTGGGAGGCAAAGATGAGTCAGCCACTGGCATTATTGTATTTTTGGTGGGAGGAATGGAGCTTCTGTCTGCTGCTGCTGTTGGGAAGGGTTGGCTGGGAAGACTTGTGAGTGATTGACAAGCTAGCTGGTGTGAGGCAGAGCAGAACACCTTTTTCCTGGCCAGCTTTATTATTGTGACCCGTCTCCTATGCCAGCAGCATATTTCAAGGAAACGTGAGATGCAGCTAGGCTGACCAGATCATGGCAATTTGAGGAGATACAATAGATGACAGGTTACCTTCAGTGTTATTTCCAGTAGACCTTTGACATCTGAGGGTGAGGATCATGTGGGATCTGTCAAGAATTTGTCCATTGCAAGCACCCATGAGTTAGAGCATCTCTGTCGTTGCAGATACCTGGCAGATGACATCCGGAACTGAGTAAGAGAGTCACGTGTGCTCGATGTGTGAGCCATTTTGTGGGTACTTGTAAACAGACTTTTTCTATCATAAAACTGATTAAATCAAAACAAGTTCCTAAATAGCCTCAAACAATAATAGCTGTATGTAAAGCAGGACATTACTCAGATGGATTTTCAAGACATTCTAACAGTCTTCTCACTAATACTTTTTCCTCTTCAGCCCTGAGGTCATATTTTGTCTGTATGTTTTGCTGAGTGTGTTGTAAGAACTCTATAAATAAAAAGTTATAACTGTGCGTTTGCATTTTCCTTGATTAAAATGCCATGTAAATGTATTTAAAATTATATGCAAATGATATGAAAGCTCCAGGCGTATTTTTTCCAGCAAGACCCTCTGCATGGCAAAGGTTGTTAACAGAGCAAGGATTTTTTTTTTTTTTTTTTAA
>VZSC01014905.1:1278298-1293278 GCA_013398225.1 Steatornis caripensis
GAGGTTGTGGAGTCTCCTTCTCTGGAGATATTCAAAACCCGCCTGGATGCATTCCTGTGCAACCTGCTCTAGGCTAACCTGCTTTAGCAGGGGGGTTGGACTAGATGGTCTCTAGAGGTCCCTTCCAACCCCTACCATTCTATGATTCTATGCGCTGCTGGCTTGTGGTCAGCTTGGTGTCCACTAGGAGCCCCAGGTCTTTTTCTGCAAACCTGCTTTCCAGCCAGTCAGTCCCCAGCCTGTTTTAGTGCAGGGGATTATTGCTCCCCAAGGGCAGGGCTTTGCACTTCCCTTTGTTGAACGTAATGAAATTCGTGTTCGCCCATTTCCCCAGCCTCTCCAGGTGCCTTTCTATGGCAGCACAACCAGCTGGTGCATCAGCCACTTTTTCTAGTTGTGTGTCCTCTGCAAACTTGAGAAAGGTACACTCTGCCTGACCATGCAGGTAATTTATGAACAGCGCGGGCCCCAGCATTCACCTCAGCTATGGCATACACCACTAGTGACCGGCCTTTGGTGCAATGACTTTGTGCCACTGATCTCAACTCTGAGCCAGGCAGCGCAGCTCATTTTCAGTCTATCTCACTTTCCATTTATCTAGCCCATACTTCATCGTTTGTCTGTAAGGGTATTACGGGAGACAGCGTTAAAAGCTTTGCAGAAGTCAAGGTAACCAACATTCACTGCCCTCCCTTCATCCTCTGAGCTAGTCGTGTCATCATAGAATGCTGTCGAGTTGATCAGGCATGATTTCCCTTTCATAAATTCATCTGATTTCACTATGGGCTATAGTTACATTTTTAATATTGTTAAAAAACAAAACAGAGAAACATAGGAGATGGGGTTAAATCGGGAAGCTTACATCTAATTGTGAATTCTGACATATGGATTCATTACCTGAAGCTCAAATCAGTGGTGTCATACATAGAACCTACTACAACAACATCCTAATTGGATCTAAGATATGTGTATCTTTGATTTCATACTCAACACAATTGACAGCTCATACCTGACTGGTGGATTTCCATATTGTTTTGTATTTCAGGGTGTTAAATGACCACCACCGCTGAGATGTACTAAATGCCTGTCTCTCCAGCCCTTTCATGACCCATGGTCTCCTTTGCTCCTTGAGTTTTGGAGTTGCCTTACCAACTGATACCTGTGGAATTTGCTTTCTTGTAAGGCCATCCTGTCTTATTAGACTGCTAGACTTTCTATTTAGCCTAATTTTGTATACATTTAAACAGTGAATTCCTTAGTCTCTTGGCAGACAATTTATTTGGTTAATTGAGCTTTGTTACTCTTTCATGCAACGATCATAGTTGCCTTTGAGGGGTTGTCCTTGTCTGCTGTAGTCTTGTACATTGTGAAGATTTTGGCATTGATAAAACGCTTTTGGCCGGACTGGATGTGTGTTATTTACTCCTATTTCTTCAGAGGTAATTATTCAAAGGTTGACTATAACATCAAACAAATAATCAAACCTACAAATGCTTCTGATCAGCTTGTAGCTGTCTGACAATGCTGGGCTTAGTGGCATGTGCATGTTATTGGGCACAAGCCATTGAGCTCTGGAGGGGATTCAGAGCCAGAAGTCAGCAGCCTAAATGGATCGGCCAGAAAACAGGAACTGAGCATTTTGAATCTCCATTCAACAGTGTGTGCTGTGAGTGCCTGTGAAAATCTGGCCCTCCATATTTTCATGGGCATTTTAATGCCTTGGTGTGCCGTTTCTTGGAACAAAGTAACAGGAAATCTGTGCTTCTCATCATCTCTCAGTTGCTAGATATCGGAATTATCTTGAGGACAAGATCTCTTTTTGTTTCTACCTCATAAGGGACTTTTTGAGGCAAACACTTTCTTGGAAAAACATGGACCCAAATGCAGCTATTGAAATACTTCGCATTAAGAGGGTTTCTTGAGGGATGCTGTATGCAAGGCTTGTTGAATAAGATCCCTTCTGGGTGGCCTTTGTCCATCTCCCAGTGTTTTCATGACACATCTTTAACCACAAAGAGGAATTAAAGGCCTTCACCTCAGAGGTTCAGGGAGAGTGGAAGAAGGTCCTGTCTGAACGATGATATGCCCTACACTTTTGTTCCTATCGCTTTCCTGATAAGCTCAAGCTGTTAAACTCCAGCTCACCAATCAGTAGAACAATTTACTACCTCTGTGTCATTTTAAGTGGGCTGGCTGGCTGGAGCAGGATGTATTCAAATGAAAGTTAACAAAGTGTGTTTTCTTTTGAGGATTTGTCTGCTATAAAGAGCTTGAAGGGAATCTTTGAACGGGCATTCTCACCCCGTTGCAGCTGAAATATCCATTGTACCTCCCACAGCTTTAATAACTGCAGTTATTTTCATTTCCAGCACATTTGGAAACAAACAATGTTGAATCTATTTTATTTGATGGGAGAGGTTCATGAAGAAATGGCAAAGGGCTTGCATTTTTAAAATATTTGGCCTTCAGATATCCTCTCCTTTCCAGATCCTTTAAGCCATGCTCAGGTGACCCTTACAGGCTGAGCAGCAAAACCCTGCTGGGAGAGAGGGGCCCAGAGCCGCCACAGTCTCCCTTGTGGTCCCTGCCTATCAATGTCTGCTCTTATTCCACAATGAGACTGGACTGTCTTGGCAGGGAAGGCTTCATGGGATCAGGTATAATCCCCTGAGGAAAACAAGTGTATACAATAAGAACTTGAAAGCATGAAAGGAAAAGATTTTCAACTCCTCTAAGCAGAGCTTTATTGATAAAAACTGCATCTGCCAGTTTTCTCTAGTTAGTTTTCTATTATGCTAAGAACTGTAGGAAAGCAAGGCTCATGCTATTCCATAAAGGAGCTTGTCTGGTAATTGAAAAATAAAATAAAGCTATTTGGCTACAAACCTAATATAAGTTTGACGACTGAGTACAGGGTATTTGTTTTCTTGTGCAGACTTCTCACATTTTCTGTTCCCCTTACCCTAACCCATCTGCAGAAATGTTTTTTCTCTTGTTACCTCAAAGCCTGAATAGTATAGATTCTGGGTGAAAGACTTAATTCAAATCCTTTTCTCCCATTCTTCTGTAGCAGTTCAAGACTTGTTGGTTCAGAGAACATGGGTTCTTCTTGTCTTTTCTTTTGTTTTCCTTTCCGTATCGTCATGCTCTTGAATTTTAAAACTGCTAGCTGACAGTGAGATGATGGTGAAATATCTATTTACCTTTTATGTGACTGGAGCAGGTTGTTTTCTTTCATACAGAACGTAGAAGCCAAGCAAGCTACAAATATATTTTTTTCTCTTTGCTGATGAAAGAGCCCTTGAGAATATTCTTAAATGGCACTTTATAGGATAGCCAAACCCTGCAGGTAAATGTTACCCATAAAAAGGGAACATTGCACTTGTGCCATATGTACCTGAAGTGCTTTTCTGTGTGACTGGGTTGTCAATAGGAATTTCCCAGACACCACACAGAACTGCAGCTAAGAACAAAGGCACTAAACTGATCTTTTGTCTGCTCTGGCTGCCTTGAAACTAACTTTATAGACCTTCATTTTCTTTCCCTCACAACCCTTAGCCTGCTGTGCACAAATAGGAGAAAGGCAGCTGCCTGGGCTTCTCTCTCTGGTGCAGGGTGATGGGCAGAGCCAAACTGTTGTACTTGCCTCCGTTCAGTGTGAGCCCTCGTATACAGCCCTAGAGTGTATGCTTCAGGCAGCTTCTCAGCTTGGAGGGCCTTAATGTTTGGTCATGTTTCTGCCTGATCTTTATTCAAGCTATCTTTTTTTCCCGTTGCGTGCAGAGTGTGCTAGTTAAATGAATGTTTTTTTTTAATCTCCCAAGAAGACAGAAAATGAAGCTGCGTTTTATCTCTCTCTGGCTACCAAAGCTCAAACTTAAGACTCCAAGAATGTAGAATAGATGTTAAAAAATCCTACCTTCTTACTTCCGAAGACACTAAATGAGCACAAGGTGCAATTAGGCTATTCTGTTTAATCTCAGGTGTGAAGAGAGAGTTCAGTAAGAATGATGTTTTTGACATCTGTCACTTGCATGATCACCTTCCAGTGCCATCAGAACAAATCCATTATCCTTTCTGATTAGAGAGTGATTTTAGCTAAGAGGAGTTATAGGGTGATACCAGCTACAGTGACAGATATACGTCCTGGAATGCTTTCCCAGTCCTGCTGTGGTTTAAAAGGGATATATTCAAGACAATGTTAATTTTTACAGCCACCTTTCTGAGAGGATTGAAACCCTATAAACAAACTGATCATTCTTACCACAAGTAATATTTTGATATGCCTGTTTCAGTTATGCTGAAATTACACCTACTAACTGCTAGAAGGAACAGGTACACATTAGTTTCACAGAAAGAAATTACCACAACATGTAAGCACTGAAGTAGCACTGAGAAATGCAACATCATCAGTATATAATTTGTCATGTTGTGGTCTTTTTTATTTATTTTTTGTGATTAAAGAAGTTCCCAACTTTTAAAGGAAATAATATAGAACAGGATTGTGTCCTGTCACGTCAGTGATACCTCTTCAAAATCAGAGACAAGTGAAACCTGCTGTCCTGGTTTGGGCCAGGACAGAACCAATTNTGTCATGTTGTGGTTTTTTTTATTTATTTTTTGTGATTAAAGAAGTTCCCAACTTTTAAAGGAAATAATATAGAACAGGATTGTGTCCTGTCACGTCAGTGATACCTCTTCAAAATCAGAGACAAGTGAAACCTGCTGTCCTGGTTTGGGCCAGGACAGAACCAATTTTCTTTTAATAACTTTGCTTTTTAGTTCAGTCTCTTCTGAGAAGCTGCACTGTCTGAAATTAACTGCATATTTTTCTAGACAGTAGCTGCTTCTAGCAGTGATAAGGCTCGGTGTTTATAGTTAGTGCTGGAACATCAGAAGCAATGGTATGCAGAAAGGCCCTTGCTTATAGTTATCCCTATGGAGACCAAGGTCAATGCTTGCTTCTGCTGACTTTCTTGTGTGCTGGAACTGAAAGAGGAGAGAAGTGGTCATCCCTGTGACCCTGCGGTGGGGAGGAGCGGTCAGACAGGTGACCCAGAACTGACCAAAGGGAGTATTCCATCCCATACGCATCATACTCGGTATAAAGCAGAGGGATCACGAGGGTCTCGCTCTCTTCTTCTATGGCCGGCATCCGAGGAGGACTCTGTCTGATTCTTCTGCCTTCGATCCCGATCCGTGCATTCCTGAATCCAGCTCCTGCCTGCTGCTGCTGGAGTAAAGTCCGGGACTTTCCCAGGGCCTGCCCTGCAGTGTCCGGGTGACGTAATGGTCATTGGTGGGGGGGAGCTCAATATTGGTTTGGTGCATATTTGTATATTTGTATATATTTTATTATTATTATACATTATTATTGTAGTTAGATTAAAGCTGTTTTAACTTTTCTAACCCATAAGTCTCTTTCCCTTCTCTCTTTCCCCCCCACTTCAGGGAGGGAGGGGTTAACAAAGAGCATCTGTTGTTCGCTTAATAGCCAGCCCAGCTTTAAACCGTGACACCCGCATAGCCTAAAGTTCTGAAAGTTGGGGGACTGTTAGAAACCTGAGTTCCAGTAAGCCATAGTCAAGTAACTCTGGCTTTCTGACCCCAAATCCAAACATTCCTGAGTGCTAGAACTTTTAAAATAGGAATCCGGCTATGAATCTGTGGCTTGGTTCTGTGTTTCAAATAAAGGAGGATCCCCTTTCCCCAAATCAAAAATCACCGGGAAAAAAGGCAGAAGGTAAAGAAAAAGAAGAAAAGGCAGAGGCCTTCAAAGCTGTTTATCATGATACTTCTCCACCATATTACTAGATAGGTCATTTGTATGTTAGTGTGCTTACCTTATGATCTAATGTACATGTCATGTGCATGGATGTACAACTGACACACACCTAAGGTGAGTGCAACGATGTCACCTAACAGCTTACACCTTTGTCTTAAAGTCATCTAGTGCATGCATATTTTGGCACATGAAAAAGAAAGGCGTTTGGACTGTTGGTAAAGAAGGCAGAAGGGAAGAGACTTTGGTCACTGTAGTGTGAAAATTCATTATTGGTACGTGGGTATGGTGACTCGGGAAAAGGATGTCCCAAGGATGTCTTGGGAAATAGACTTCCAGCTGACTTCTGCTCCATGGGTCGTTAATCAGCTATCTTAGGTATTACCTGGCCATCACCATAAAATTGGCTGCGATATGATCAAAAAGCACATCAGGGACTTTAAGCTTCCAAAACTATATCTGATAACTCTATTGTAACACAGAGAAATTCGGGCTGTTCTGCCACTGAGTCTTCACTGAAGTCCTAAGAGGTATGGTATAACTCCCCAGCACACTCAGATTGCCAAACCTGCATATGCAAACATAAAGTCAGATGATCTTACATGAAACTACTATGAAGATGTTTGATTAGCTTTACATCTTTTGAGTATTAGAAAAATGTGTAATTGCTTGCTTCCCTTGATGGTCAATAGCAGTCTTTTCAAGAGAGATGTTTATAGAAACTTTAGGAGGAAAGCTTTGAAACAGTGGAGCAAAGAGGCTGAACTAACTTTTAATATAGGAATATGCTATTTTGTTATATTTCCTGCCTCTTCCTAGGCTAAACAACTTCTAAGATCAAATTATTCTTTCCTCAAGTGGTCAGCAATAAGGATAATGAAGATTAGGAGCTTAGAAAATAAAGAATTGGCCCCAGGAGGATAGGGCTGTACAGCACAGGTTGTTCCTCCGCAAGAGTTCTGCTAAAAGTTGCCTAAAACTGTTATTTGAGTGATTCCTTGTTGAATAGTAAAAAATGTTGTTTTGTAGCTGTGACAACTTTTCCTTCCTTACCTCTGCTCTGAAACGTGTTGAAGCCAATCGAAGGATTCCTGTTGCTAAAATGAGTTTGGGTCTGTGCCATATCAGCAAAGCGTCGGAAACAAAGGCACCCTGTGTATGGTACTCAGGAATGGGGAAGAGACACCTGTAATGTGGGTCTTGTTCAGTTATAGTTTTCATACACTCATTCTTAATTTTCATGTGCTTCATCACATATCAGTAAAGGCAGCTGCAACCATGCAAATAGTGGCAGGAAAACAGGAGGAATTAGTCCCCCAAACCGGTGAATATGGATTAGGGAACAGCAGAATCAGAGAAGGCTGGAAACATTGTTTATGCTAAAAAGACCATTTGCTGCTGTAATTTGTGTTTCTCATTGTTATGTGGCAGGGAGCCCAGTGGCTCACTGGCTTTGGCTCAAATAAAAGCAGTGCTGTACAGAAGGCAGATCATGTCCCTGTTGAATTGAGGGTGTGCTATCTGCTGTCTACAGTCGGCATGGAAATGGCACAAACCTCTAGTGACTGCATTCGATGGGTAAATTCAACATTTATCGGAACCATTTTTCCGACTCAGCTGCTGAGTTCTGAGTCTGCCCTTTTGCTACTTTTAAATAGACTCTCTGTGTTCAACAAGGTGAATCTCACTATTCCCTTCACCCTCTTTGTTAGTACATGCTCTGTGTTAAACCCACTGTGAGGAGGTTTCCTGTTCACTTGGTAAAACTTGGGCTGTGAACACTGCCTGGCCAATTAATTTTTGTGGTACCTGGGGAGCAGCAAAGCCTGAGAAACCAAGTTATGTTTTTCTTTCTTCAATTACATTCTTTGTGGCAGTGAGGACAAGGTGGGAATCGCTAGCAGAATTTGATCCAAAGTCGTTTTGGCAGGATTCTTCTGTGATGGACTCCACTGTGTTTAATACCGATTTGGGATGATGTGGTGCTGCAAAGAGCTACCAATAAACCAGAAGTTTGGGCCAACAGGAGGAGAACAGATGAGCCAGGCCTCCTTTATGTGTCATAAGGACAAAGAGGGGCAGTTTCACACTGAGCATACTTCGTGGAGAATCAGCCTCCCAGAACTCTTGTCATTAAAAAGCATTGCTGACTGAAGTATCGTTTAAAACAGCTGGACAAGGCAGGAGGCTGGGTATGCCAGACAGTCAGCAGGTGCAGAGGACAGCAGGAGGGCAACAGAATTTCTTATAAAGCCTGCCATTAATGATAATTTTTACTAGTACTTTTATTAGAGGAAATGTTTTTTATTATTATTGTTTTTTCATTAGAAAGAATAGTGCTTGTGTGTGAGGCACGTTTATATTTTGTACCCTAGGACTAGATTTGCTCACAGAGTCTAAAAGAGCATATTGTGCACTACCTCATTTTGCTGCCATCTCAGTGAAGTGTTTCTCAGTTGGAAAAACTGACTAAGCTGTGTAATTTACCTACACAGTAAATTCTTTGACTTTTACAGATCCAGGGCTGGGTTTTGGAAGGGAAAGAAGAATGTTGTGTGTTGGGTTTTTGTTGTTGTTGTCGTTTGTTTGTTGGTTTGGGGGGGGATTTTTTTTTGTTCAAATGCTGCTTTAGCTGTCATTTTGGCAGAATGGAAGCTGCCCAGTTAAGAAAAAAATTATATTCTCTATGCTGAAGTCCTGTGGAGAATTCTTGCAGGATTGAAGGAGAGTTAGAAGAGTCTCCTTCCTCCTTTTACATTCATGCATATGGCCACACATACACTTCTCTCTGCCAGCACTTCCCAGTTTTTCAACAAATCTCCTTTGCTGAAGTTTTGCAAATGGCTCCTGCATTCTTTGAAAAGGCTGTTCCAAATACAAGTGTCTGCCATGTAGGACTTCACCAGCTGGATGGTTAAATGTACCTCCTTTGCTGCAGCAGACAATCTGTTTTATAAGTCAAGAAGTCAATTAATATGCTGACCAAGACAAAATAGTCCTTTACGCCAATAGTCAATCCCAGTGTGGAGTCTCTTATGAGTAAATTATTAATTATAAGTACGTTGTAGGGCTCATGTAATCTCTCTAGGAGATACTTAATCCTACAAGTTGGATCAAGAATCTCATTTGCTTTTAATCACATGGGATATAGCTTTGTGTATGAGAAAATACTGCTTAATCTTTTTGCATTCTGATGGGGAGGCTGGGAGTCCAATAGCCATTGTGATTTGAGGACTCTTTCAGTGCTCGTAGAAGTGAATAAATCTGTATTCCAGGGTTTTAGCATGACTCCTGTGGTTTCCTTTGCCTGTTCTTTTAGAAAGTGTTTCACTTAGACGCTCAGAAACAATCTGGGGACGGCGAGCTGTATGAGGGAGAGTCTTAATGGGTCACAAGCCAGCTGCTATTCCAATTACTGGGTTGCTTTATGTTACCGACTGACAGCTTAGCAGTTCACTGCAGGTGCAACTTAAGGTGTAAAGGCCATTGAACATGCGGTATCTGATGCATGACCGTCCCAGACACACCTGTGCCTGTGTATTCCCAAGGCCAGATCCTTAGCTGCAGTCAGTTGGTATCTCAGTTGCCATGTAGTGCCAGGACTATGCTAGCGGATGACAGCTAAACTCAGAGGAGTTACAAGGACATCAGAGTGGGTAGGTAAGGTTCAAAGCGGAAGAGGCTTAGTGAGAGAAGGACTTCGTGTATGTGAGACTGTTGCTGATTAACTCAAGTTCAGGCTTTTCCTGGATGTTTCTGTATGCACCTCAGCAACAGAGTTCAGTAAAAGGCAAAATCAAATGAATTTCAATGTGTGTTCTTCCCTCCAAAGATTAAGATGCCTAGGTATAATTTTGCACTAAATACAAAAAAAAGCAAACTGGAATTGTTTCTGAGCCCTGATATCTTGGGGTAAGGTAAGAATAGCCTACAGACTATCACTTTGTTTTTAAATCAGGAGAACAGGACTTGGCCCATTAGACTTCATTTGCAATGTGTGGAGGCTGTTAATATTCTGCTTTTCAAAAAAGGCTAGCTGCAATCTGTCGTTTAGTATGAAGAGTCCCTGCGGCAGTGAGACTCAGGTAAGAACCAATTAATGATAATAGTATTAATGAACGTTTCCAAATGCACATTTCATTTATCTATAACAAGATAGTTGTCTATGATACACTGAATATCAAATCAGCTACCAAACTGTGGAAGAGAGAATAATGGATTGGATAAATAGCTAAATATAGAATTCTTTAGCCTTAATAGGAGAGTTTTAAAGTAAATACTAAATGGTAATCCTAGACAGATAATGTTTAAATAAACACTATCTGTAGAATTAGGCTAAATACCAATCCAGGATTTTTTATATCACTTTAAAATAACTAAAGAATTGTATTTGGTGACTCCTGTAGGGGACATGTCGAAGCGTACACTGAACGAAAATGTTGCCTTTACTTCCTTTACCATGACCAAATGCTGAGCATGCTTGTAAGAAAGAGGTTTTTATCAAGATACGTGTGCTGTATCATAAATGTCCCAGCAATATAACAGAAATTACAGTGAATTACTAAAGAAAACACAGTATGTTTTATTATTTCACTCATAGCCCATTTTTGTGGAAGTGAATCCTGTTTCCTGTCAAATTATTTTTAATGAGCTTAATATAATTCCTTCTCTACATACAGCCATTTGCTCATAACCCTGGCCAGTGGATAAGAGAAAATTATGTGTTCTTTGAATCATACCTGGCACAGTTATTTTCTAGCTTCTCAAGAGCGTATTTCTATTAATCATAATACCAGCCAGCCAAAAAGCCCGACTGACATAGCAGGCTCAAAGTGTCCTTCATTTGGTTAGGACTACTCATCCATGTAAGCTGGATCTGAACATGGCACATTGCTCAGGAAAGGCTGCTCACTATGGCAAATGTTGTGCCAGCAAGAAGAGAGACTCATCTCCACAGATAACCTTGGAAAAAGGACAGGTGGGGAGGTGAACAGAGAAAATAGGGGTCTCTAACTCCAAAAAAATTCGACCACTGCAGAGGAAATAAAGAAGAGGATGTTATGGAGAGTATGTCATGTAGTCATGCATCCCTGCTGAGATGTCACACAGCTGAGTTATGGATACGCTGCGGACATCGTTAGATGTCTCGGCGGTGCCCGGGAAACACATTCTCATGCTGCCTTGTCTGATGGATCAAGGCCAGAGAAAACTGTCTTTTGTGGCAATGGCAGTCAAAGTGGCAGCACAAGGTGAAGGGCTTACGTCTGTCTGTCTTGCTTCCCATTCAGCTCTCAGCAACTCAGCCCAGAAACCTCTGAACTTTCTCTCCTGCCAAGTGACTGCCCCACCCCGCTCCTCCAAATAGTAGCACTCCTTACTGCTTTCTGCTGCCAGTAGCCATTTCTGTCTTGCTTCTCAGTTTCTGAATCTTTCTGACACCTCAAAGTGCTTAGGCCTGGTCAACACCCTCTCCCAGCTAAGACTTGGGATACCACTAGTCAGTCATAATTTAGATTTATAGAAAAAAACAACAGTAACTTGGAAACTTGCAAATAATCTTGTTCCTTAACAAGAGAAAACTGTCACAGAGTAAAAGAAACCTTGATGTCTGATTAGGTGATTGGCATAATGTGTTAATGGAAATCAGCTGTTAAGCAATGGGCAGTGCTGCGAGGGAATTCACACTCTATTGGTTCCCGCATAAAGTGATGCCCAATGGCTAAAACATGAGCTAGAGCTGATATCTAACCTGACCTCTCCATGCTTTGGTTTTCTGTACGTAAAATGGGGGCAGCAGCTTTTTCCTGCATCAGAGAAGTGTAAGGAAAGAGTGTGTGGTGCTTTGGTGTTGCAATAAGTAGAATTGCAACAAGCAGTAAGCAGATTTAACTAATGTAAGAAGTAATCATGGAAGACTTACCACAGGTTTCATTTTAGAAAAGCAGCAGAACAAACTGAGATTTAACAGATATGGGCTAACAGAACAATACTTAATTCTCTCTTTCCTACCTTACTTGCAGCAAATCCACAGTTGACTGTTTTCCATTACAGGCTCAACAGGTACAATTCAGAAAAATTCCAGTGACTTTTATGAAGAAAAAAATATGTTAACTGACAGTCTGATTGGTCTTTCAGTATAGGATTTTATATGGCTTATGTGGCCTACATGGAGGAGGCTTGACAAATAGATCCATCAGTATCTATCAGTTATCTATGGTACTAGTTTTGAAACGTGAGTTGGTGTAAATTTCATTTATGACATTAATTCAGAACAGAGATGAGGAATATTCCTATCCTAAATACTTATTACCAAAATGCAGCAACAAATCACTATGTTTAAATGTGATGTTGTAATAAGGGGCTTACTAGCCTTTTCAACGGCCTTTTTGATTAAGCTCTGTAGGAGGTGTAGTCCACAGGGACAAAACGGAGAAATGTTCTTAGATATTTGTTGCATGACTTATAGGGAAAATGTGGTGCTCAGTCCCTTACAATGAGATCTGGAAGAGAGCCCTATTTGCATTTTGTGAAGATACGCAGGAAAAAAAAAAGGAGGAAAAAGTGGTTTGGAGAGGTCTACTGTTTGGCTTCTAAGGAATGGTAAAAACTTGTAGAAGCAAGGAAGGCAGTAACAGAGAAGGATCTTGGATAGCTTGAAGCAAGCTAGTGTTGGGAACATCTGAAGAACTGTCTCTGGGTAAAGGGTTTTTGAATTCAAGGCTGGAGAAGAGTGAGACTGGGTTGTCTCTCATCCAGTGGTAAGCAGAAGCCTAAAGCACAGGAGAGGTAGAAATGTTCTGCTGCAGGAGCAAGAAGGGAAGAAGGAAAGGCCTGAAGGCAACTGACCAGGACTACCACTTGGAAGACTTCAAAAAGGACAGATTTTGGTTGCCCAAAATCAGAGGGCTATATTTGTGACATGAATGGCTTTGCTATTGACTTAAAAAGATCCACCTCACCTTCCTGTTCAGAACACCTCATTTTGCATGAGAAAGGAAATTGGCAAAGAATACCAGCCAGCACTCTGAGCAAGCAGTTGCAAATCTGACCTGTCAGGAAGCAGTTTTGATAAAAGTTCAGTTCTTTATATAAATCTTTATATAAATATATAAAAATATTATATAAATTTTAATATATATAAATCTCATATTCATTCATGATCATTGCATTCGTATTTTCTTCACAAATACAAAAACTGACTACAGGAGGCTTATAGAGTCATCAAGGTTTTGTTTTCTGTCCTTGTTTACTTGCTCTCTCTTGATTATAAATGACCAAGCCACTTAGATTCTCTTCTAAATTAAAATTATCTCTGTCAAAGGTTTGTGGCAGAGAACAACACTGCTTTTTATGCCACAGATGAGCTTTCCTCTCCATTTCAATACAGACTCAATAGGGATCCGTGCCTTAAAACAAGTAACCCCCTTGAAATGTACCTCCAATAGCAATATACTATTCCATTGTTTTCAGCTAAAATGCCATAATTGTTCTGCTTGCAACCTTAAGACAGCTTTCCTTGGGTGAAGATAATTAAAATTCACTGGTTGTTATGAATACTGCTATGCTTTAGTGAGTTTCTGCTGAACAAAATACCTGGGAACAAGTAGAGAGCACCTGAAGGGGAAGATAGTTAATGATGGGTTTCAGGTAGTGAAGAATGCCTCTCGCATGCAGGAACAAAACCTGACCAAAATGTCTTCTAATCAACATCAATGGACGTTGGGACAAAGCAAAGAAAAGGAATGGTTCGTTGGACTGGCTACTACCAATTAAATGTTTTTATGCACTATCTATCTACCTCAGGTAATGAAATCTGTCTAAATATTTAGGCCTTGGGCACCTGATAGAGAAGACAAATATAGCCTATGTGGGGCAGATTGCTGGTAGGTAAACAGACAAATTTCATTGGGACATCGTTAAATTAAAGTGAATCAAATGGCATGCTGCCATGTCAATGATCTTTCAGGGAATGCAAATGGGTCTGTCTAATGTAGAGAGAATGCACATAATTCATTTTAGACTTTAATTAGGTTTTAATTTAATCAAATATTGGTACCAAAGCAGACCTTGGAGAAGGATTCTGATATTACAGCCTTCAGAGCTTCTTTGGAGAACTCTAAATGGTTTGTGTAGTAGTAAATCAACTTGCAAAGTGGTGACTATACAATGTGCATATCTTAGCTCTATCACGGTCTATTATAAAACTTAAAACAGGGAACAAGTGGAATACAGTCCTTTCATGAAAGAAAACGCTGAGTAATTGGGTCACTATCTCAGGGAGATGATTTCTTTTGAGCGTTGCCTTTTAGGATAGTAGTAAAAAGAACTATCAAGGACAGTATGCGATTGAAGTTACTCTAACCCACATTTAGAGACTAGAGTATATGGTATAGAATTATTAGTAAATAATTTCTAATTGCAAAGCAAGGGAAGCAAATATGAAATTAATAATGTATCTATCAGCTTTCATTATGGTTCTGCTTATGTGAGCAGATTCAGATAGTCTTATGTTCCAGTCTCAGTGGGCTTTGGAAGAGGAAGGGATAATTTCAGGTTATGGAGTATGTGGGACAAGCTCCAAAATTGTTTTCATGCCTGGGCAATATCCTGCCTTGTTCCTTAGGTACTCTAGCCCTGTCAAGCAGGCTATATCTGAATACAATTCAGCTGGAAGTTCATCATTTCTATGAAGGACAGTCATCACTTGTGGATCTGTTATCCATTTTTAGAGTATGAGAAAGAGAGAGGCGGTGAGGCCCTGGACTCAAGAATAATGACAAATATGCTTTAATAGGAACCCTTCTCCTATTTTTCTTGATGTTTCTTTAATATTAAATCAAATTCCTTGTCAGGGCCCCAATAGGCCTTGATTGCCATGACCAGCCTCACCTGGGACCCACACCCACAGAGGCCCATTCCTCCAGGAGCCCTATTTAAGCTCAGGCCTGAATTGATGCTTGGATTTCCTTGTTTGACGTTGGATGTGGTTTGTTACCTTGCCTTTCACTGATGATTGTTGGACTGTCAATGAGACCTATTGTTGTCACCACCCTGCTCTGCTTGTCCAGCTTGGGCATGGGGGGGACTGTGTCCTGCTGCGGAGGACACAGCCCTGCTGGTGCTGTGGTCTTCCTCATACCCTGGCTCCTCCTGCCTCCTGGAGCAGTCCTGCTCTTGTTATTCCCTGACATTACTGAA
>VZSC01014905.1:1293606-1332104 GCA_013398225.1 Steatornis caripensis
TTTTTTTTTTTTTTTTTCCCAGAAAGGTGCAGGGATGCACTCAGACTGCATATTCTTGGTTTGCTACCAAAGACACGCAGGAAGAGGCTTGTTTTGATGCAGTTTCCCTCTCATAAGAGCTACTAACTGCACTGAAATGGTGGCCATGGCTCTGAACTTNAAGTTTCTTTAAGCTCTGTGGGAATTTAACATGTCTTTTAGAAGTCTGTAAAACTTCTGAAAATGAACTAATACACATCAGCTTCTTTCTTTTTTTTTTTTTTTTTTCCCCCAGAAAGGTGCAGGGATGCACTCGGACTGCATATTCTTGGTTTGCTACCAAAGACACACAGGAAGAGGCTTGTTTTGATGCAGTTTCCCTCTCATGAGAGCTACTAACTGCACTGAAATGGTGGCCATGGCTCTGAACTTTAGGATTCCAGCAGGCTGCTACGAAAGCTATTATGGAGAGTGTGAAAATGCTCTAAAACTACCACTGATCATTCTAAGCACCAGTGACAGAGCCACAGGGTGCTTCCCTGTCAGAGAAGGCTGCTGTACCCTGCAGTCCCACAAAGGACCTGATAACGGCAGAAGAGGGAGCAGCCTGCCTACCTCTGGATCAATTCCTAAAGGTAAGTGTGGGAATGAAAACTGGGAGGGGAAACTGAGGCAAAATCCTTCTGATCCTTAAAGAAAACAGACCTACCTTGAAGCTGTGGTTTTGGCTTCCTGTATGTTGTCATGTTTGTATCACCAAATCTCTACAGGTGGACATAACTTGGTGGCTTTTGGGATATTTACAAAGTAGTGTCAGACTGTAACTTTGATCAATAGTAAATCTTTCTAGAGAACTCCTGATCACTGAGGTGTATATGAGAGTCTTAAGTGGAAAAAGCATCTTGCTTCCCAGGATGCTGTCTGCGAACAGAGAATTTGGACATGGCAATTGTGAGAAATGTTTGAATGTTTTGGTTTGTTGAGTAAGATTAAAAAGTCTTGTTTTGGATTGTTTTGTGGCTGAACTATATTCCCCTGAACTGATGTATGGTCTCACAGGAGGCACCATTCTATTGCCTTGCACTTTTAAAGCCTGGGCTTCCCAGCCGGATTGTGTCTCCCATCTCTATTAGAAGCTGGTGTGTAAAGAACTCAGTGTTTTCTGATAGCTGCATGATAGTGAAACCTAGGTACTTGGTCCTGAGCTCACTGAAATAAATGAGAAAACTTGAATTAGCTGCACTGGATCTTCCATAGGACTGTAAGAGAGCAGATCTTGTAAGTTTAGAACACGGAGAAAGTTAGTATATTCACGTCATGCCTGATTTTCAATGTAATGTCCAAACTATAAGTGGTATTTACTCAACTGTATTATTTGATTTTGCAGTTAGTATTAAAAGTTTATGTACTCAGCTATGCATCTTCTTTAAATAATTCAAACTCACTTTAAATATATATATTTTTTTATGGTGTGCAGATAAAGCATGTTTAGGTTGAGCTTAAGGAAAGAAGAGAGGATAAGAAAAACCCTACGCTAGCTGGAAGCTGTGAGGAAAGCTAGCACGCTTTGATGTGGAGAACAGTGGATATTGATTGTTTACCTTGACTTCAGCAAAACTTTTGACACTGTCTCCCATAATATTCTCACAGACAACTGATGAAATATGGCCTAGATAAATGGACAGTGCCATGGGCTGAAATGAGCTGCACTGCCAGGCTCAGAGTTGAGATCCGTGGCACAAAGTCTGGCTGGAGGCCAGTTACTAGTGGTGAGTGCTGTGGCTGGGGTCACTGCTGGGGCTCACACTGTTTAACATCTTCATAAATTACCTGTATGGTGAGACGGAGTGCAGCCTCTGCAAATTTGCAGATGATACACAACTAGAAAGTGGCTGATCTTTACTCAGCTTTAAAATGCGTAATGTAGTGAACAAAGAAGTTACGCTACTATGTCCAAGACATGTTTCTCTCGGAGATGAATTTTTTTTTCCTGACAATGTGTCTAATCTGTCATAAGAAGCCCGAATAGTAAGGACAGTTTCTCCTCACTGGCGGCTATTCCCATTTTGTCCTCCCTATAATCCTTAAACAATCCTGAACTGTGGCAGGAGATGTCAGTACAGAAGAACTGGTCTTCACAAATAAATGTATAAACACTGCAGCAAATGAGGTCTATTGTGAGACTTCATCATTGGGTCTGGACCTCCTTTTAGGAATTGATTCTGTCCTTGCAGTGCCCACTGATTTCAAAGGAAGGCTTTAATTTGCTAGGAATGTAGACTGAAATAAATATAGTTTACAGCAGAGTGGATCTGTAAGTGAGACAAAACAAACTTCGTCCCTAAAAAAAAAATTCTGCTTTTATTTTGCATCACTGACAAAGGCTTATTGGCTGAACAGTCTATAGATGTTTGCAGCTGCTGCTTGTGCTGAATTGTGACTAAGAAGTTTGTCTGCAAGAGGTGTCAATTTAGCATCATCTAGGCTATTGTGCATACTTAAATACCTCCTGTGTAATTAGGAGATTGCTCATTAGTTTGCCACTGTCCCCAGCAGAAATGTTACAGGCTCAGTTTGTTGGACATTGCTGTGAGCTGATTTCCTGCCCTGCATTGTTTTCTGCAAATTGCTTCTTATGAGGACGTGGGGTTTACTGCAATCACAGCAAAAGTAAACATCTTAAATTAAGACAAACAAAGTTTGGTTGTTAGGAAGAGAACCAGTCAAGCAGGAAATGCCAAGCAAAACAACATTCTTTGGGCGCCTGATATAAATATGATTCCTCAAGCAGCCTGTTGGGTCCTGCTGGCTGGGGCTTCCCTACACTCTCTGCAGACTCAAAGAAGGGCAGGGTTAGTGATCCTGGCTGAGGTGTAGAAATTCTTATCCAGTATAGAATAAAAATCTCAAACTTTATGCTTCTTTTACACGGATACCACCTTTAGCCTGCTCTAAAGAGCAAGACAGTTCTGAGGCTTCCCTGCTGCACTTGGGCTCTCTGGAGCTGGTCAGACCTGCGCTGCTGCATGTTTGTAGTGGTGGTGTGGCCCGGAGTCCGCTTACCTGACAGCACCCTACATGACCTGACCACCACTTTTTGTGGAAGTGTGTGCTAGGGGCTGAGGACTTTCCTCATCGTTGAACCCATGACAGGTTATGGAATTTAAAGGGAATTGTCCCTGGTCACCAGATCAGACCAAGAAAAACACATCATAATGTAAAGCTCATAATCTTTTAAAAATCATTTTCCAGCTTCTTGTTTTTCTGCTTTCTTCTGCTTAAATAAGACAGGCAAATGCGTAATGGTGGGGGCTTCTGTTTTCTTTTTCATTTTATGAATTTCTGATTTGGTATAGTCATATTGCACACATATAAACTGCAGGAGCGTTTTCTTAAGGATAAACCTGGGATCTGTATGCAGTATTCTCTAAGAAAATGTCAGCATTGTCAGACAGAGAGCTCAGGGTTTTTGTAACTCAGCTGTCTCTGTGAAATGGAAGAGGTACAAGTTAGAATATTTTGAGCAGAGTGTAGATCTCCAGTACCATGTCGTTCTCCTCTGGGGAAACTTTTGGAAGTTTTGGAAATGGGCACTGCCAGCAGCTAGAACGTGAACTGGGAGCTGTTTCTGTTTGAAGAAATGTAATGTGCCGTTTTGAATGTAGCCTTCCAGTTTGTTCTGAAAAGTTTGAGCTACTATTGTTAATACTAAAGCAGTTCTATGTGGGAGACAAAAAGGATTTTGAACTGTTTCCTTGCATTCTGATACATTAAAAGAATTTACATCGTTTATTTCAAACAGATATTCCCCCTGAAATCAGTCAATGGAGAGGTGAGGCAGGGGTGCTGCTAATTTTTATGAAATTACGGATTTGTACATAAAGGATCAGGGCCATTGTTTTCATTAACAGTAGACTTATGCAAGAGTGCTACTGACGGGCAAAATACCTTATTGAAAGAGGCATTAAAAGCAATTGTAATCTAGCTTACTATGTATGTAATAGAAAACATTTTGCAAAATTTCAGTCTGATACCATGACTTTCTTGCTAATGTGATTAAAATTACTTCCCCCTGCTGATGATCGTATTAGTGATGGTGATCTCTCCTTAAATTAGATGAGACTTAGAATAAACAATGTGAATATAGAGTCCCCATTCAATGGAAGCATGACCTATACATTAAAACTAATGCTTCACCTAAAGATCACCACTAAAGCCTGCCTCAGAGCTTCTACTCTGTAGGCATTACCACGAGGCTACCAAAAGTAAGATCTAGCTCTTCACTTGGGATCTGGCCTCATGAGGTTACGTTAATGTCTGAAAGTCCAGTTTGGTTAGACATTCTGGTGGCCTATATTTACAGATGGGCAGGAATGAGGTTTGGCATCTTGTGGGAAGTTGTTTTTAATTTTACTTTGTTTTTAATTCTATAGGCTCCACTTCTTTCAACAAGTACCTACCAATTGGCTAAACTGACTTCACAAAATTCCTGGCCTGGGTTGTGTGGGGTCACTCTTGTTCCAGACCTTCCATTTCCTCACCCTTGCCTTCCCTTACCACCCTCCCCTGGCTAAACTCAGGTGCACCTATAGTGGAAGGCCTCAAATTTAAATTTAAATTCCCAGGGCTTAATTAGAAATCTCACTTGTTCTCCTGTCTTATATTTTACATATATTTTAATTCCTGAAGTTTCAGATCAGCATATTTTTTTCCTTTAATAAACATTTACATTTAGAGCCTTTAATCTTTTTTTTTATTTAAAACCCCAAAGAAATGTACAACCTTTTATGAATTCAAATTAAAAACGAAGTGTGATGGAAATGATTTACAGGCACTGTAGCTTAGCGGGGAAAATATACAACTCCTTTGCTGTACATCATATTCTTTTCCTTTAATTTATAAGGAAGCTGTAATGTAACATATTAATCATACAAGGAAAATGTAACTTCAGTTTGAAAGATTTGTTGGAGTTGAACTTCACACACCTGCAAATTATTTATTCTTAAAAAAGAAAAGAAAACATGTGGAGCACACACTATTACATCCACCACGAAAATGGATATGTTTAGAAAAATCCTGCAGTAAATTATTTTTATTTCAATATTTTTTACCTTTCTCCTTCAACCTCTTTCATCTTTCTTGAGCTCGGCTTCCCATGCTCTTTGTCAGCTGGTCTGTCCCCTATGGAAGTTGAAGGTGGCTGGCCAAAAGGGAGAAGGATGCAATTGCTGCTTCCAACCTTGAGTCAGTTTCCTGTTAGAAGGGGAAGAAGCTACCTGTTACCCTGCAGAGGGACAAATAAGTTCTGAAATATTATTAAATATTTTTCAGACTGACATAGACAGGATTTCTATATTTACAAATTGGTTCCTTCAACCATTAAGGTAGGCAAAAATATTGGCAGGGTGAAAAGCTATGCTAAATAAATGACTCAGCAAATACAATCAAGTTTACTTGAGTACATCAAATACCTGACTGATACTAATAGAAAAACGGGTTTTCTTTTTAGTGCAACAACATGTTTGCAAACACCTGCCACTGAGATGACCGTTACTGTACAAAAGCAGCCTCTGCCTCTTTTAAGGATTTGAATCTTACAAACAAGTGTAGGACACTTAGGGCATGGAGTATTTGGAGCCTGATTTGCTTAAACTGCAGGCAGATTCAAAGGGCGGGGGAGATCCAGGCGGGTTACAGCCAGCATTTCAGAGTCTGAACACGGTGTGGGTATCTCTGTGCTGGGAGCCTGCGTTGGCCTGTGGGTTTCTTTGGCTCTGCTCTCTAAATGAACCTGCTGGGCTTGAGACACCACGGTGTCTTCACCTTACGGTGGTGTTTCTCTTGTTAAGAGCAACATTATTTTGAAAAGAGGTTGTGGAGGAGGGAAAAATCATGATAGATATTTTGCTTTTTACCTCCTTTCCCAAACTGAATGGGAGAGGTAGTTGGAAGACGATAAACAGAAAAGGGAGTAACAGGGAGCGAGAGGGCAGTGGCGAAACTCCCAGAGGGAATGGTGAGTCTTGTTCTCACAAGTCAAAAGGCCTGCAATAATGAACAACTAAGAGCAAGTAAAAAGGAAAAACATAAGGTACAGGAAGCCAAATGCAGTGCCTCTGGGCATGTAAGTTTGTGTAGAATGTGTGCAAGGGAACTTCTTTTAACTCTTTCATTCTGCACAGTTCCAAGAGTGAAGTTTATCTCGTGTATTCCCTTGTGCATCCAGTACTCAGTTTGCTTTACTGAAGTCTTAGAAAGTTGACTGCGTCTTTAGCATGTCGACTGGCAGGAGGTGTGGCAGAAGCCAAGTTGCTCTCAGGGATTTCCATCAGGCTTAGGTGTTATAATTCCTGTGGGCACAACTCACTGCACCAGTCTTCTGTGGTGGCTAATTCTGATTGTCTTAAAGAAAAGGGTAGCTGATAACATGTAATCCAATGGCTAAAGAATAGATCTGCTTTGCTTGACTGAACTTAGTGTGGCTCTGCTATTTGTCTTCATCAAATCTGAACGTTCCTTTTTTCATATGAGCAATATGCCTGTGAGAGCAGAGGACTTGCTACTCTGGAGCCTTGAGGATTAACACCACCAGCTGAAGACCCAGGGAAACTGAATGGCTTCCTCTGTTCCCTGTTGCTGGGTTTTATTCCCTTAGACCTTGGTGCAAAGTTAGCATGTTCGATGGGGTAGAGTACCAAGGAACTAAACTAAACACCTGTTGGCTGAGATTCATAAATAAAGTAGCACTAGCTTAATGTCAGCGAAAAAGCCATTGCCTGATCCAGTGTGTTTTAGAAAAATGGGATGTATTAACTTTGGCACAGCACAGTGTTAACATGATTGTGCTGGTATCTGGTCTGGCTTGGTCACAGGTAGATCCCTGTCTCCACTAGCCTGTGCTAGCGGTGAATACAGAGAGGCTCTCTGCGTGCAGCAGCACCTGTGTGGTGTGCTCTTGCACGGCCTCATGCTCTTTGGCTCAGGTTTGCACTTTGCAATTCAACCCCACCCTGCTATAGGACTATGCCTTGAAAGCATGACCTGAGTCTGAAGTCGCAGCTGGCTGGAGCCCAGCAGCTCTTGCCAAGTCTGAGAGGCTTCACTGCGAGGATGGGGAAGCAGGAAGAGAGAATGAAAGGGGAGGAGGGAAGAAGAGCATGAGAAGACTGGGTACATCTGCACAAATCTAATTGAGGGATTCAGAGACCTGAAGTCTGAATGCTTTATCTGAGAGACAGTATATGTTAAAACAAAAACAAAACCCAAACCACCACCAGAAAACCCACATCCCCTCAATGCTTTGGAGTGAGTAGTGTCTGGATATGAACAGCTGACAATGTTTTTTGCCTCTTCTGCCCTATTATGCCGTACTGCATAACATCCCCTTCCAAGTCTGCCATCACACAAACATTTTGATCCAGAGCAACACTTTCAATCTCTAGAGAAGTTTGCAAATCCAGAGGTTTTTTCCCAAGGAAAGCAAAGTGAAATTGTGAAATCCTCCACAAAAGGAACTTATATCCTCCACATAAAAGGAGGATAAAAGGCCTAAGATATAGATGATAACTTTGTTGTAGTGCAAGACCCAAAACTCTATTATTAAAACAGTTTATTTATTAGCAAGCTCTTGTAATGAACCAAGCATAACAGATGTGGGCAAAACTCTACTCAGGCAGGTACAAACTGAAATAATGATGATGGGAGGCAAATAGCTTGACATTCAAATTACTGGCTAGACCTGCTTTTAGTGCTGCTTTGGCTCAATGTCTAAATAAAACAAAGTAGGTTTGACCCTTTTCTTCCCTTTTTCTCAAGGAAAGTTGGAGTTACCTAACTGAAATGGCTGATAAAACTAATGCTGATTTAGTTTAAATTCCTCGGTGCTAAAACTACATTTTTGGGGAAAATGTGGCCTTTTAAGGAAAAAGAAAAAACCCACAGAAGTGTCAGTCACTTGTAGGAAAACTTCATTTTGGATGTTCCTTCTGTTTCAGTCCTCCCATACCCTCTCCTTTACAGGTGCACATGTATGTTACCAATGCTCACTGACACCAATTCTGGTACTGCTGCCCTGGAACCGGGTAGCGTGCTGTGTGGCTCTTTGCAGCTATAGTTTCACTTCAGATTCATGCAATCATGATTTTTTTGTCATGTTTTTTTTTTGTCAACTCATTCTGCTGCCCTCTCTTTTACAACACTTGTCTTAATAATGAATATTGCTTGCTGAGTTTGTCTAATTTGGGGCGGGGGGGTTGGTGTGTTGTTAATGGCATACAAAACACCACAAGTTAGCATATGTTTGTAATTTTTTCTATTAGTGCTCTTCCCACAATAGCAATTTAGATCCCTCCTAAAGACCTCCAGAAATGATGACAGAACAGCTCATAATTTTTTTTTGTAGTGCTAAAAACTAATTGGGTGCAGTTCTGTATTATTTTTCACTTGCTGTATGATGTTTTAGACTTTCTTTTATCCTACTAACATTTATCTAACATTGGAAAAGGGCTTGAATGTTATTTTTAAAAGACGTGAGTGATTGTACTTCGTGAACATGGGGAGACTCTGGAGAAACAGGTATTTTCCCCTGTCTCCTTCATCTGCCTGAGTTGTTGAACTTCAGGTCTTTCTTCATAGCATTTCAGTTTTGAATTGGTGCTGTGCTGGCTGACTAAGCAAGTCAAAAAGTATTCATTGCTGCTCTCTGACAATACTGTGTGGGATAGGTATATATTTGAAAAGCAAGGAGTAAAACTACCTCAGAGCACAAACTATGAATAAGGCCAGATTCTGACTCATTTTCTAATGTTGAAAAGTCTTTACTCCTTGGACTTCAGTAGGACTTCTTCCTTGAGTAAGCATTACTCATGGTGATTAAAGGCTCAATTTTCCTACCCTGCATTATGTAATTAAATTATGCAAATAATTCAGCTATTCAAGACAACGCAGATTATGAATGGAATAGTCAATTGTACATTTCACAACTTGAGTATCTTCAGAACACATCTTTCTTGCTGAAGAAATAAATGGAACAATTTGAAATAATGAATATGTTTTAGACTCTAACAATTTCTTTGTGAGTAGTAATGGACAATTGGTCCCAAATAAATTATTTGCCCATTTCCAGGATGGCTGCTCATCCCTCCTGCGGTCACGTTACATCTTTGTAGCTAGTGGGCTTTACATAAAGGGTTTATCAGCAATCTGCTGCAGGGTCCTTCCCACTCAGTAAATCAAAGCCTTGCTCTCCCCTGGTCCATTTCCACAGACAGATGATTCAAGCCTCCTTCACTTCCCAGCAGGAGAGGTTAGTTAAATACTTGTCTGTAGCACCTTGCAACGTTTATGAGAACTGTTTACATAATTCTGAAGGATCGCTCTTCTTTGCTCAGTGACGGTTAGATGTGCCTGCTGAGAGCTGAGAATCCTGTCCTCACAGAATCCTGCTAATCAGCCAGGACTTCGAAAGAAGTATTAAACTTTACTAAATCAGTTCTTGTTTCTTGTAATAGTGTCTGCAAACAAATGAATATTTGATATCAGTTCAGTAAACTGAATGATACAAGGGTTTTTTGGTCATCTTAGGTTGTTATTAGGGGTGGGAAACCGAAAGCACAATGTTACAAATGACTTCATTTTTTATATACTGCTTTGATAAAAATTGGGTAGTCAGTGGAGTTATCTGAGTCAGTGGACTCAGAAGGTGCATGGAAGTTGATAGAAAGATTCCTATTGACTTCACAGGGATTTGGATCAGACTTGTCAAAGTGAATCAAGAATTTATGGCAGCCTAAGCAGCAGCACGCAGGAATTTAGTGCAGATCCTCTTCAGATTTCTAAGTTAATTAACTGGGCAGAAGTTTGTCTTGAATAATGCTGCAGAGTGGGATAGAAACAAGTTTCTACAAATTTTAAAACAGAAGAATATTATCTGTTGAATTACCCAAATAACCCATGCAAACTGATCTCACATATAAAACATACCAGTAAGAAAATAGAAGCATTACATAGTTCTTATAGATTGCTCTTGGAAGGGGTCCTGAAAGGTACATCTCCATTGTCTTCATTTCATAGACGGAGTAACTTCGCTCCTCCGTTCCTGACTCCTGTACTCCGCCGCCCTGAGCAGTGCAGGGGGCTGGGGAATGGTGGCTGTGGTCAGTCCGTAACAGGTCCTCTCTGCCACCTCTTCCTCCTCACGTTTTCCCCCTGCTCCAGTGTGGGGCCTTCCCATGGGCTGCAGTCCTTCAGGATAAACCTTCTCCGGCATGGGCTCTTCCATGGGCTGCAGGGGAATCTCTGCTGGGGTGCCTGGAGTGCCGCCTCCCCTCCTCCTGCTCTCACCTGGGTGTGTTAGCAGGGCAGTTTCTCGCACTGTTTTCCTCACCCCTCACTGCTGGGCAGTGCTTGGCCTTGTCTTAAGTACATTTTCCCAGAGGTGCCACTGGCTTCCCTGATGGGCCCAGCCATGTCCTGTGGCGGGGCTGCTGAGGAACCGGCTGTGTCTGGCTCGGGGCAGCCCCAGGGCCTCCTCACAGAAGCTCCTTCTGCAGCACCCTGCTGCCAGCTGCTTGCCGCCTACATCCAATGCAACTGAAGAATGTGGAAAGAGATGATAAGTATTAGTATGATGAGTGTTTTTTATTGTGGATTTAAAGATTCTTTTTCAAACCGTTAGCAAGATCTAGCATAAAGTACTATTCTGAGGAGCAAGGACCTGCTTCTAGGAACACTTGTGGGTTAGAAACAACCATGTGAGGCACAGGTCATGGCAGGAGGACAGAGTGAAGATGCTTGGTAGTAGGAAGAGAGAAAGGAGAAGGGAGGTGAAAAGAGACCACGCATGGGGGTTTGCTCTCTGAAGGGCTGCACCTGCGACGCTGCTGCTTTGCTGGCTGCAGAGCTCTGCCTGGGCAGCACTGCTTCTCCCTCAGGGTGGTGGGTGCCCGTGGCGTGGATTGTTCTGTGCGCTGTGCATGGGCTTTTAGACTTGAAGTCACCTTACGTCTTTGCTGAGTACTGCTTGGGTTTGTTTTCTTCATATTCATTAACTTTCCTGATCAAAAACTGACTTTTTTTTCCCAAGGGTATGATCCACAAAGATCTCCCAAATACTGTGGAAAATCTGCAATTGACACAAAAAATGTAGGACTTTAACTCAAACTAATATTGTCTTCCCTTCCCAGGAGAAGGAGGGGCTCATTTTACAATGACATTAAGAATTCATTCCCTTAAATGAGGTATGTTACCTTGTCATTTTAACTTGATTCATTAAAATAGTGGCTCATTAGTTATTCCCTGTGCAGTATAGAATTTGCACATTAAAGGCGTATGAATTTCATGTGCTTACTACGTTTGGGGACAAATTTCTAGCCATCCTGTTTGAAAGGAAAATGTGGGTTTTGAAAAAAAAAAAAGTAGAAATTCTAGTCATCTGCCTCTCCTTCCCACCATAAGTCTTTTCTGATCTGTTCAGACCCCCAATATTTGATTTTAGAAGCCCAAGGTACTGAGACACTGAGGTTGTGCTAATCTCTTTCCAGACTTGTGTTTGATGTGTATTCTCGTTTGTGCCTTTGTGGTGTAATAGAACTTTTCCCTTTCTTCCCTTAGTCTTGACATGAAAATTATAATTCCTTACTTGAGAAAATACCTTGAATCCTGGGCAGGGAGGAGTTCTGCCACTGCCTGAGTGAGAAAACACCTCCTGGGGAGTTGGGATTTGCGATTACCTTGTGTCAGCCTGTTTGGAGAAAGGTGTCTCCAGCCATATTCCAAACATAAATCTCTTGTGTAAATGGACAGATCCTCCCATTCTCAAATGACACATTTTCAGGCAAATGCTCTGCGCAGTGTAGTGAGCCATCTCTGTGAATTGAGAAGGAAAGGGCAATGCTGTGCAGCCTCTCTGCTTCCCCTAGACCTCACTTCTGGGCAGACACATCTCTGCAGAATCTTCGTAGGTTCACTGAAGCACTGAAGGGACCACAGCTCCCAGACGTCTCAAGTTGTTGGGTTAGGTTTATGGGAGCCTAAGCAGCACTATGCAGGAACTTGTTGGGTTGGGTTCTTGAACCTTGCTGGGCGAACATAAAAAAGAATCAATATGGGGGAAAAAGTCTCAACTAGGGATGGCTGAGAAGAAGAATACGAAAATAATAAATTTGTTTGAAGAACTGAATGGAACAGACCGGGAAAGATATTTCATCCTTTCAAGTAACATTTAGGCTCATTCCAGACCCTGGCTGATGAACTGCTTCAATATTCTTGGAATTTGAGGGCAGACCTGTTGTTCAGTTAGCAATAAATTCTAGGACTAGATGGAAGGAATGTCATCCCTAACTAAGGTCGAAGTCTAATCCTTTGGTTTTGCTGGTGACTCAGATTACAATAATGCAATATGGAGAGCCCTCATTCCCCCTCCTCCTCCCTTCTCACTGCGTTACAAATGGCTAGTGAAAGAAATGTAACAAATGCTGATCCTGCTTAAAATGCAATTAAATATATTCACATTCCATGTCCTGTCTTATCTGTGATTTTCTTGTATGCAAGAAACTCGGCCCTCTTCTTCCCTTCTCAGTCTCTGTTCATCAGCATCTTTTGTGCTTTCAAGATGCTAGCACTGCAAGCCAGTTTTTCAAATCCTGAGCAAGAAACTTCCCCATACAATAAACTTCCATACAAATATAGCTAATGTCAATAAAGCTAAAAAGGTATGTCAGCAAAGACCCAAACAGACAATTTATTACAGTTAAACATACCTCCCAGACACTTTATTTACAATCAAAGCTTGCTATATAAAGCAACCCCTCTTCTATTGATATATTTTTAGTGATAGTTTACAAATTACTGCCTTTTCTCTTTGTATCCCATATGAAATACTGAATTCATTTGTACATGTTCTTTGAATACAATATTTCTATTTGTTTTTAAAAAATGTCTTTGGATGATCACTTGAAAGTATATACAAAAAACTTTGTGAATCCAGCCCTTTAAAACAAAAGAAATTGTATCACAATAAATTTAAACAAATGAAAGATATTATTGAACACTTGTGTTAACAAAACTCCCCGAATGACTTGGAAACATGGTTTACAGACACTTACGTATTTTTCTTACTATCTTAGATTTCATTATACCCTTTTTCCCTTGCAAAGATACGCAGGAGGAAATGTGCATAGCTCTTTCTATAGGTTTTAGAATATGGCTGTTCAAGGACAGAACAAAAGTACAGTTTTGATAAAAAAGAAAAGAAGCCTAGCTTGTCAAATACTGAGAGACAAATCCAGCAACTCATTCATGTGTTTGTTATAACAAGGCTACTTTTGGCTTGTGATACAGACAAATCAAGCCGCTTGCAGGCTTCCAAAAAAGCCTTTGTGCGACTTCCCAAATGTATGCTCTACAACCTCTAAAGTGGCTCTCAAGTAATGTTATGGGACCACTAGGAAGGAGACGTTGTATTAAATGACGTTTTCAGTCAATCATCTACATCTGCTTGCGTTTGTCAGGGAAAACCTGGGACGGGTGTGCAGCTTCTATCTATCTGATTGAGTCTGCCACATCTGTGACCTGGTTCCAAGACAGTTTATCTGACACAGGAGAACAGTAAAGGCTTCCCTGCTTGTACCAGATCTGCTCCAGAGATACTAAATTCCTCTATGATAATGAGGTGTCCAGAATAGTAACAAGAGGCCAGAAGTGTACTTTGGTTTAACTATGCTGGAATATTTTCTGACTGTGGGCAACTGCAAATTCACACCAGTGTACCTGAGTGAACTTGGCCCAGAGTGAACAGTGAAACCTTATCGGGTGCCAGATCTCCTGGGCTGTACGTGAAAGGTATAGGATTACTGCCTGTCTAGCACAGCTGTGACAGGCAGAGTGAGAGAAGACTCTATGACAAGTCAGTAAAGCTATTTCTTTTCACAGTATTGTAGTTCCTTTTCCTGGACTTTAATGCTGGTGGTAAGAAGTAGTTCAGTCTCATTCTCTGTCACGTTTTACATACAAAATACTTAGAAAATAATACTCATTTGCAGGTGCAGTTAATATGGGTACTGAGGAGTAGAAATAATTACCTGCCTGGCCAAGTGGATTGAGAAATACTTCTCATTCAAGTCTAGGTGGAGAGTGGAACTCTGGAAATTCCCTGGACTGTGTCATTTTAAGTTTTGCAGATGTTCTCCCTATGGCATTTTTCTCCCATCTCCGCTTCAGCCACAGTACAAAAATGTTTTGACCAACACTGCAGACTCAGGAAAGGTCCTACACGTACCTTCTTGTGACATGTTTTTCTAATCTCTCTACCTGCTGTGGGTAGTCTGAAACCTCCTGTGCTGACAAGTCTGTGGTGGCTAGGGCTATGATTAATGGGATTTCATTAACGCTTGTGCAACTATCCCTGAGAACCCTCAGAGGTGCTCTGGCCGCCTTCTCACACCGTGAACCTTGTGATGGCAATAAGTGCAGGCAGATATGTTGGAGATTCTCTACCCAAAACCGTCCCCCAAGGCAATATGGATAAATAATGATTTGTATTGGACAGGGTAGTGTATAATAATCATGGCTAAGTTGTCCTAACAAGCAGGAAGAGTTTAAAACATCCTGTTACTGCCATCCTAGTGTCCTACCTTTGAGAAGAGGTTGCTTCATGCATGACTGTGTTGTAGGGTTAGCTGGGACTCCTCCCTACTCTGAACACAGATGAAAAGGAAGAGAGGGAGAAATATGTCGATGGGCTGCACAGCAGGTATTTCTTCCTCAGTGGGAGAAAACGGAGTAGTTTGTGTGCAAAGGAAATGGAAGGATTGAGCGCAATTTTTTAAGATAGACGTACAGTGCTGGGGATAGGCACGTGTATCTTCACTGTGCCCCTGTTCTGAGCTCGCGGGTGGGAGTGGTCTAAAGTCACCTAGTTGTGTTAGCTCTGCCCAAGTGAATAATACTCCCCATCTTTCTTCTCTGTTTTGTTCCTGTGCACATTTTACATTGTGTCATGTGGCAAAGGTCTGGTCTTGGGTTTTCCTTGAAATAATTAGGGTCAAATTCCTATCGCCATATTTGCCTGGTGCAGTACATCTCCAGGTGTAGAACAGTGTTATATTTAAATGAATTACTAGTAGTGGAGTGTATTCAGCAACTGCAATATGTTGAGAGTGTATTGGGGAAGGATTAATTGATGTCTGCTCGCTCCTTGTTACCTTTTTTTGAGCATCCAGTACTGACACAGCTTGACACAGCTCAGCCTTTCCTATGCTCCAGTCTGTTGTTATCTATACATCGTGCTGCCAGTTCTTTTCTTTAAGTGAAGTTTATTTTAAATGACTGGTTTTTACTTTAATTTTGAACTCTTGTACTGTGGCAACATGATATGTGAATATGCCTAAATTTCTTGCGCCGTGTTGCCTCACAGCAGGAGCTCTGGGAGAGCAAGTTGTGAACAACAGTGGGAGACACTGAGGCTGACTAACATAAGTTATTCATCTAAAACTGCTAGAAATGGAAGAAGAGCTCCCATGGACTGTCATGGGACTGAAGATAGCTAAGGTAAAATAAACCGCCGTCACAATTCTTTTTTTGTATGATTTTGGAAGATACTGGAAAATGAGGTCTACTTATGATGAGAAAACTGGACAGAAGAGTCAAAAATTGCTCATGGATCTGACAACAGTAATGCATATAGCAGTCAAATTGCAGCGAGCTCAAGGATTAAGGCAGCTTCCCTGCAAAGTTCAGCGTTGTGCTTGCCCAGTGGGAGGGGAGAAAGAATAATGTCAGAGGGGCTGTAGATCCTAGACTGATGAGGCTGCTGTGCTTCAGGTAGGTATGAGCTGAGCAGAAAATGTTTAACGTAAAAGGAAGCTATGTAGCTTGTTTAAAATACAAATTCCAATTTCATGTGCATCCTGGTTGGAGATAGGAGCAAAAGTCCAAATACTTGTCAGGTACAACAATTTGTTTAGAAGATGCAAGAATCTGTGTCAGAGTAAATGGTAAGCAGGTAGGTGAGGGCCTGTCTCAGAGGGAACTATGGGATATCTCTCACAAAATTTATAAGTTATGTTCTCAAATTCTTAAAGTGGTGAAAGAATTTTTTCAAGCCGTTTACTCTTGTCCAACCAAGGTACCCTTGCAAATTACCTAAGCTCCAAAAAGTTGTATTTTATTACTGTGCAACTTTTAATCCAATTTCAGTATAATTCTGAACTGACTAATACTGATAACTCTCTGAAAAAAAATGTTTTGGAAGTCCCTCTGTGCGTTGTCTGTTCCTCTAGATGTCCCATTTGCCCTGTTAAAAATGTTTTCTTCTCCAGGATTTCTGATGCTTTCAGAAAAAAGGGTAGTTGTATTTCCCTTGCTTTCATTGATCTTGCCAGAAAGCTTTGGGATTTTGCTGAAGAAGTTCTATGAAATCTCACTTGCAACATATAGCAAGTGTCTTTAGCACCAGGTTATGTCAGACAGATCCTACTTAAAAGCAAACACATTCACCCACAGTCACTATTTTTTTTTTTGTTAAGCACATTCTTCTTGCTGTTCCTATGGAGTTTTTTTTAAGTACCCTGGTACTGGAGGAACCGATATATTTTTTTATTACCATAGCCTGCTGCAGTGTAATATTCATAAACCAGGGATAAAGGCTTCAAAATGAAAGCAACAAAGGGGGCAAGACAAAACATTGATTCTTCCAGCTTTTTGTCTGGGTACTTAAAACATTAAATATAACTTTAAAATTGTCTAGAAAAGCTAATTATGGTGATAAAGGTAAACTCTACCTTAATCACCTTTTCTGACACAAACCAATAATACAATGACATTCTACTAAGGCTAAAGCAATAATTTCATATCAAGTCTTCCAGCCCCATCAAGCGTTGCCACAGTCAATGAGGATGGCAGAAGTCTTATAACCTCGTTGTGCATATCCAAGTGTGTAGCAGCAGAGCAATTAGTTCCTCCCTACCTGACTCATCCTATAGTCTCTGATGATCAAGTCCACCTTTTTTATGGTAGGAAAGATCTTGTGGAAGACACACAAGCAAAAGACTTCAACCTAGCAGACTCAAAGACCCAATCTCTTTCTCTGGGCCTCAAACCTTCAGCAATAGGTGTCTTCGCTCCAAAACATTGACACCTGAAATTTCAAGTTGCTAGAAAGTCATTCACTGGAAAATGCTATAGAGGGTGCACTTGTGCGCTCTGGTGTTTAAAAACTAGAGTTAGTTTAACAGTTCTCTATAATAATGAAAACAGGAGAAGAGCATGGGGTTTGGGGGTTGGGTGGGTGTCTTTTTTGATTAGAAAATGCATATTTCTTGACAAAAACTATTGTTAAATATTTTCTTGGAAACTCTTCTTTTGCTTCTTCAGAGTAAAATTTGTGAGTGTGCTTATGCACTCAGTCACTATTCCTCCCTAAACCCTAGAGTAAAACACTTGTCTTAGTTTTCGGTTATCTACATTCAAATGCTTCTTCTGCCAGAGTCAAATGAGTAGCTTTACAGCACTTCGCAGCCAAATGGCTTATTTTCTTTTCTGCTTTAAATATTTTGTTATTTGATGGGAGTAAGGAAGAAATTTTCATTTTCAGTTTATCCTGATGTAAAAGGGAAGTTGTCATTGCCATTGTATATTTTGTCTCATTGTTATGAATATTTCAGTGGGATTCTTTTCATTTTTTTTTCCCCTGAGGGTAATATCTCTGGTATTTTCTTCAGTCTTTGGAACAGCTAGTCTTGTTTGGGCTATACTCATTTATGTTACAATGCTTTTAGCTGATCATTTTAAGAAAGTCTGGATCTCATGCAGAATTATTAGCCAACAGTCTTTAAGTGTCCACTTGTGGGTGACTCAGATGAGTGACTGTTTTTCTTAGGAGAGTTCTGTGTTACTTCTCTACTTCCTGTCCAAGAGCAAATAAAGAGGAGTTTTCTCATAGGTAATTGTGTCATAGTGATGATTGGGACCTGCCATTAAAACTCAGGCTCATTTAGAAATGCTTGTAGGCCCTGCCCTGAAGAGCTCTCATTTCATACGAGATAAGTAAATACAGATAGAGGGCAAATGCGGTGGTCACGCTGGTCAGCACAGTAGACTTTGACCTAGGGATTAGAATTATGACACAAAACAGATGACGCATGCTAAGACATGCTGCATAAAGGTAAACCCACATCTTTAGATGAATCACACAGGATGAAACTAGAAACCATGCTAAAACTAACTGTTTAGGCTTTTTGCTAAAATACAACGGCATTTAGATTCTTCCAAAGAGTTGATGGTGGTTATCATCTAGTCTATTTTTTGAATACATTGCCTCAGTTGTGAGTCCAGGATTGCTGCATTATGATTTTAACTGAAATTACAGATTGATCTGAGATACAAAGTGTATGGGTGTGGAAATCAAAAACGGTGGGATTGAAGCTTGCTAGTTGCAACCATGTGTAATGCCCAGTTCGTGCTTTGGTTGCAAACTTGAAGGGTTCAAATCGAGCTTCACTTTTTTTGTGTGTTATTGAAAAAACATGGGGGAAAAAAATTAAAAGTACGTAACCATGAATGCAAGCAGAAATGAACATGAAAAGTTGTTTTAGTTTGCACTGATTGACATTCACTGCATTAACCTGCATTTTCACTTGACCCTGCAAATATTTCTAAACAGCTGAATATATGGAACAAAATCTGTAGCCAAGACTAATAAATTGCAATGCCAGGATCTTAAAGTCCTGAGTAACTGTAAATCAGTAGAGCTGCAGAAATCAGTGGAGCTGTGCTAATTTACACAAGCTAAGTGTCTGACCTTTAGTATTCATTAGCATCGTTAACATTTCTTATATGATGGCAACTGGAATTTGAGAACAGTTCCAAAAGTAAGATAAAAAAATACCCTTGCACCTCCCCTAGGTGAAACACAAAATAATTTGACAGGTAATTAAAGTTCTTGTAGAAATTACGACTATATAGTTTGTTCTTTGTGGAGAATTAGCACGAAATCTACCGATATCAAACAACAGCTTCCAACATATGCCAAAAGGACTCCTTGTTAGGGGAAAAAAACAGGAATTTTGAATGGTTTCCACAACTGTGTCATAAAAACCTCTTACGTTACAGCTGTTTTAATTTTTGTCTCCTTTAGACTGCATTCAAACACAACTTGTGAGCCAGAATAACTTAATACCTGAGGAACTCTAATCTGCATATTCCCACTTTGAGTCAGGCAGTGCTGTCTACGTTTTATAAGAAACTTCAAAGCATGCTTTGGTTTCCTTCCAGCCAGAAGTTTGGGGTGCTGCATACCATTTATTTATCTGGCTTAAGCCAAATCTCCAGACTTGATATCTGAACACACACTTCCAATTAAACCTATATAACTTGTATAAATGTACGGCAGGCTGGTACTCTTGCAGTTAAATTTGGGTTACTTTATTTTGGAGTTGTTCTGATTCAGGTTTGAGAAAATGATGAGGTAATGAAAGCAGCAGTCTGCGCACCAAACTAATAGCAATGATCTCTAATTGTCAAGCTCCAAGACAAACTGTAACATACTCTAAACAAATTTCACTTTCCCTTAAGTCCGCTTATGTAGAAGAGCATTTCTAGGAGTGGGCAAATTGCAATGCAGGCTGCCAGCAGCCTTCTGAGTCACTGTGAAACAGCTGTTGAAGAGTTTGCAACGGGTTCTCTGAACAAATCCCTTAATTGAACAACAATTCTTATTATAGGCCTTTTTTGTTTTCTCTAAGAGCTTGTTTTTAAGAAAGATGCGAACATTTTACAAAGCTTCGTATGTTAGTTATCTCTTTTGTACAACTTCTGTCTGGCAGGTGGAGCATAGCCTAATAAAATTTACCCTCATTTGAAACTGTGAGCATTGGTATAGTTCTCAATGGGGTATAGCTTCTTAGACATTGGTTGACTTGTTTGGTACTGGCTTTCGGCAGACTTAAAGTAGTAGCAATGTGTAAATCTGTCTTGATGTGACAGATGACTTTGCCATGACTGTATGTCTTTAGTGCACAATCATGTTTCCAAAGTGAACAATCACTGTCCTGAATCAAGTATTTTCTTGTTATTTTGGCAAATGACCCCAGTTTACCAGACCGCTAATGGAAATAACTACAGTTCATTTATTTTAAACCTCACATTTATTTTAAAGCTCACCTGGTCCACAAACTGGGTGCAGTTCTGTACACAGAGAATTTGCAAAGTGTTTATCCATCCTTTGAGATGAAAAGCAATTTTTTTTACAGGAAATAGTTATGTTCTGCCCAATTAACAGCAATTTTTTAAAAAATCAGTCTTCCTTGCTCTGTCTTATTCCTTTGAGTTTGGTGGTTTGCTATTTCTAAGTAGTGGGATATAATGCCGTTGTTTCTATTTCTCAATGAGCAGGAAAATGCTACTACTGCTACTACTACTAATAGATATATTTCCTGTCTAGTCCATACTAATATATTGGATGTGAAGTGTGTGGGATTCAATCTTGTCCATGATGATGCATTTCCAGGAATCCCTTGAAAATGACAGAATATGTAAGGAATGATCTGCTATCTGGTGTGATTAATGGGGAAGAACGTGACCTGTGAAATATGACTATCACCTGCTTAAGATCATTTTAGCCTGTGTGTTAGACTGTGGTAAAATTTTGGAGCTAAAGGCTGTTTTTAGTTATCATTAAAGCAATGCAGGAAGATCTTAATAGCTAGACTGGAATTGTCACCTTTTTAGTAGATCTTGAGTCAGTTCTAGGATGTGAAATACACCTTCTAAACAGATGGTCTGAGGTATTTTTCTGTATTCTCAGATTCATTCTATGAACCTGTTATTGAGAATGAAAACAGTGACAAATCACAGCCACAAATGGAGAGGCAGTCTCAGAGGTAGCTCCTCCTGGTGTGTAATAAGGCCATTGATGTTATGAGGATTCAGCAGCAGTGCACAACAGTCATTCCAGCTACTTCATGTGCTCTTGCAGCAGAACGAGGCATAAGGCACTCAACTTGGAAGACAATTATTTTTATGATGCTTTGGGATTTCCTGCTCAAAGTCTGGTTAGTTGTTAGGTGATCTTCTCACCTTTATGGCACCACTGTGACAGGATGGGTAAAGAAGGGGGAAGTGGCCCAGTAGTTGTGTATGAATTGCGGTATTCAGAGATGCCAGGTATCTACTGCAATAGGAGAGGAAGGCATGTGTGTAGCACCTTCTTCCTGTGTATCTGGTTGGTCCTGTTAAGAAATGAATCCATATGTTTAAGGAGCAGTTGCACATACTGAGTCAGTGCCTGTCCTCTGTGTCCTTGAGTTGCAACGTATACTGCTTGCGTTGTGCAACGTACAGAGCTGGGTCTGGAAAACCTTTTCAACTGAGTGCGAATAGAAAAAAGCAAGTTCTTGAGCTCCTCAGAACTCATCCCTTCTAGCCCTTCTCTGCAACAGAGATATCCTACTTGCCTCTTTGTGCTCCTTTATGTCCACGTAATTCTGCTAGACCCTTTTGTCTGTTCCACGGTTTTTCAGATCCTCTCTGCCCATGCTATAAAACCAGTCTTTCTACCTAACACCTTATTGGTATGGCAAAGCTCAGTGCACAGTGCAGAGGAGCTTTGAGCTTGCTCTGGTTTAATTTCTCTGTTCGTTTACTTTTTTGGAGGCTCAGGGGCTGATATTTGTCTCTGGTACAAGGTGAGGAGTGGGTACGATCTGTTGGTGTCTAAAGCGGGGAAGAGAAAAAGCTGCATAAATCAGCTTTCCCCTGTCACTTCTGTGTTTCATGCCCTGCCCCAAGACATCACACCTGGCACTTTGTTGACACCCAGAAAATCAGTAGGGACTAAAACTAGAGATGGTGGCCGATTGGTGACTGAGCTCTCTCTTTTATCAAAGAGACACAAGGACAACTCTTGTGACCTGTACAATAACAATTCTTGTTTGCTGGACTCTGTGTGCTGACTTCTCTCAATTAATCAGTTGCTTCTTTTGAACTGGCTTTGGAAGAATGAATCCCGGGTTGTAGCAGTTAACACCTCCAAGATGTCTTTGTTGTGTGTTGCTTTAAGTATCAGTACGTGACTTCATTAACTTTGATTTCAGGAAAATCACTGCTCTACATCCAGAAACAAGTAAGAGAGGCTAAACTGTAGCAGCTTTGCGGGTTTTTTTGAATGATCAGAAGGAGTAGGAGAAGCAAGAGCAAATGTAATGCTGGTGCCTTTGAGCACAGTACATAAGGAAACTTTCCCAGACTGCCTGGAGTTGGATTTTTGCCTTGTGTTTACTGCTAGCGTGTCTACAGATCAGATTTAGTTGTTCTCCCATGTATCGAAATATCATTTCATGGCTCTTTTTTTTCTCCCTGTTTTGATCCATGATGTAATCCAGGACAGGATGTGCCAAAGGTTTAGTCAACAGTCCAAAACAAATAATAAGGCTATCTGGTCAGATTCTATCATCAGTTGAGTCAGATTTGTACAGCCTGATTAAATCAGGGCATATACAACACATTTAAATATCACATGGCCAAGCAGAGGGAGAAGTACCAGGATGTCACAATTCGTTTCCAACAAATGAAAACATTCAGGTTTAGACACATGAATAAAAGATAGACTTCATTAACGCAGAGATTTAGCTAGTCAATCCAACGCTACATAGCCAGCATAAAAAAAATTTCTGGGAATTAGTTTACCTTAAGTAGCACCTGAATCTCTCCTGTTGCCCATTAATTGTTTCTCTGTTTATCTGCCACTGATAGAATACTGCATGAAGGATTTGCAATGTAAGGTGCAGATCCTGCAAACCACAGTGCAAGCATTCATCTTTTCTTGTATGGGAAATCACGTGTATAAAAGTTTGTGGGATCAAGATCAAAAATGGCAATATTAAAATGAAGGAAAGAATGAGACATTAAGTTATTCATTCTGAACTAAGTCTGAAATATAACAATAAAATATTTAAGTTTTTATTTATTTGCGCATTAACACTTGTGATTTAACTCATGCTTTGTGAAGGTGGTATAAAAGTGCCAGAAAATGTTTCTCTGTTGGATTTCTATTGTCCCTCACACATTTGAGTCAGAGGGTTGGTTAAATATAATGTATGCCTTTTCACTGTGGAAACTGTTAGCAAAATTTATCTCCTTGAGACAGTACCTCTCCATCTTGTACCCATCATTCTGTAAGCCATTATTTTAACTTAAGCTTTCCTACTTATTCTGGATAATTCAGTCAGTCTCTAAAGACTTTCTCACCCAACTCTTTTGTTGCTGGATACAGATTTAGTACTGACAGGCAGAGTCCTGTGTAGGTGTGGGAAGAAAGACACGCCTCATATAGATAAAAACCAAAACTTTGTATAGGTAAGGTTATGAGGTACTGAGAGATCAGTTTAGGGTCTTTCTACTTGTTTTGAATAAAATACGGAGAAGTCTGCAATGGTTTAAGATAATATTTTCATAATTCATCTGCCTAAGTACTTACATAGCACTTGCATCTAAGAACTGCATGCTTTCCACTTCAGGTATCTCTGATGATAGTCAGATATTGTTTCAGGAGAGTCCGTGGAAAGGCCCACTTCAAACTGTAGCATTTTGAGAAATTTTTCACTGCAGTTTCACCAGAAGGGAAATGTTCTATGGGAACATATTGACTTTGATGAAATTTGGCAGGAAAAATTGCATAAATAAATGGTTATAAATACTTTTAATTTAGTTTTGGTAAGATAATAAGGTATTTTGACTTTCTGCTGTATTAAAATATTTTCTTTTTGCAAGTTGGATTTTGTATTTACCTTACTGAAACTAAACATCAGAGATTTTACTCTCTGCAAATCTTTTTTCATTCTGAATTGGACCAAATGTAAATGCCCAAGTTTTAGAGTTTCAAGAGAAATGGGAGTTCAGTTCTGCTGGAAAGTAGGGAGTGGGCTTGGAAACAGAGATTTTTGGAAGTATTGAATAACTGAAGCTTGTGACCACTTTGCTTATGAAACCATCAGACTTTTGTGACTTACTTTGTAAATTCTATCCAAATGATCACAATTACTGTGTGCCTAATTTGTATATGCCATTACCACAGAGAGAGACATGGAATCTGATGCAGTTCCCTAACTTGTGTAAGAAAACGACCTCATTCCTGGAGTTTCTTTGTACAGCATATATGTTGGGCAGAAGTAATCCCATGGACTTGCCTAGGATTGCAGGATGACTTTTCAGCTTTAGTTGGGAAAAAAAAATGTGGGCCACTCTGACCACCACTTATTTTAATGGGAATACAAGGCAATTTAATGGATTTTTATCTGACTGATGGGTGGGTAATGGAGAACTAAGTGAGACTCTGCCACTTTAAAAGGTTTTTACTCCTAATTGTTTTCTAACTATTAACAGGGAGCAGATTTAATTTTAAGCTTCTGGTCTTTCAATTTATTCTGTAACTACAAAACAAACAAATATCAGCCAAACGAAACTGCATTTCTGTTTTGCATTACTATTTTGTACGTGTTTTTGCATCTTAGGGTGATTCTGTACTTTGTGCGTTTAGGGACATCTGAAAATGGGAAGAAAAGTAAATGCTCCCTTATTGTGCTCTTTGCTTCCCAACATTTGAGAGAGAGTGTAGTTTTCTTCTCTAGACCAGTGACCATGTTCTTCTTCAGTTCATCCATCTGCAGTCTGCTCCTTCTGCTTCACATTGGTGATGAATTATACTCTGCTTCCTCCATCTAATCCTTTTCATTTATTTATATTTTATGGAGGAAACATAAAAGACTCCTCATAAAAATCCAACTGTTTTTGATAAACCTTGTCATGTGCAAATAATGGAGCCTTGTCAAGCACAAGCCGCGCTGGAAATTTATGCCTTCTAATAATAATAACGGGAGAGAATCAGAAACAAATAAGGAATATATTGAATTGGATTCAAAGCATGTTTATGGTTTTAAATTGGTGGCAATAAAGTATTTTTTATCCAGAAATGTTTTTACATGTTAATGTAATTTAAATACCATGTTGTGCTTGAACTCTGCAGCATTTAGCCTAGCAGAGCTATGAAAAGCATCTTGTACTATAGCACAGCAGAGCAGACTGACTTCTTTTTCCAAGGTTTGGTGGCGAGGAGAGGAAAAGATATACCTGACTTATTAATACAAGATGAAACAGGCCAGAGTTTGCGGCACAGAAGCAAACTCGTGGTTGGCTGAGGCCTATCTGTGAGTTAGCAAAAAATGGCAGGGACACAGAGGTGCAAGAAAATTAATCAAAGGCAGACTTTATTAGAATATTAGTTTTTCATTAGCAGCAAACTTCCTTGGCCAGAGGCAACTTGTCAGAAGCAGAAATGTTCGTTGTTTTTGAATGCTAGGGCTGTGGCTATCTGGAATGGCATAGGAGCAACTGGTCATACGCAGGTAAAGTTAACATCTAAAGGAAAATATGATTGCCTCTTGTTAAAGTATTCAGCTCTTGGCTGTATGACATTTTATTTCCTATTCCAGTTTTTGCTTTGAGAATAAGACTAAGATGTTAATCGTTTGACGATGATACCAATTAGCATTTTATAGTACTTCACAAATGTCAGTGAATGAAGGGCTTCTCTCAGGAAGAAAACTTTGCGTTCAACTGGCAGAGTCAAATCCAAACAAATGAATCCCTTTAATGAAGAGGGTTCTTAGTAGCACAGCTAGTTCTCTGCATATGTTGTCTGTGCATTTTCACAGAACTGATATTTATGCTCCCTTGAGTGTTACTCTTTACATTAAATACTCGTTTTATAGCTTTTCTGAAGTTAGAAGCTCTGTAATTCCCTTTCAGGTAACATATCCAAGCTGTCATGTTGAACTACTGGTAGAAATAATATTAGAAAATGAAGAAACAAACCCAAAGAATTATTTTTCAATTTAGAAAACTGATTGCCTCATGTAAGGCCTGTGTTCAAAGTTGTGTTTTGCAAATATTGAAGTTTTTATTGAGACATTGTAAGTTTTCTCTTCATGCCTGACTTTCACAGGCTACTAATGTTTTAGTTTAATTTCATTCTGGTGTGGAACAAAGGCACTTTCTGCCCCTGATCCCACCTCCTCTCAAAGCTTTCTTAGCAGACTAGGTTGGAGCTCAGCCCTCGGGTTTTGACTTTGCAAGATAACACAACAATTGCTGAACTGGGCAGTTGCCAGTCAGCCAAAGAAATAAGTTAACAAGGAAACAAGCAAATTTGAGGGAACTGGTTCTTTCACACTTCATCAGTCCTTGTTCTCTATAAAACAGTGGGACTTTAATGATCTCTGACAAAGATATTCTGTCACTGTTTTTGTCTTGCTCCACATGGCATCAGTTCTAATGTGTTGTATGTGACGTCAGGGATGAACCAATTGATTTTGCAGTGTTGTGACAAAATGGCGACCTTTACAAGAAGGATGCCAAAATAGGTCAAAATTTAAGCCTCATAGTTGACTTTACAAAGGAAAGCTCAAGTTCTGCAGGTATCAGCCTTTATAATGAGGTTAGTGACAAGCTTCCAAAAACATGTAACTTATGATGGATCTGGCATTTTCCTTTTTTAAAGGTTCTACATAGATACGTGTATTATAATGTTGCCAAGTCTTCGTCTATGGCATGTACAAATATAACTTTTAAATTACCTTCAGCACTGGTAACACCCTCCCCATCACTTTCCTTCCCACCATGAATCCCTGAAATAGCACATCACTTTTTAAATAGAGCTTGGTAGAGTTGGATGTTTCACAGTAGTATCATTTTCATACTGCTGAGGACAGGTTTGGATTTATCCTTGCCTGAATTACATCAGTGTAACTGAAAATGGAATAGATGGCTAGTGGAGTTTTTCTGAAGGATTTTACTCCAGGTGCTTGCAGTCTAACCCTTAAAGTCAGAAAGTGAATTGCCAATTGGGTGTTTGACAACTGCCGTTTATCACTTGCGCATGATGGTACGTGAGGCATTACCTAAGAAAAAGAATTGTAATTCTGAATGACCTGTGGGACTTGGTCAGTGTATACAAGCTGTAGATTTCTTGCTGCAGAAGGAAATTAATCAAAACCAATAATCTGGACATGATCTTTTGCTTCTATGTTTACATTCTTGACACTGAGAATGGTGGCTTTTGTGGGAGATTAGAAGGAGGAAGCAAGCAGAGTTGCTGGTTTTATTTCTGTTTTTATTATTACACTAATTCTTGAAGGATTGCTATCTAGGATCTTATTTCTAAGTCTGATGGTGCTTGTCCATGGATGCACCAGACTTTTCCCAGTGTCTAACGAACCAAATCTATCACATCCTGGGAACTGCGTGAGTACTAAGGTTAGAACTAAAAATTCATGATTCAAAAACCGGTTGGAATTTTTTTGTCCTTCACTTAGGATGAGAATATGAATATACATATCTATCACTTATATAAATATATACTCAAGCCCCGGACTATAGGAAATTCTTTATTGTATAATTCTGAAATCTGATAATGGTTTATTCCCCCACACACATAGAGGACACTCAAAAAGACAGTTGTATCAAGCAGCAAGGAGCAGCAGCTGCCTTAATTTTATTTTTTTTAGTGATTTATAAAACATTTAACATGAAACATCCTAACAACTTGATTTCAGTAGTATGATATACTCTATATGTAGTAGTGCTACTTATGAGTCAGAAGAGCCTGTAGAAGTATGATAATTAAAATTCCATGTTGTGGTGGATTGGTGGGTTGACCCTGGCTGGATGCCAGGAGCCCACCAAGCTGCTGTCATTCGCCCTCCTCAAGTGGACAAGAGAGAGAAAATATGACAAAAGGCTCGTGGGTTGAGATAAGGACAGGGAGATCTCACTAATTATTGTCCCAGGTGAAACAGACTCAACTTGGGGAAATTAGTTTAATTTATTGCCAATCAAATCAGAGTAGGAGAATGAGAAATAAACCCCAAATATTAAAAACACCTTCCCCGCACCCCTCCCTTCTTCCCAGGCTCAGCTTCACTCCTGATGTCTCTCCTTCCTCCCCCCAAGTGGCGCAGGGGGACGGGGAATGGGGGTTGCAGTCAGTTCATCACATGTTGTCTCTGCTGCTCCCTCCTTCTCAGGGGAGGGCTCCTCACACTCTGCCCCTGCTCCAGCGCAGGGTCCCTCCCACAGCAGGCACTCCTTCAGTAACTTCTCCGGCGTGAGTCCTTCCCACGGGCTGCAGTTCTTCACAAACTGCTCCACTGTCGTCCCTCCCATGGGGTGCAGTCCTTCAGGAACAGACTGCTCCAGCGTGGGTCTCCCGCTGGGTCACAAGCCCTGCCAGCAAACCTGCTCCAGCTTGGGCTCCTCTCTCCGTGGGTCCACAGGCCCTGCCAGGAGCCTGCACCAGGACAGGCTTCCCATGGGGTCACAGCCTCCGTTCAGGTGCTTCCACCTGCTCCGGCATGGGGCCCTCCACAGGCTGCAGCTGGAGATCTGCTCCAGCGTTAACCTTCATGGGGTGCAGGGGCACAGCCTGCCTCACCGTGGTCTGCACCACGGGCTGCAGAGGTATCTCTCCTCCGATGCCTGGAACACCTCCTCTCCCTTCTTCTTCGCTGACCTTGCTGTCTGCAGAGTTGTTTCTCTCACATAGCGTCATTCTTCTCTCAAAATTGCAGTTTCTGCAGAATTTTTTCACCTCTTAATAACTATGTTATCACAGAGGCTGATGGGCTTGGCCCTGGCCAGCAGCAGGCCTGTCTTGGAGCCGGCTGGCATTGCCTCTGTCAGACATGGGGGAAGCTTATAGCAGCTTCTCACAGAAGCCACCCCGGTAGCTCCCCGCTACCAAAACCTTGCCATGTAAACCCAATATGCATATGTAAACGGAAGTTAAATGTGTTAATTCTGAATCTCTGGGACCTTCGTATATTTTACCGAAATAAGAAATTTGGAGCACTTTCCTCCCCCAACCCAACCCCCACTGCCTTTCATGGGGTTAGCACTGTTTGGTTAGAAAAGATTCCATTCCTCTGTAGCCTTGACTACATCTCCCCAGCCAGCTCAGCTTAGGCAGCACTACCCCAGGCACTGGGGTTTTAAGCTCCAGTGTCTGTTTCAGACATTTGTGGTCAACAACTGGAAGGCAAATGTGGCCTCTCCAAAGCAAAGGAAAGACCAGATGTTTCAAATAATTCTTTAAATGCTAAAGTTTTTTCTTATGAAGTATACAGATTCAGGACATTAAATGTGCTGATAATCTCATTCCAAAAAATCCCTTTGCCCATCTCTAAGAATTTGACCAGTATGTCAAATGCCCCGTTTGGAATTAGAACCTCTATTTCTTATACTACATATATTGTGCCTTTTTATACAGCTGCAAATAAGATATATTGCATTATGTTCTCCAAAATAAAGTCTGAGTAAGGTTAGGGTCTCTCAGCCTTAGCCCTATTTTTGTTTTCCTCCTGCAATACTTGGCTCTAATAACTCATGGAGTTTACTCAGTCAGCATTTTAAATACTGTATGTGTGTGTCCTTCCATCGTTCATAACATGAGATGATGAAAAGCGCTGTAACTAATTTTATGCAACATAATGAAATTAAAAGCTTTTGGTATTACTGTACTGCAGGTATAAATCTACTAAATGTGGTGTTGGAGAGAGACGGACTATATAGGTAAGTGTTGGAATAATTTAAGGTTATTTGGCATTTTCTATGGATGTCTGTTCTTGTTTCTTCACAAATACCATAAGTAATTGCATGGTTAGTATATTCTTTCATGTCTGAGCTTGCAGTTTTCTACTGCCTGTATTCATTAGCGAAGAAAAAGTAAAGCTAATGAAAAACACTCCATTGCAGTGAAACTGTAGCTTTGCTTACCCATCATAGCAAAATGTTAATCTGCGTAATATTTTAGTGCCAAATTGACTTATGTCAGACACAGTATTTCAACATATACACTGATAAATTCCAGAGAACTGGACAATATCTTTTTTATATATTCTTATATTTCAATTTTATGCATCAAATTCTACATGTTTTCTCTACTCTGGATATTAAAATGAATATTGCTTGAGATCTGAAGGTCTGCTTTGTGCATATACAGAAAATTTTAAATGAGTTAGGAAACATATGTAGCTTTTTCCACTTCCCTTATGCATTATCATTTATGCACTCTGATATTTACTTCTCCCAAATACATACGTTACCCCTTAAAAGCCTTGTTATTTCTACCTCTCATAATATGAGATATGATATTCTCTCAGTTATTTCTAATTTCACTTCAAATGAATCTTCACTCATCTTTGTAGTATCTGACTCGCTCTCCCAAGTTAATTTTTGCATGTATCTTCTGTTCAGTTTATGCTATACAAGGTTTTTCTGCCACCAAGCAGCATGTGGGAGACCTGAAGAAGACGTGTATTCATGGAAAGAATAAAGGCCTTTTCATGCTTAGTGTTTTGTAACAGAAGACAACATTGATTTTCTTTTTGCATTTCCTCTTTCATCTTGGAACTGCAGTTATTTAAAAATGTGTGTGCCTAATCTGTCCAAGTTTCCCTGAACTTCATTGCTCTCACTTTGTATTTACAACTATTTTCCCTCCCCTTAACTAGCATTTAGTGTTATCATCAGTTGTTCAACTGGCATCATGTTTCTTCAAGGTTGTTTAACATTTAGAGGAAATCTTTTCCTCAATTAGTGCTGTGATTTTTCCCTTCTGAGCCTCCTCCCCCTGCCCTTGTCTGCTCTTAATAGCTCTGAGATACAGAGTTGTCAGCTCATCTCCCAGCACCTGCCTTGGTGTGCTCTCTGCCTGTATGGGAACCCCAAGGACTGAGTTGCTCACAGTGCCGCTGTGCTAGCACCAAGGCCCATACAGAGGAGTAATATGGGTGCTCTGCACACAGCAACCGGTCAGATACCATCTGGAGCAGCCCTGAAATCTCAGCCTATGCCAGCAAGAAAATCCACTCTGATTTCTCTACCCTTTCTATTTTCTGATCAGAGGTCTCTAAATTCAGCTGAGAATGAAGTTCTGTCTCTTTTATATGTCCAAGATGGTCCTTTCTTTTTGGTTTGAATGTTAAAAAGTTTTGAATCAAGGTTGATAGTTCTGCCTAAGCCTGGGCTCTTGCAGACAGGCACGGTGTAGTTGTTCTTCTGCACTTCTGCACACGCACGATTTCAGTATGCTACTGCCATTATTGCTAGTATTGGCTCTGCAGCTCTATATGCAGCAAGTAGACTTTTTTAGCACTCATTTATCTTCCAGCACTTTCCTTTTTCCCTCCATTGCTCGATCTCATTCAATTTCACCCAACATTTCCCCCTTTCTTATTGCTGGCAAGTAATTCATGTAGTTACGCATCTTTGCAATGAGGGAGCTTTCTGAGCAATCCCTTCTCTGCAACAGACAACTTTAAAAACTTTTCCTGATATTAAATGCTCAGTCAAGTGCACAGTTATCTCTTCTGGGCTGTGAAAACAAAAAAGAACATTTTTGGGGTAGAGAGTGCAGAGAATGTTCTTTTTAGTTTACTGGTTATTTCAGAACACGATGGATGCAAAACACAAGAAAACTCATTTTACCGAGAGAACATATTTTAATTGCAATGATTAGTTTAAGTCAGTGTTCTGAAAAGCGCCGTATTCCAAGGCACAGAACCATTGACCGAGAACTCCAGGAAGAGCAGAGTAAAGCAGCTTGACAGAAAGTTGTAGGAAACTCTTTATCCTGCTCTTCAGCTTTATTTTCAGTTCCTGGTTTTATTTTTATGCATCCGACATGTATTTCTTTTAGACATTATTCAACTAACAGCTTGCAAGTGTTGCTAACAGGTGGTTTCCTCCTAATGATTTTGAGAGATTGAACTCCAGTCAGCTTTTGGAAAGGCTCTCTAGACAGTATCGTCACGTTTCTTAATCAGCTTTGCACTGTGACACGAAAAATCAAGCTGGTTCTATCAGACAAAGATTTATAGGACAATATCAGGATGACCGAACTGCAGTAATTTACTACATTAATGAGCTCTCTTAGATTACTAAGACTTCTATTATATGCATTATTCTACTTGTATTTCCACACTGTTTTCACACTAGTACTGACATCTCAGTTCTAAACCGGCTTGTGCAGGGTGAATTTTATGGCTCTCAAAAAAGAGATACTAATAGTTGGTTTTGTGGAAAAGGCTACATCTGGCATTTTTTGGAAAGCAGAGTCTAGAATGAGCCTAACATGTCCATTAGATAGTTGATAGATTAGATAGATTAAGTAAGCCATTCTTCAAGCTAATATAATTTCACTGTTTGCTGTGTTTCACCTGAATGTTTTTTTCATACCACAGCCACTACTGCCAGTAGTATGTATTATCTAGAATGGTTGAATAAAAGCTGTTCTTATGATATTGTTAGGATCAGCCAAAGCTACCTGGTAGTTGATTATTCCATTGTGCTTTTGTGGGAAAGAGACAGGTTTCGTGACCAAGGTCCAGGGAAAGACAATAGGAGTATGTCGTGCTTATTTGCGACCTACCGGGAAGCAACAGCTGGATCCAGTGCAGTACTCTGCCTGTTAGCTCTGTTATAGGCAAGTTGAACTCCCAGTACTTGAAGTGACTAGTGTTGAAAATTGTAGTGCAGTAGATGCAGCACTATCTTTTACCTCCACAGTCATGAGTTTACCTGTGAGTGCCAGTGATGTTATTTTGGGGCCACGACCTAGCCAAAAGTAAGAATGACTTTATCAGCACATCAGCACTGCTGGAACTGCCTGACTGCCAGTGTTTCTGATGCTGAGTTCAACGTTGAATAACAACATTGTTCAGTAAGAGCTGTTTCCTTGAGGCTTGGTTATAAAACTCTTTGGGACATGGTGTTTTCTCTATTAGCATTTTTGTAGTGAACACTCTTCATTGTATCTTACGCAATTTATCACTGCAAGTTAAATTTTCCTTCTGCAATTCACTGTCAAATGAGCCAGAAGGAGAACTAAGAATGTAAAATTTACAACAAATATGTGTAAAAAATACTTATCTGCATAAATACTGCCATCCCATCCCTTTCATCATTGATATGCTCTGAGTACAGTAGGACCCAGAATGATGCATTTTATGTTTAAACATATTTCAAGAATCAGTTTGAAGACCCTTTATATTTTATCTGTCCCCTGCTGCTTCATTTCCTGCATCAAGGTAATGGGCTGCCTGAGGTGGGGCATGGATAACAAAATACTAAATAAACCAAAACCTAAACCTATCAGTCAATGAAATTCATACACAAAGATTGGGATCATAGATTGATTAATTTTTCAATTTATACCATGAAGTACTTTAACATTCATGCACTATACACACTGAAGTGTTTATGTTTGCTATACTTATAGAGGTCTTGGGTTATTCTGTTTCATCTGAAGACGCTGAGAATAAACAGTGACTGAAGCAAATCACTAGTACTGCTCGTAACGTACCAGGCTAGTTAGTGAGGCTGTTGGTTTGCAACTTCAAAATAGCAAGGAATTGCCCTCCAGAAGTAATTTATTGGTGGTCAGGGACCAGTTACAAGCCTAAGCTCATAATTTTTTCTGGTGTTCCTGGAGTATCTTGAACTTAGAGCAGCAACAGACTTTCTTGTTTATAGCCCAGTTCATATTAGTTTATTTTCAGCAGCAGTTTTTTTCTGATCAGACCTTGAGACTCAGTAAATAATTCAATGTGATAAACCTGCTCATGATGCTCCTTCCACTCCTGGGTGAATGAAGCCTATGGGACAAGAAAGGACACCTTTTTCAACCAAATTATATTATTGAAACCTGAGGGGTACATTCAAGCACTAATAAGGCACATTTTTTTTGTAATAAAATATGGCTTTGCTTCAAAAGCAGTGGGTCTTTATGAATGTCTAAACGTTGCAGCTTGCCAAGAGTGCAACACTCCGCTTAAGAAAAAATGTCTTGTTTGATATTCAATGGAAATGAATGATTCTTATTTTAGCCTGGTCTATAAAACTTTGTACAAACAAAAATTCATCGACTTGCTTATGTGCTGGACCCTACCTACACAATGCCTGTGATTTTGTACATTTGTCTTTCTGTAGGTTTGATTTAGCTGAGGAAAAACCTTAGTCCTTGTGTTTTCTACAGAGCAGGTTGCGTCCACTAACTCCTCTTGAACAGATTCCTGATTTAACCTAAGGTGATGGGTTTTGGTTTTTTATAAAGAGAAGCAAGAGGAGGAAGAGAAGGAAGTAATCAGTCCGTTCCTAGGAAGTTGTTTTTCAAATGAAAAATCCATATTTTTTCCCAGAAAAACAGCACTAGACTGTCTTGCTTAAAGCATTTCTTTGTTTGGCAGACTTGGACACAAACAAAAGAATGTTTGAAGGTCTGACTAGATAAACTGTTTGTTACAAAGCACAAGCTTACTGACAATACATTGCAAACAGTGTATTGCAAAGGAGAGAGTGCAGAGCACTTTCTTTGAGCAGATGCTCAGAATACAGCTCTTTCTTACACTCTTTTGTAGGTTGGGATGGAGAAAGTATTTTTGCTTTCCTAAATAGTTTAGTGCAAAAAGAATTCAAGCCTAGTAGTACTATCTCTGGATGTTCTTGAGAGGGAAAAGCACCGGTGTCTTTTTAGTTTCTTTTGCTATGTCTCTATTGCCAAATACTATGAGCCAGGGACTTCTCCCTAGTTCTCAAGCTGAATAGCACAGGCTGGGTATGTCCATACTATGATGCACTTGGTCCAGGGTCTCCTCTGCACCCCTTACGATACAGCTTTATTTCAAAGTCTTCATCATTATTTGCTATATTTGGTTTTTTAGTACAGATTGTCTGAAAGTATGCGAGCTCTGCATCACAGCCTGTTTAAGGGCACATGAGCCTGGGACACAGTATGAGTGCCTGTGGGTGCTGGTGCCAGACATGGTAGCACAGCCTCGAACAGCCTCACAGTGGTTTAGTGGTGGCACTTTAAAGCAGCTGCACTGCGTGGTTTAGGCCATGTGTCCTGTTGGGAGCAGTCCCAGCACTGAGCCACAGCTGAGCGTCAGCGCAAAGACTTGCGTGGCAGAGGACAAAGCTGCACCAGACAGCATGCTAGCAATAGGGCTGACCAGTGATCCAGTGCTTCAGCTTCCTTCCCGTTGCTTTTTTATTTGCTAGTATAAACACAGATTTTAGGTTTGAATGCAGCCAGTGGCTGCAGTATGAGTTAACCCAATACAATGTAGTGCAATGCCCTTGCTTCTTCACTTGAATGGTACTGATCTTTGGAAGGAGGAGGGCATTTCATTTCCACTAAATGTCCACTGAACTTTCACCTCCAGGACTGCACCTCATGCTGTTCTTTTTGGCATCTGCACCCCGCAACTTCCAGGAAGACCTCCAGGAATGCCCTGTGGGGTTGTTCTCTCACCCCAAGGATCCTGTCTGTTACTTTTCTTTATCCCAAAACCCTGCAGGAGCAGAACGAAGAGACCCACTGATCTTTCTAGAACTTTGGATCTTCCCAATGATTAGCTGGGGTGAGAAGCACACAAAGCACCAGAAACCACAATCCATTATTCTGATCTTATTTTAAAAGATCATGGTGCTCTCTCACTGGATGTTGCGTGAAGCCTGCATGATTGAGCTCTGTATTAGCGGGGGAAATGGACCTTCATTTAGTTCAGTGGAAGTCAGCAAAACAGTATCAAAGAGAATGCTGAGCAAGGTGAACCAACTGCCATCAACAAGTGCTTGGGGAATTCAAACAATATTTTACAACAGGAGGTAGTTAATTATGACTTCATTAGAAATCACACAGGTAGCTGAATGTGCATATGTGGCATCAGAAGTAATGCAGATTCTTTTTCAGGTAACCTGAACTAATTCCATGACTAGAACATTCATTGAAATTTCCTTTTCAGTTACTCCAATTTTGTACCAATAGACATGTAATAACTTTAAGACACTATTTCTCTAGATGAGTTGTGTAGGATTTTCAGACAACCATTACACTAACATCCCTAAAAGTTACATTTCGGATCTCTTACTGCTCCCTGAAATAAAAAGTAGCTTTTGTTTTTGAAAACATTTCTGTAACAGTTTTGTAAGTATACAGGTCAACATACGTTGTACAAAAGGACTTGAATTAGGCCTTGAAAAATAGCATATGCTAGTTCTGGAGTAAGCAAATTCATCCGAAGTTTGATATGTCTTTAAAGTTTAATTTTCCTCTTTCAAGCCAACTTTGGAGCAACATGTAACTGCAGTTACTTCAATACTTCACTAAGCATCAGATTGAAAAGAGAAAGAAAATTGATCTAAGAACACCAAACAAATGTTTGATGCTTCCAATAGATGTGTGTAAAATCTAAAGAATGTACAAAAAAGACCACTATCAGGCTAAAGCAGGAACATAAAAATATACAAGTCTATCTGAGTTGTGTTGATAACTGAACTTGAGGAATGTGCATTATGTCATGACCACCGACAGCTTTAACTAGACAGGAAAACGCAAGCACATTTTCTGGGATAACAGTTGATACATTGGTAGTCTTTACTGACCTTATCTGAAGAATAATAAATGCTTCCGTTCCTCAGTTTGTCCTTATTACTTTTTTTGGTTGATTTTTTATTTTCTTTACCTTTTTAGTGACCAGATAATCAAGAAAAACAGATCCAGCTTTTCAAACTGCACTAAAGGATTGATTGAGACAACTGGCAGCAAGACACCTCCTAAGTGCTCTTGGTTTAAAGCATGGATTAAGAAAGGCCAGACATTTCACAAGGCCTTGTGAAGTGATGACTGTGTTAGCACGGATGACAAAGGGATGCAGACCAGTTACGCTTGTCAAGGTGAAACCCCACTGTGCAAAAGACGCCAAAGTAACAGGTATGTAGAAATCCCAGGGTTATAAGGTCTGGACAGGTGAATACCCTTCCTTAACACCCTACCTTTAGCACACAGCTTAAGTGCTTCACCCCCAAAGCACACTACTTTATGCAGTCATGAGCAGCAAAAGTGTTACGTAGGAAGCAAAGTTTCTAGAAATCCCAAGATAACATGGGAAATATAATGAACTACATAAATGTGAGCGGTTGTCCTACAAATAGCACCTTCAAGTTGGTTGGACTGTTCCACTACTGTTCAGGAAGAAATTCTTACACAAAAAGTCAGACCAAAAGCCTTTTGCTTTATCTAGCCATAACATGCTGAGATTTTTAGGTCAAATTCCAAAAGACACTGTGACAATAATACTGTCTTCAAGAAAGCCAAATATTTACTGGTGATTTCACTACCTTTACTGCATACAAAAGGGTTAGGAACTGGATATTCTCCGTAGTATGTAATTCTGTTTCTTATTTTTAAATAAATTGATCTCCTCCAGTGAACAAACAAAAATACTTTTATGTAATTTTTAAAATGTTATTTATTATTTAGAACATTCCTTTGAATCAATTGCATAAAAGCCCACAACATGAAAGAAATGCAGATATTAAAACACATCATGGGCTTCATGTGTTAGCCTAATTTGGTTACTTTGTTTACAAAATAAACATAAATATAAATATTTAATGCAGTAGCTGCAGTAAGAAAAAGGACAAAGTATTATTACCGCGAGAATGCTGAGCCCAGTGGAAACTGTCTTTTAAATTGCCACTTTCTCTTAGCTTGGATTAGAGCTTTTTTCATAAAGAAAAATGTCATAGTGCATTAATGGCAAATATCCATCAGGGAATAAGTCTAAAAGCAACCCAAAGAAGTATATCGCTCTGAAAAAGACGGCTTTGCATTTGTGCCATGTTTGTAATAAGCACAATGCCAATATCTTGAAAATAACAGTAAATATTTAACTTAAGGAATATTTCATATGAATGCAATAAATGTTTAATACAATGTAACTTTACAGTACTTCAAAAACTTATTGCTGCAAATATTTATCTAGAATTGTAATTAAATACATGTATAAGCCATGAAATAAACTACCTCACAGCCTTGATTCGGGAAGTTGCTCTGCAGAAATGCAGAGGAATATCCTCATGCAGCTGTTCTCTGAGTCAGAGCCCAAGATTGTGTATTTGAATTCCCAGCCCTTGCCCTACTTGCAGATCCATCAGTGTCAGCACTATCCCTCTTTTCTAACCTCTTATATATAAATTCACTTACTAAGAAAATCAGAGTCCAAGGTACCCGATACTCTACAGACTTAGGACTGTAACCTTTGCTTGGCAGTTCTCGCAGTGAGATAATACCTTCTGCTNTCAGTGTCAGCACTATCCCTCTTTTCTAACCTCTTATATATAAATTCACTTACTAAGAAAATCAGAGTCCAAGGTACCCGATACTCTACAGACTTAGGACTGTAACCTTTGCTTGGCAGTTCTCGCAGTGAGATAATACCTTCTGCTCCCACAGCCAACCAAAATGGAATCATAATTGCATTAGCCTCAGGAGGTGTCCTCCTCCTGGATTGCTTCCAGTATGCTGAACATCCAGCCTTCCTTTCTGAGGCTTCACTACATGTAAAACAAAATAAACATCCTTTCTGTGGATCACAGCCCCTGTGATGGCTGACACCTCCACCCAGACT
>VZSC01014906.1:0-11871 GCA_013398225.1 Steatornis caripensis
AGTAATGTTGTTATTAGAGAAAAGTTGGGGGATATTAAATGGCAAAGCTTATTTCAGAGAATCATAGAATATCAGGTTGGAAGGAACCTCCAGGATCATCCAGTCCAACCTTTCTTGGCAAAAGCATGGTGTAGACAAGATTGCTCCACACTCTGTCCAGCTGAATCTTAAAAGTGTCCAGTGTTGCAGAATCCACCGCTTCCCGGAGGAGATTATTCCAATCGCTGATTGTTCTCATTGTGAAAAATTATCCTCTTGTGTCCAATCAGAATCTTCCCAGGTGTAACTTGCACCCATTAGCCCTTGTCTTTTCCATGTGACTCCTTGTGAAAAGGGAGTCTCCACTTTGTATCCACGCTTTAAATACTGGAAAATGGTGACGAAGTCTCCCCTAAGCCTTCTTTTCTGAAGGCTGAACAAACCCAGTTCCCTCAGCATTTCCTCATACAGCAGGCTTCACAGTGCTTTGATCATCTTTGTGGCTCTTCTCTGTCTCTCTTCAGCCTGTCCACATCTTTTTTGTGTAGTGGTGACCAAAACTGAACACAACATTCCAGATGTGGCCTGGCAAGTGCTGAGTAGAGTGGGATAATGACTTCTTTATCTCTGCTGGTGATGTCTTTGTCGACGCAACCCAGCATTCTGTCTTTCTTTGACACTGCAGCAACGTACTGTTCACTGCTATTGAGCTTGTTGTCCACCAGGACTCTCAGGTCCCTTTCCACAGAGCTGCTCTCCAGCCAGGTAGATCCCAGCCTGTGCTGCACTCCTGGATTATGTTTTCCCAGGTGCAAGACCTTACACTTGTGCTTGTTGAACTTTATAAGGTTCCTGTTAGCCCACTCTTCCTGCCTACCCAGGTCTTCCTGCAGTTGTCTCTCCCTTCCAAAGGGTCCACTTCCCCATGCACTTTGGTATCATCAGCAAACTTCTTCAGGGTACACTTGATCCCATCATCNAGAATCCACCGCTTCCCGGAGGAGATTATTCCAATCGCTGATTGTTCTCATTGTGAAAAATTATCCTCTTGTGTCCAATCAGAATCTTCCCAGGTGTAACTTGCACCCATTAGCCCTTGTCTTTTCCATGTGACTCCTTGTGAAAAGGGAGTCTCCACTTTGTATCCACGCTTTAAATACTGGAAAATGGTGACGAAGTCTCCCCTAAGCCTTCTTTTCTGAAGGCTGAACAAACCCAGTTCCCTCAGCATTTCCTCATACAGCAGGCTTCACAGTGCTTTGATCATCTTTGTGGCTCTTCTCTGTCTCTCTTCAGCCTGTCCACATCTTTTTTGTGTAGTGGTGACCAAAACTGAACACAACATTCCAGATGTGGCCTGGCAAGTGCTGAGTAGAGTGGGATAATGACTTCTTTATCTCTGCTGGTGATGTCTTTGTCGACGCAACCCAGCATTCTGTCTTTCTTTGACACTGCAGCAACGTACTGTTCACTCCTATTGAGCTTGTTGTCCACCAGGACTCTCAGGTCCCTTTCCACAGAGCTGCTCTCCAGCCAGGTAGATCCCAGCCTGTGCTGCACTCCTGGATTATGTTTTCCCAGGTGCAAGACCTTACACTTGTGCTTGTTGAACTTTATAAGGTTCCTGTTAGCCCACTCTTCCTGCCTACCCAGGTCTTCCTGCAGTTGTCTCTCCCTTCCAAAGGGTCCACTTCCCCACGCACTTTGGTATCATCAGCAAACTTCTTCAGGGTACACTTGATCCCATCATCCAGATCACTTATGAAGATATTAAACAGTGTTGGGCTCAATATTGATCCCTGGGGGACCCCACTTGTGACCGGTTGCCAGTTTGAACAGGAGCTATGTACCACAACCATCAGGGTGTAACCTGTCAGCCCCTTCCCTGCCCACCACACAGACCACTTGTCCTGACTGTAATGCATCAGTTTCTCTAGGAGAACACTCTGGAGAACCGTATCAAAAGCCTTGGAGAATTCCAGTTAGACAATGTCCACCGCTCGCCCCACATCAACTGAGCAGCTGCCTTTGTCATAGAAGGCGATCAGGTTTGTCAAGCACAATTTGCCCTTTGAGAATCCGTGCTGGCTTTCCCCAGTCACGTGCTTCAGTTGACTTGCAATAGCCCCCACGAGGATTCACTCCATAACTTTCCCAGGGACTGAAGTNCCTCAGCATTTCCTCATACAGCAGGCTTCACAGTGCTTTGATCATCTTTGTGGCTCTTCTCTGTCTCTCTTCAGCCTGTCCACATCTTTTTTGTGTAGTGGTGACCAAAACTGAACACAACATTCCAGATGTGGCCTGGCAAGTGCTGAGTAGAGTGGGATAATGACTTCTTTATCTCTGCTGGTGATGTCTTTGTCGACGCAACCCAGCATTCTGTCTTTCTTTGACACTGCAGCAACGTACTGTTCACTCCTATTGAGCTTGTTGTCCACCAGGACTCTCAGGTCCCTTTCCACAGAGCTGCTCTCCAGCCAGGTAGATCCCAGCCTGTGCTGCACTCCTGGATTATGTTTTCCCAGGTGCAAGACCTTACACTTGTGCTTGTTGAACTTTATAAGGTTCCTGTTAGCCCACTCTTCCTGCCTACCCAGGTCTTCCTGCAGTTGTCTCTCCCTTCCAAAGGGTCCACTTCCCCACGCACTTTGGTATCATCAGCAAACTTCTTCAGGGTACACTTGATCCCATCATCCAGATCACTTATGAAGATATTAAACAGTGTTGGGCTCAATATTGATCCCTGGGGGACCCCACTTGTGACCGGTTGCCAGTTTGAACAGGAGCTATGTACCACAACCATCAGGGTGTAACCTGTCAGCCCCTTCCCTACCCACCACACAGACCACTTGTCCTGACTGTAATGCATCAGTTTCTCTAGGAGAACACTCTGGAGAACCGTATCAAAAGCCTTGGAGAATTCCAGTTAGACAATGTCCACCGCTCGCCCCACATCAACTGAGCAGCTGCCTTTGTCATAGAAGGCGATCAGGTTTGTCAAGCACAATTTGCCCTTTGAGAATCCGTGCTGGCTTTCCCCAGTCACGTGCTTCAGTTGACTTGCAATAGCCCCCACGAGGATTCACTCCATAACTTTCCCAGGGACTGAAGTAAGACTCATGGGCCTGTAATTTTCTGGATTCTTCTTTAAGCCCTTCTTGTAGATGGAGTTGACATTAACCTTCTTCCAGTATTCTGGTGATGTCCCTCAACATCCATGACTTCTCAAAGATTATGGATAGCGGCCTCGTAATGACATCAGCCAGCTCTCTTACCCTTGGGTGAATGTTGTCAGGGCCCATAGATTTGTAGAGGTCAAGCTCCCATAATAGTTCGCACACCAACTCTTCCTTTGCTGGCAGTGGGTCTGTGTTTGCATCAACCTGGATTTTTGTTCCCAAGGCCTGGGGCCCAAAAGTGCTGGTAAAGACAGAGATGAAGGAAGTGTTGAGTACTTCTGCCGTTTCAGCTTTATTGGTGACTAATTCACCTCTCCTGTTTGACAGTGGGCCAATATTTTCCTTCTCTTTCTGCTTGTTGTTTATGTACCTGAGGAGCCCTTTCTTGCGGTTCTTGACATGTCTGGCCAATTTCAATTCGAGCTGAGCTTTTGCTTTTCTCACTGCATCTCTGCACACCCTGGAAATGCCTTTGTAGTTCTCAATGGGTATTCATCCACTTTTCCATCTCTGGTATGCTTCCCTTTTGGCTTTGAGCAGACTCAGAAGCCTGCAGTTAAGCCAAGGGGGTCTCTTGCTCCACCAACTTCCCTTCCCTTTAAGGGGGATGAACTGTTTTTGTTCTTGCAAGAGAGTATTCTTGAAAAACTCCCAGCACTCGCTGGCCCCTTTATCATCCATGGAAGCTTCCCATGGAATCCCTGCCAACTGAGCTCTGAGCAAGCTGAAGATTGCTCTTCTAAAATCTAAACCCTTTGTCTTTGTACTAAACTTCAGCATGCTCAGCAGGATCCTGAACTCCACAATATCATGATCACTGCAGCCAAGGCTATCACTAACCGAGATACTACAAAGCAGGTTTTCTTGGTTTGTGAGTACCAAGTCCAGCAGTGCCTTATTCCTTGTTGGCACATCTAAAATTTGAGGCTAGACAGCAAAGTTGAATGGGTGGTAACAAAATTGGTGGCATTATGTGATGAGAGGCTGTTTCAGGTCACTTACTATAGTAATCAATCAATGGTGTAGAATAATGACAGTTTAAATACACACATTCAGATGTTCTCACTGTATTAATGCCCAGTTCAGGATGTACCCAGTTCATAGAATCATAGAATGGTTTGGGTTGGAAGGGACCTTAAAGATCATCTCATTCCAACCCCCCTGCCACACACAGGGACACCTTCCATACACCAGGTTGCTCCAAGCCCCATCAACCTGGCCTTGAACACTGCCAGGGAGGGAGTGTCCACAACTTCTCTGGGCAACCTGGTCCAGTGTCTGACCACCCTCGTCATGAAGAATTTCTTCCTAGTATCTAATCTAAATCTACCCTCTTTCAGTTTAAAACCATTACCCCTCATCCTATCACTAAATGCCCTTGTAAAATGTCCCTCCCCAGCTCTCTTGTAGGCCCATTCATGTACTTGAAGGCTGCTATAAGGTCTCCGCCTGGACCTTCTCTTCTCTAGGCTGAACAACTCCAACTCTCTCAGCCTACCTTCACAGGAGAGGTGCTCCAGCCCCCAGGTGCTCCAGGCCCACCAGGTAATTGTGCAGAGTCACCACAACATTCCCAGCAGGGCTGTGTTTAGTCCACATACCATCACAAAATCTAACCTAATCTATGAATCACACCATCACAGAATCACAGAATGGTAGGGGTTGGAAGGGCCCTCTGGAGATCATCCAGTCCAACCCCCCGCTAAAGCAGGTTAGCCTAGAGCAGGTTGCACAGGAACGCGTCCAGGCGGGTCTTGAATACCTCCAGAGGAGGACACTCCACAGCCTCCCTGGGCAGCCTGTTCCAGTGCTCTTGTCACCCTCACAGTAAAGAAGTTCTTCCTCATGTTTAGGTGGAACTGACTGTGCTCCAGTTTGTGCCTGATGCCCTTTGTCCTGTCGCTGGGCACCACAAAAAAGAGTTTGGCCCCATCCTCTTGACACTCGCCCTTTAGATATTGATAAGCATAGATGAGATCCCCTCTTAGTCTTCTCTTCTCCAGGCTGGACCAGGAACTTCAATGGTAAAAGCTGAATGTTTTCAATATTTGAAGATAAAAATACAAAAAATAAATATTGAAAACTCTTCAAGAACATTTTTTAAAAGAATAAAACTTTAAATGATTACTGAAGGTGCCTTAGCCACATTAAGCTGTTTATTTAATGAGTATCATGAAGATATGCAATATCATATGGATAGTACAAAATTATTTATTTAGTTCAGGGTTCAAGATGAAAAATTTGAGCATATCTCCTTAGTGTATTACACTGCTTCCAGATACCTCTTTATATCCCTAACTTTTTGCTATACATTGCCAAGTGCCCAACTTCCCAGTCCAGTTCTTTCAATAAATAACAAGTCATTCTTCATACAAAAATTTAAACTTTCTTTTCTTTTGGGAGGAAATTATAATAATAATTTGAAGTATCACCCATTGTAATTTTACTCAGAACCAACCGCCTGCTGAGGGCAGCAGACTGGGTCTTGCACAGAGCTGCCACCCACTCCGCCACAGCCAAGGCCCTTGGCTCTCCCAAGGCGGTGGCAGCTGTGCAGAACTGAGTCTCCTCAAGAATATTCTATTGCTTATAAACAAAGTGGTAGGCATTTTCTCTCTGCAAAGTAAGTTTAATTTAATTGAGACTGTCAGCTGCTATTTTTGTAGCTATTTATAATTGATATAGGGTGAAATCTGATTTTCTAGAAACACAGGCAGTGACACAAGGTAAAATTTATTCTTGTGTGTAAATGAATGAATCGAATATGAATGTGCACATAACGAAAATCACCTTTTTTTTCTGCTTCCAAATGCCAATGCTACTTTCCTAGGAGCAAAAAAAATTTACTACTTCAGTTCATAATCCTTTTTTCCTTCTCCTCTCCTCCTTCTCCTTTTTTTCAAATAATGGCATTTTTTCAAGTCTTTTGCTGATTTGATGACTGGAAAGGATTTTTTCCAAGTATTTTTTAAAAGAAAATTATTTGCATTAGTCGCTAGCAAACAGACAAAGAACTGAGTAGGAAATTCAAAAGCGCTGGTGAAACACATCAGGCACAGAAGTTTTCCTGTCAGAATTCATGGCTCTTCATTTGTCTTTGGTTTCCGAAACAGTTTAGACTCACATGCCTTTTCATGCCAAACACTTTTTGTGTGTCACCATAACCACTTTGTGTTCTCCATTTCTTCACTCTGTTTGTCAGTAAAAAGGATTTTTTTGGAAGATCAACTGGTAAAGGTTAGTGCTACCTCTCCAGAATTACACCTATGTAAGAAAATACCTTTTTATAAAACACAATCTGTTACTACTTTGGCCCTTGCCCCAGGAAAGTTCACAGCAAAGCTACTGCTTATGCCAATGGAAGCAATATCAGTCGTTAGATGGAAAGTATTTTACATAAGCAAAAATAGGAAAGAGAATTGTTTTTCTGCTATGGGAAAATTAGAGGAGCATACTCTAACAGTAGTCTGTCTCCTTCATTCAGCATGTACAACAGTAGTCCTCATTTTTTAACCTCAAATTCTTCTGAAGCGGAAATATTTCACCATCTCCAGCTCCAGTTAAGGAAAAAGGACTGATACTTTTTCTTTAAATGTCGTTAATGTCTATAAAGACAAATGTTAGAAATAAAATTTTAAAAAATCATCTCACACCAGTAGAAGTAATTTAGCTTTCTTATGTTCATGTTTTTATATATAAATACATGTAGATATATGTAGATATAGTTGTCTGGACTGTGAACCAGCTGCTGGCCTGACAGATGATATGTGGGTACCTTTTGTCTGGACTGTGACCCTCTGGGCTGGATGGTGCTTGCAGATACCTGTGTGTGACCTGTTTACTAGGAAAACTGGGCATTAGGCTCCTGTGCGGGTATGACGTGAAAGGTCTTTGGGAAAATATGGATTTGGAGAAGAGGGGATCTCAAACTGATATGTTTTCAGGGGACTGGAAGGAGGAATGTATGTGGGAGGTAATGTCAAGACCAGTGTGTTTGATATAGGCTCTGGAGACAGTAATAAATTGAGCCCTGCTATTCAGGCACCTTGCAGTATTTGTCGCCATCTTCTTCCACCTTTGGGGCTAGTGGCATTCAACCACGGAGGTTCAAGCATGGCTCTGCTGCTTGCGCATTTGCTGTTGTCAACCCTGATCATGAGCAGAAGGGAAAAGTCATTTTCACCAATGACACATTACGTGTTTCATTGACTGAAATGATGCATTTCTGAGGCAGTTCTTTATTATAATTCCAGCTGTGAATCACTGCTCTAGGTTTGCCCTAGCACAACTGAGATGAGAGCCCCTTCCACCACATGTGTCACTATCAGAATGCTGAAAATCAATGATTACAATTTGTGATTATTTGTGTATCTACAGGAGTAGCATGTATTGATTCCCAATCTCTACATTGCCCTTTATGCTGGCAGCCATATAATGAAGAAAAGCAGTAAGAAAAAAAAAAACAGGAAAAAACAGGAGATAAAACAAAACAACTCCTGTATAGTCTCTGTTTTTCTAACTGAATTAAAGCAGTGGTGAGTGTGTTGAATCCCAGCCTTATCAATTTTGTATTCGTTTTGTTTAGTATCAGGAAATAGAGATAAACATAAAATCTAAAATAATTACGCACTAATAGTTCATCTGGAAAGGAAAAAAAAACCCAAGTTTTTTGGTCTGATGCCATAGTAAGTGCCGTGCGACTGACTTACTCAAGGAAGAATGAAAGCTACCTACAATCTGGGGAGACTACACAAGGGAACTGAAGAGCATATGCACACGAACAACAAAGGAAGAAAATGTATTTTTTTCTTCTTCGTCTTAGGCTTCTGGGATTAATAAGCAAAGGGGAACTTGAGTGCTAAATTTTTTTATGTTAAAAGGCTCATTTGCAAAAAGACAAAGTAAATGGAAGAAAAATAATTTATACAGTGAACTGCTAATCCAGCTGTTTTGCTTCTGGGCTTAATTGGATTTACCTAGAATTGATATTTGGTGTCAGCATGTGTTATATCATCAGCAGAAGCAATAGTTACCAAACATAAAGAACCCTATCTAAGGCAAAATATTAATTTATTTGACTCATACTTATTGTAATCACTTTTAATTCATGTATGTTACTACTTAGTATTTCTGGTCGATGCCATCTCATATATATGATCCAGTCTTAGTTATTCTGTCTTAATATCTGAAGCAGTTCAGCAATGTAGAAGACTCAAAGCTGAATAAAATGGGCTAGGAAATGGTTATTCATCTCTTGTTCTGCCTTCCAGGCAGCTGTGCTGGCTATAAAAAGGTGTGCATTGTACCTAATGGCAGGTGGGTGACATCTGAATTCTCGAGTAAGACATATACTGTAGCATACAGTACCTTCAGCAATAAGAACTTTACTGGTTCAGTCTGGAAATGTGGAGTTACCCTCAGTGACTGAGAGAGATTTGTCAGCTAAGAAGCCCCACTTACATATAAATGCAAACCTGAATCTGTCTAGCAAAGCAGGGAAATTGTACTCTTTCTGCAGTACACGGGAAATGGGGTGTAGGAAGGATGTATTTCATTAAAGGCATTCGTCACAGATTCATCAGAATGGCCAAATAATGTTCTGACTGCATTAGCTGATAAATATAGTATTTTTCTCCTTGGTGAGACAACAGCGATCCATGATTCATTATATACAAGAATTCAACATATATTTAGACACTCTCTCCTGACCTGCAAGGTTTTGGTGATCTGTTCACTTTGCCTCATTTGTGGTGATTCGTTTCCTCACTAACAGTTTGTTCTGGCTGTCTGCTCTGGTGACAGAAAATCTTGAAAAAGCCGAATAATTAATGCAGCAATTGATGTATGGTGTGACATGAATAGTGCATGTTCTTGTTCGTGAACAGATATCCCTGTTTGCCAGTGAGTAGTGAGGGCAATGGGGCCTGTTTCCCCTTCCCCCCCCCCAATATATTTAAACAAGTTATCACAGGTGATGATCCATTTCAGGGTGGTGGGTGAGGACATGGCCTCTGCATCTTCATGGCAATATATGGTCCACACCCCTCAGCACAGGGGTTGATTTTAGCTCAGCAGAAAACAACGAAGGAGGTTATTGTGGCTGAGTGTTCACAAGCAGAGACTTGTCTGTATTTGACCAGCTGTGCTTATGAACCCAGCCATAAATCTGAACTGATGCTACATCTCAGAAAAGGAGACCACTGCTCACTCCCCATCCTCTTCTCATGTTTGCAACCCGTGCAGTCTGCCTGTTTGTTTGTTGTCATTTCTGAATGCGTAGATGGGAGAGTGATTGGAGACTTTCTCACTTGGCCCAGCTTTCAGCCCAGTGGCCACAAAGCCCCAGGGCTTGCGCCTGTCCTCAGAGCACACCCAGAGATTGGCAGCTCTGCCCTCCATCCTTGCACCATGGTCGTAGCCTCAGATGCCGGTGTTGCTTCCGCACTGGGATGCGGTGAGAAAGCTGTTCCTTTAGCGACGTGCAACAAACTGGGCCTCTTCCAAGCCTCCCAATGAAACACTTACTGCAACGCAGGCAGTATTATCTGAGCTGACATTGTTTACGTGAGTTCAAATTGAATGCAAACAAGATCATTCCAAAAGCAGTAAGACGTTATTGTCATGCGATTATGTTGTGAGCTGGCAAATCGGAAAACCCAGAAGGCCCATCTTTTAGAATTTCTATCACCAAAAGCCAAACCAGTAGAGCTGCCACTCCTTATTAAGCACTGTAGGTAGATCTGCCTGCCTCACCAGCTGTGCAATGAAGGAAGCATTTAGATGCTTGCTGTTGCTGCTGCTAATAGACCTTTGGCCACTGTCCCCCCTCTAAAGAAAAGAGGCAGGTTGTGTGTTTCGGAGTTGGAAGTCAAACAGGGGAGAATGAATTTCCTAAACAACCCGTGCCTCTAGGCATTCTCCAGAACTGTCTCATCTTTGACCTCTGCAGAGGTTTCTCTAGGAGGTAAATCTTAACTTAATTTAGAGTCTTATTTTGCTTATAATGCAATGCATTGTTAATGCAACTCCACTGATTTCAACATCTTCCTGTTGAATGACCTGCAGAGGGAAGAGGTGTTTAGTAAGTTGGTCCGTTGATGCTTATGCTCAAGGGGTGATTATTCTGTCATGGCTTGCTAGGCAAATGCCACCCTCCGAAGTCAATATGATGTATAAAGATGAGAAACACTTGCAAAAGTAAGTGACTGGAGGGAGTCAAAGTGGGAGAGGCAATGCTTTCCCGTAGGTAGCTTTACTCATTTTTAGGATAATAAAGATTTACTGGTGCTGAGCAATTTGGGTAGAATAAGATAATGTGAAAGTGAGTATTTTGCTAGGTACATTGTTGCTGTTAGTCAGGGAGTATACGGTTGATTTTATTTTTCATTACACTGATGTACTTCTCTTTGATATGGCTGATCCCTGTGGATGAGAGCAGAACTGGCCCCATCTTTCAGAGCAGGCATGAATGAGGGTTGTTTCTACCATACCTTTCCTGCCATGGGAAGTACCTCTGATGATGAGATTTCACTATTGGGAGCTGGTGGCAAGGGAAGGCTGTGGTAAGGGAGGAACGATTTCTGAGAACAGACCTGAGCAGTGGTGTCTAAAAGAAGCATCTTTCAGAAATCCTACATACTATTTTTCTCCTGTCTTCACATCCCAACCTCTAGATAAAAGATAGCTTTGGGGATCCAGATTTTTATTAGCCCTAGAATTACTGCTGTTTATGCTTGTGCTTACCTTAATGATTAAATATGTCACTTAATCACAATTTAAGTAAGCAACGTGTGCCATGCTTTTCATTTGCATCTAGTCCTCCAGTGAGCATGATGAATTCATTTCTGGATCTTTGCAGCAGTGAATGAGGATCATTTCTTCCTGAAGAGCTGAATAGCTTCCAAACTGAGATTTTTGAAATGGCTGTTATTTGTTACAAGTGACAAGTGCTTCTAATACTTCTATCTCTTCAAAGTTACCATATTTCTGTCTGCTTATATTACACACAGATACAGCTCCTGTCTTATCATTAGCAGAAATGTTAAGGAAGAAAGAGTGGTGTGTGATAATATCAATATTAATAATATTGATAATATTTTTAAAGATTCAAATGCCTTATTTTTTAGGGATAATAGAGCTAAAATGAAATAACTATGTTTAGTTGCTTACTTATTTGATCTTTTTGAGAATGCAGGCAGCAGTATGCTTGGGAATATGTACATGGGGAATGGCAGGAAAGACTTGTGCTTGTGTACCTTGAAATTTAGTAAAATTTATCAGTGCAGATGAAACAAGGCAACACAACCGGCTAAAATGAATGCACCTCTCCGACGAAACACAAGAAAGCCTTGGTCAAATGTTACAGTAGATGACTACCAATGCTGCTTATATACCCAAGAAATAGTTGTGGTAGAAGCTAGTGCCTACTTCATGTTATAGCCAAAGCTATAATTTAGATTCTTACTTACTGCCGAAAAAAACCTGCTTCATTTACTGAACCAACCACGTTGTGAGGCAATGAGCGCTGTGGTTTTCCTTGACAGTGCCGTAGAAAGCAATACCGACAGCAACTCCATAGATGGCAGCATTTCACAAAGAACTCGACCGACTCATTTTTTCCTTTTCTTTTTTCCTTTTCTTTTTTCTCTTTTCCCTTTTCCCCCTTTCCTTTCCTTTCCTTTCCTTTCCTTTCCTTTCCTTTCCTTTCCTT
>VZSC01014906.1:19626-79105 GCA_013398225.1 Steatornis caripensis
GAACTTCATGAGATTCCTCTCCGCCCAACTCTCCAGCCTGTCCAGGTCACGCTGAATGGCAGCACAGCCTTCCGGTGAGTCAGCCGCTCCCCCCAGCTTTGTATCATCAGCAAACTTGCTGAGGGTACACTCTGTCCCTTCATCCAAGTCGTTGATGAATACATTGAACAGGACTGGACCCAGCACTGACCCCTGGGGAACACCGCTGGTCACAGGCCTCCAACCAGACTCTGCACCACCGATCACAACCCTCTGCGCTCTGCCATTCAGCCAGTTCTCGACCCACCTCACTGTACGCTCAAATCATGCTTTCCTTTTCATAGCATCGCTCCAAAGATACATTTAGTGTCTTAGCGTTCAATACCATATGATCACAATTCATAGTGTGAAACAATTTAACAATCCCTTTTTTGTAATCAAGACATCTCCTATATAAGTGTTGCGATGCAGTATGTCAAGCAAATGCTGTGTTAGGAAACCCAGATATCTGAGCATGCATGAGCTATCTGCTACAATATGCACAGCAGACAGAGGACCCAATCCTATCTTCCTGTTTGAAAAAAGAATTTTGCCGTAAACTGTAATGGGAACAGGGTCTTTCTTCCTGGCTCTATGTGAAGGGTAGAAAAAGTCTTCTAGTGGTAATGGACCAAGACACAATGAATTAATTATAGTAAGAAATCACTGCTGGGCCTAGTTAGTATCTCCTGTATCCTAACCATGTGCTCTCGAGAGAAAAAGAGAGACAAACTTGCATTTTAATCATTTATTGTGTCTGATGGCAAAAGCAAAGTGGAAAGTGATGGCAATACTATACTTCGTTTCTTCCAGATTTACATTTTATTTCATTTGCTGTAAAGTTTCTATGTTTGCTGATTGGCCCTGTTTTCCTCATTTTCTGCCATCATTTACCAAGTCAGGAGACAAATTCCACTCTTTTAACCACTGCATGAAGCTGACCAATTTTTTTTTTTTTTTAATGCATAGTGCAACTTATCATACTATTCTGGAAGCCTGGCTTTTCCCATGCATTCCAATGGTGATCTCCATTTCCTCTGCTCTAATCAACACCATCAGCACAGGAAAAAAAAAATCTGCTTCCTATTTTATTTTAAAGTCTCCTACATTTTTATATATCTAAGATACTTTGAAAAGGTTTTTTAATGCCTTGCCATTGAGCAAACCCTTGGTTCTGTGGGTGATCCTTTTCACAGAAAAAGTTCCATTGCATTCAGTTTTGCTCTGAGACGGGAATACGTGCAATGGGGGGAAAATCGTTCCATCAGGAAGAGTGAGATTGGACCCAAGAGTAAAGGTTGCTCAGCTGGTGCAGCGTGTCAGGATTAAAGCATCCCTGTGTATTTCAATCTGGTTTTAGAGTACCTTTCCAGTTTTTCCTAACAAGCAGCCTTCTCAGCATTCATTTGCTTGAGACTTTATCTCTGGACTCTGGTATCTTGAATCTGAGTCCTTTTTATTTGGGGAGGTGGTCCTGTGAATTGCCCAACCCTCAGTACCTGATTAAAGCTCTTACGGGCCGTGGCTTTTTGCAGGCTCAGTTCCATAGGGCTAAATTAGAGGGATATTCCACTAGAAATACACACATAAATAGAGATTACTTATGTGAGTAGTGTAAACTGGCCCTTCCTTATTTTTTTGTCATGAAGTGTACTTGATCTCATTCAATTGCCTAGTGTACTGTGGTAGAATTGAAATAGAATAGAGNACTAGAAATACACGCATAAATAGAGATTACTTATGTGAGTAGTGTAAACTGGCCCTTCCTTATTTTTTTGTCATGAAGTGTACTTGATCTCATTCAATTGCCTAGTGTACTGTGGTAGAATTGAAATAGAATAGAGTGTCGTACTGCAGAGCCGTAGCGAGTTATTATGGTCACGGTCTCTCCTCTGACTATTTGCAAATTAGCATTTCCCTAACAGGGGAAGCATATGCTAGATTAAAACAGGGAGGGTTTTTTTCTTTTTTTTTAAGAAAGGCAGAAATGGCAAAAATTATGCTCTTCAATTTCGTGGTGAAATATGTCTCCTTTTCAGGGAAATATGTTTTCTGGATGGATTGCCACCTGCAGAGTATACTATACATCTTTGTTAAATTATTTTCTGTCTCTGCAGAAATAGCAGTTTAGTTTTGTAGTATTTTTTAAACAAAATGACTGAGCATTTAGCACAATTATGTTCAGCACTATAATCTTTTTTTTTCTTCTTTTGTTGAGCCATCCTTTAACAGGGAATAAAAAATGAGACACACTGTAAGCTACTTTGCATAAATGAATAATTATGATTGCCACATATTGCCAATTGTAATTAGAGATAATAATGCTAGGTTTTGGAGCTTTTACTCATGCATTGCTTTTCCAACTAAAACAGAACTTTTGTAACGTTCATCCAGTTAAGTGAACAGATTGGGTTTTCTTCTCTCACCAAGGACACACACATGTGGTGGGCTTTTTTTCCCCTGCATTTTTTTTCAAACGATAGTTTTAATTAGTTGAAGGTAAATAAGTAAATAAAAGACACACTATAAATAGTAGGCTCTTAGCAAAATTAGAGGCACATTAATGATAACACACTTTTGGGACTTGCAGATCAGTTAGCAAGTCGTCTGAGCATTAGAGGGAAATTGGCAGCTGCTTACAGTTAGCAACCAAAAATGCTGTAGGTAGTGTAGGCATGTGCAGATCATTTAAGGGCTCAGTTTACGTTATTTACATTCCAGCACCTTTGGGATTTGAGGAAGGGTTATTTTTTTGTGGGACGAGGAGGTTGATTCCTGAAAACTGCTGAGCTGAAAAACAACGTTAAACATACCTTCTCGAAAAGTAAGTTACCCACTGCTGCAGTGGTAAAACCTGCAGTTTATACGGTTCTCGGATGCTGTGCGTCCACATTGACATGAGAACTTGGCATGGCGCTAGACTAAAAAACAATGCTGTTTAATCAGGTGTGGAGTGCTGGCTTATTACTTTTGCCAGCAGCTTTGTTTTGCTTGGACTGCATAGCCTTGTAAGCATTCAAAGCCATTGCGATATTGCTGAAGAAGCTTTCTGAGATGTGTAAGTAACCATAATGCTGTATCTCCCGGGTACTGAATGAATGCAGCAAACAAAGTGTACTTTACAACTGTCTCATTTTCTTAGGAAAAATGTACCAACTTCTGGAATTGATGTTCAGCTCCCTGTCTCAGTGGGAGTTCTGTCTGAGCACAAACAGGCTACAGCCTAAACAATGAGCATTAGATTTGGCCCCTTCATCTCAGGATCTCACAATTCTTTTGGAAATGTTAACAAATTAAGGTTCACAACCCCCACCCTGTAAAATAACACTATTCCTCTTTCACAGACAAGCAAAGAGGATCATGAATCAGGGACAATAAGAGCTACAGATCAGAAATCTGAGTTTAGAGCTGGCGGCTCCGTTGTCTTTATTGATTATTTTTCATAGCTCTGTTAGATGCCCAGCCTCTCATTACGCTTCTCAAGAGTTTTCGCAACTGGAGCTGAGGGTGTTTGGACATGATTTTCTGCATGGATTCTTCAATGCGTTTTCCTCATTCTGCATATCCTGACTTGACTTTGTCACTTAAACCCTAATTGGAAGGGTGCTGCAGCCATTACAGGTTACAAATCCTGCTGTTTTGCCTACCACAGAATGATTTAAATGTGAACATAATCTCTGTTCCTTGCCCTGCAGAAGCTTTCGTGTGGTGGCACATCTCACAATTAGGCCACACCTAGCTGAAATCTCCCAAAGGAGTGCTGTAGAAACTATTATCCTCTTTAGGGATTGGTAACCTGGCATAGATAAAAGTAGGGGAAAAAAGAGACCCAATACTCTCTTAAAATGTGCACTGAATTTTTTTATGGGATTTGAAAATGATTGGACTGTTGCTGCTGCTTTCTTTCCTAGACAAGCGATCTATCAAAATGCTCTCCAGCTAGTTTATCCTTATAAACCGCATAGCTTAATTTTTCTTCTCTTAGCGCAGAATCTTTATGATACCTTCATATACTAGGCAGCATTTTAACAGAGTTTTACAGGCATATGTGTTACCACCTTCTCATCTTTCACGATCTCTCAGCAAGGTTGTGGTAACAGCAGCCACAGCTTTTGAAGAAAGTAATATTAGAAAAATATTTTCTGTATTTGACTTGCTTTAAGGTAGTATGTTTACCATCTACATGAATTCCTAGTTGCCCTTTCTATTTCCCTCCTATCTGCCGTTCTCCATTCCCTACTCTCTCATCACCTTCTTCTTTCCCAGGCACACACTTCTTGAAACCTCGTTCCCTTCTTTTTCTCTTAGCTGAATATTCTGTATCATTCCATTCTTTTGCTCTCTCCTTTGTAAGAAGATTCACAACACGGTCATCTTCTTTCACTTGATTCTGTCTCTCCAGACACCTTCTTGAGGTTGTAAGTTTGCTAATTTTCTCAGTGTAACAACTCAAAATCATGTGCTTATTCTCTATTTGCAAAGCTGTTAACTGCTGTCTGGGCTCTCATCATGTGATGATTCAGTAGCTTTTTTCTCTTTCTCTAATCATCATATTAATTTTTGTATGATGCTGATTGCCATGGAGATCTCAGTCTAGGACTGACTCTCTTAAGCATTGTGGTAAAGCAAGTAAAAAGTTAATGCCACTTCCGTCTGTTATCCTGTGCTCCACTTCTCATGATCTGGAACCAAACATCTGCATGCCCGTCTATGCTGAAACTTCATTGCAGGGTTTGTTCAACCACGCTTTAGCGCTTACATGCAGTGTGACAAAACCATGCAAAGTTGTCTGAATAAACTCCAGCCATAATTAGTCAAGATAACACTTAATTTTTCTTATAATATTACATGCAAAGATCCTTGGCAAATAATTCCTAATGTGCCTGAGGACTGTATGGTGCAACAAACAGCTTGAAAGGAACACGACACCACAGCGATCACGGGTTCCTTTCATTCGTTTTAGGTCACTCCGTGCTGTCAAGTTCACGTATACTCAAGCTGAGCATACAAGCTCAGTTAAATTAATTTTTTCCGGTATATGGTTGAGAATGAAACATGGAAGTACAGGCAGAAAAGAGGAGAATGGGTCAAATAGGGGGTTTGCTAGCTCCAGTTATTTTAGGGAGTTTTTCAAAAAGAAAACTGAACCAGGAATGACACCAGATTACAATGATGATGAGAGTAGGGCAGTTTGATTTTTCAGTTTGCTGGATGAATGGAGGAAAGAGGGGAAAATAATTTGGGTCCACCCAAAGGAAAAAATGTTTCACTTACTTACCCAAATAAAGGAGAACTCATTTTACTTTAATGACATCTTTCAAATGATGCATCGCACACTCGTTGATGTTGGAAGGGATCTCTGAAGGTCATTTGGTCCAGCATCTCTGGACCAAAGGGTCCTCTGGAACACTCTGCCCAGGACTGTGTCCAGAAGGCTTTTGAGTATCTCTAAGGAGGGAGGCTCCACCACCTTTCTGGGCAACCTGTTCCAGTACTTGTTCACCCTCGCAGTAAAAAAGCATTTCCTGATGTTCAGAGGGGACTTCCTGTGTTTCTGTTTGTGCCCATTCCCTCTGGTCCTGTCACTGGGCACCACTGAAAAGAGCCTGGCTTCATCTTCTTTACACTCTCCCTTCAGGCATTTATGTACATTGGTAAGATTCCCCTGAGCCTTCTATTCTCCAGGCAGAACAGTCCTAGCTGCCCCAGCCTTTCCTCATAGGAGCGATGCTCTAGTCCCTTCATCACTTTAATAGCCCTTTGCTGGACTCTCTCTGGTGTCTCCATATCTCTGTTGTCCTGGAACTGTGAAACATTTAGTCCTTCCCCTTTTAAAAACCCACACATTCAGATAAAACCATCTGACTATCACAAATATGTAAATAGCTTTTATCAATCCAAATAATTTTGCACAGGACAAAATATTGACCCTTTATTTTTAGCTCAAATTATATAAATGGACTTTTTGTTTGTTTTTTTACAGACTGCAGATTTCACAGGTCAACCTTTCTGTACTGTATTGGTACAATCCCTAGATAACTTCAATAAATTTATAAATCATTCCTGGTTTACAAAGGTGAAAATCTACTGAGATTTTAAAATTGATTATAGTATTGTGTAAATAGATTGGATTTCTCCTTATCTGGGATTGAATTAAAGCTTTAGTACTGATTTATTTTTCCTGGTATTATTCATTAATTTGAGGCTTCTAGTACTTATAATATTAATAATTATTATTAATTATTATCACTTTAGGGGAAAATTATTATCACTATTAAGATTTTGCAAAGCATGGAAAATGCAAGTAAACATCGTAGTGAAAGAAAAAAACTTTTGCCTGCTAAAGTTAGTGCATCCTTTCATTAAAATACATACTTCGTCCTCAGTTTCTGGCTGCCGCAATAAACATGAGTAAGGGATAACGTTTGACGGGAAGCTCATGTTTGCCTATACTCTTGTCTTCTTCAAATAAATTTAAAAATCTCTCAAAAAAATACAAATTCAGTATCGTCCTTTTTCTTATTTTCTGGTTAGCTGTATTTTTTTGCCTGCAATAACAAAGCCATGAAAAAAGACAGCAATCCCCTTGCTCATGTGATATAGTTCCACACTCTGAGTGTGAATACTGGCAGATCAGCAGAATGAGCCATCTGCAAGCTATAAGCTATGTCTTTGCATGAGTAGATTTAGGATAAAAAAAATGGTCTGACCTGGAAGCCAAACGTTACTTGGCATCTTTACTAGAGATCCCTGCGAGGCCAGCCACCACTTGTGCTGAATTTGTGTCTTTTCTAAAATATATGTCCCTCCCTCTTGCCATCGTATTTTGTAGTGAACGTACGTAAGCGCACACAGAAATGCACACACACGGAAATTCACACACACAGGGCTGCACCACAGGCCACCTCAGCGATGCCGTACTGCAGTTTAATGAATATCAGACTTCATAGTTAGTCTCCACTGGATTGCCGTGCTGGTGAATAATGAATATCATACTGCAGGGTTAATCCCACGTGGCTAGTTTTCTGGTTTTAACAGGCTGGGTGTTAGTCCTGAAATGCTTGTAAATGTCTACAGTTCATGCATTGTAGCATGTAGAAACATGTACCTCTAAATCCTCACCTTAACTCAGGCCAGTAACTCCCACTGAAGCCACTGGAGATAGATAGTCAAGGACATAGCACAAGATGGATTTGTTCCTGCAGCCATCCCCCCCTCCAGGTTATTATCTCCCAAACTGAAGTTCCACCTCAAATAGGAGAGTTATGCATGCTGCCAGTTTTTTTCTTTTCATGAGTTGCTGTCTCCCCTCTAAGCTTGATCTGCTGGCTCTGACATCCTCATCCTCTGAATTATAGCTCACGTCTTCAACTAATGAAGTCATTGGCAAAACTCCCATTGACTTCATTCAGAGAATGATCCAGCTGAACAATGCTGACTCCTGAGAGCTCCTGAGCCCTTGTGGAATAAACGCGAGTTGCAGAGCCACAGGATTTGTAAAGGTTTGGCCCTAGATTATAGAACATTTGGGGCAGGTGGAGTCTGTCTTTTCAAATGGTTTGTGAAGTGCCATTTTCACCTAAAGTACTCTAGAAATGATTAAGTGACAGTGACACTTGTCAGACACAAAAATCCAAACTTGTGGTGGGAACAGCGAGGACAGCGCTTTCACTGTGCTTCTGGAGATGCATGTAGGAAGGAATTAAAGCAATACCTTTAAAATAAAGCCTTTTTCCTGTTCTTGTTTGTCTCTTTGTCTCCCTTCTCTATTTACCCCCATTTGGAGAATTAGAATCGGATCAGACCTTCAAAGTTGTTCTAGCTAAAAGCTAATGCCTGCATAGGCTACGTTTTCTGTGCTGTTATGCCTGCTTTAAAAAAGATCTGCTTTGAATTGCATTAAATTTTTCCCTCCCATTAACTTCAATGGCAGCAAAACCAGATTAAGACAAAAAACAAAAAAAAAGAAAAAGAAAAAAAAAGAAAAAAAAAAAGAAAAAGAAAAAAACTTCTCCAGCATTAAAAGACATAGAGGCTTATTTAATATGACATACTTTCTTGCATGATCTTTCTCCTGCAATTACAGTGAGCATTACTGCTGCCCTACTGCTCTTTTAATATAAACGGAAATAAGCAAAAGAGATTCTCAGGTCTTGGGACTGTAGGTTCTTGCACAACAAAAAGAAAAAGCCAGTGGCTGGCCATGCTGTTGAGGTGTGAAATAGGCATAATAGGCACTGAACGGGAAATATTTGGTATCTAAATGTATCAACATATTGGCTGTGGAGAAGGGGCCTGCAAAAGGAGATTTCATCATGCCAAAGTAGGAGATAACTGAATCGGCGATGGGAATAGGGTAGTAGTACTTTGAAGGCTGATGCTTGTGTGCATCTGGGAAATACTGGCAGTATTTGGGAGGGCAAAATGTCCCTTATTTGTCCTTTTCCCCACCACACTTTATAGTGACTTCGAACACCTCCCTTTAAAATGCGTGCACTATTGGTGACCTACAGAACGGGGCGTTTGCTCTGCCCATGCTGATACTTACGTGACAACCATCTTCCTGCCTGCTTCACGTCATTTAAATGACAGAGTGCTGGGCTGTGGCTCATTGTAATAATGTGGTCTCTGTTCTACCTGTCCTCTAGAGTTTGGTGCCACGTTTTGGGCAAACTTGCCTGTTGTGCTATTTAGGGAGTGTTAGCAGAAATGCTTGAACAGAGGCAGAGATAACATTAAAAAGCATGTGTTGGTCCCAATACAGTTTTAGATGCCTAATGCTAGGCAAGTTAACAGCCCCATATGGGCGCTTTGCTTCCACTCCATGTAGTGCCTCACTCACTTTTTCCCTTCCACATGGAGTTAAGGATGCAGACATTTAATGCCAGTAATAACCACTTCCTGCCTTTCAGTAGAGGGTGTTCAAAACAGCAAACACGTTTTCAAAAACAGAAGCTGAGAAATCGGATATCCCAGTAGGTGCTTAACTATATGTCTACTGTGCTAATTTCCTAAAGACTTTAATTCTAGACCTGAAGTTTGAGGTCAGGCACGACAGCAGGAGAGGCAGCAACGTTAAGGGTCAAGGGCCCCAGGAGGCAGAAACTTCTGCCCATTCCCTGACTCATTTGGGTCAGGCAGTGCTTACCGAGAGTTGAGAAAGCTCATTAAGATGAGGAACTACAGGAGAGATGTTGGCTTTAGAGCAAGGAGAGCTGCAACATGGGAAAACGGCCCCTGCAGCCCATGTTTTGTGAGAGATTGTTTCTTTTTGTTTTCTTTTCTTTCTTTTTTTTTTTCCCCTGAATTAATAAAGTGAGCCTGAGGGAAGAGCCTGAAAAAGATTTTGGCGTGATGTTAGTTCTTCCTGGGTTGGGGAAACAAGCCAATAACCTTACAGGCAGCTGACTGTTTAATCACATATTTAGTATCTGGAAGAAAAATATTCTGAGGTGGCTAAATGACCTCTAGAACTGAAATCCATTCCAAATGTTACTCAGAGATTTAGGAACCAGGGCACCCTACGAAGCCTGTCATCTTAGTCCTTCCTAAGGGCTCAGAGTTTTAAAGGTGTTTTGGTCCCTAAACATGTTTTTTAAATTTTCTGGTCCTATGCCATTTTGTAACTCAGACTTTGGCTTCTGCATGACATTGTCATGTTAGAAAATTTTAACCTTGATTTTCTATGCCCAACGATCCACCTGGGCTCAGTCGATTTCACGGGTATTCAGACCCTTTAATGACCTTTCGAAGTACGTAACTACGGATTTGAGTAAGTTGAACGTAGACTTCTCTCTCCAAGCTTGGGTGAAAGTACGAACATAATGAATGAAAATGAAATTCATTATTTCTCTGTTCAGTGAAAAAAATCTAGACACAAAATCAAAGCACAAATGTAGACTAGGTCCACAGAAAATGCTATGCTCTCTTCTACAGCTTAGTCTACCATTCATGAGAAAGTCTATCTCAGATTGACAGAGACTACTCAGTGGTCCACACACTTCTGAAAACGCTTTAAGGAGCTTCAGGAACATGGGCTATGTGATCATCAGTAAACTAGGAAAAGCTGAGAGCCAAACTGAGAGTATGAATACATGTAACCATGTGCTGTAGTTCCTAACCTGATACCACTACGATCTGTAACCATTTTTCCTTTACAAATCATTCTCTCACAAGAAAATGAGAAATTACTGAATGCAGTTAATCAACTTACCCCAAAATGAAGTTTGATCCCACTAGAAAAGTTGGATGAGACTACACTTAGGAATTTTGTTCTTGCTCTAGCTCTGAGAGCAGGGGTTGGTTCAAGGCTGTGGGGTGGTGGCAGCAGTTAACTGTTTGTTTAATTTAATGAAAAAGTAGCCACATTGTTACTTTTCTCTTTGTTCATCTGAATTTAAAAGTCTGAAAAATTACAAAAGGTGATAGCTTTCATATATGTAGATGGGACTTCAAATGGTGCTGCTAATATATCCATGTGTGCCACTTCAAAATACGTAAATACACCAATTTACGTAATACGTAAAATATGTGTGCAAAAGCCAGCTAAGTTATAGAAAATGTAAAAGAAAGCCTTTGTAGTCTTTTTTTAATCTGGAGTTCAGCAGTTTAAGTTCTCACCTAAAGGAGAAATACTAATCACTCCTACATTTCTTTTGGTTTCTAATTAAAAAATTTTCCTAATTACCAGAAAGTGCTGGAAATTAAATAGCACCTTTTTTTTTATTAATAAAAACACTGGGAAAAGTGGAAAGTTATGTAAAATCTCTCGTAAGAGAACTTGTAGGAGGGTTTCTTTTCAGCAAAAGTAAGAAAGTAATCTGCTAGAGGAATTCTCTGATGAGACAAAAGAAAACTGAAATGACAAAGCATGTAGAGCCACCACAGAAATTTGGAGCATGTTTTATAAAAAGGGAAATTCTCTGGACTTCTTTTATGACTTCAAAGCCAGGGATCCATTTAATCACAGGAGCAGAAAATCTAATGTGCTGGTAGCTGTCTGTTTTTTAGATTTATTTATTTTACATTTATATTTGACATTGTTTGAAAGCAAGAAATGGAAAATTGCGTTGCAAAAACCATGCCTTCAGTGACTAGTACCCGTAAGAAAATTAGACAAGTTCCAACCACAGCTCCCAACTGCTAACGTGTGTGGCAGAGGAGAGGGGAGAAGGAAGCAGACAGGCAGCTACTGATTCAGACAGAGCACAAAATTCCGGCACAATTAAGAAAGAACGGGAGTGGTGGCAGAGAAGAAAGCTAACTGCGCTGAGAACGTTGAGATGGGGCAATATCAGGTTATCATATTGTAGTTAAGCCAGGAGCAGCTGCTGCCAGCAAAACCAAACCTAGCTTGCTCCTTGGCTGAAAACTTAAATATCAACACCCTTTAATTATGCATAAAAATATATACAAAGCTAGCAGCTTTAAAGTACTGTTATTAATTGCACCAAATGTTAGTGAAAGATTGAATTATTCATAGGTATCATTCTCGGGGGTTTCTTGATTAAGGAAAATAGAAGAATTCGATATGAATGTCTCATTTCACATAGCTTTCTCAGTTTGCCTAATCCAAGAAACAGGGATATATTGTACATGTCAGATCTACAGAAAACGCATGTATCTGCTAGTTCCTTAGCAACCTTCTGGGATATGCCTGCATCTACTCCCACAAACCCTGCATATCAGATATCATCTCCAGTGGGTTTCCGGGGATCGGTGGATTTTGCCACACTAATAATACCGTTCATGTGCAGTTAAATAATTTTATTTACTTACAGGATCGTTGCTGTGTTTTGGGTTTTTTAAAAACATGTCTCTAGGAAAATAATAGGCAAACACATTTCATTGAGAGCCCTCTATGTGAATGAAGACGTATGTAAGCTGCACTAGCTATACATATATTTTTAATAACTGGAAACAAATAATGCTCATTCAGAAGTGTAGTTGGGCTCATCATAGCCCTGGTCCTCTTTCTTCTCTGCTTTTTAGCTAGAGGTAGTAGCTAAAATTAGCACAAACTTCTGGAAGGGAAGATTTTAAAACAAAAATATATCTTTATAGCTTGTGCATTCTCCTCTTCAAAAAGAGAAATCTTCACATTTCAACTATCCTTAGAGCACATGTGCCTTAGATTTATCACTGTGATATAATTTATGAGCAATCTGAACCTTACCAAACAGCGCCGTACTTTGCTAAATTGCATATGGTGACAGACAGTAGCCAAGGGACAGCTCAGGTGAGCTCAACTTTGACTCATGCAAGTAATGGATAATAGCTGGAGCAGGGACTAAGAGTCCCTTGCCTGAGACAGGCTTTTCAGGGTCCAAATGAGGCTCAAAATTTTCACTGCAATCAGGAGTACATGGGTGTGATCCAGTAGCTCACGTAGCGCATGTGGAAATCTTCACTGAATCCAGCTGAAGGGCTTCTGCTCAACTGCTCCTGCATCTGTGCTTTATTGGTGGTATTTTGACACTGAATGCATTCTGGTATTGTTATTTCGTGAATGCAATACACTTTCAGGAATAGGAGGCGCTTCATGACTGTGGACCTCCTTACTCCTGGTAAAGATGATGGAGTTAAGCCCATTTGTGGCAAGTGAAAATTTCATCTATTAATGTTAATAAACAGATGGAAAAATCCTGTCTTTTAAAGTCACCAAAGGCTTTGTTATTGCCTTCACAGAGTCAAACTCACATCAGATGTGTTTTGTTTATTAAGGATGAGAAGAAAACCTTATTTATGTTCAACTTTGTCTTACAAGCAAACGGTAAGTCATAGTACTTTAAGTCACATTTGAGAATGTTAAGACCTAGAAAGACAGAGCAAAAATCAGACAGGTCAGATATATAAATACCTGTTATAGAGAGTGTCTATAGAGATAGATATAATGTATATATTAAGATATATACATTAAATATCTATAATGCATATATAGAGACATAGATATGTGTATCTATTTATACAGTTATACAAAATATTTACATAGAAATGCATATAACTTATCTAATTTTTGATGTGATTAATGTTTTAGCTGCCCTTTCATGCATTTTTGTGATAAGGGTGTAGTTGTATTCTCACTTTCCTTATTGCAAATTAGTAGCATGTTTCATAGCATGTAAATATGACCTGTAAATGTAAGTAGCTTTTAAATGTGATAAACCTTATAGTCTACCTTTCATGCATTAGTTCCTGTACAAAATAAAGGTTTAGTCCAAAGTTGCCTACTTTCTCCACCCGACAGACAGTGTTTAAAAACTTTTCAGTGGCTAGGGTCACAAGACATGTTCCTCAGAGGAGAGAAATCTCCTGATATGGTTTCTAAGCAAAAGATGACAATAATTTCCAACAGAGATACCATTTCCTTGTATGACGATGCTGGGCTGGGCATGAAGCAGGGTCCCCAGGCAACCTAATTGTTGCAGCTCCTGATAGCTCACTTCAACCAGAGCTGTAATCTTATTGATCCTGTTCTCCACCTGAGCAGTTGCTTGATCATCTTTAGTCTAGCAATAACTTCAGAGGATAAATTTTCTTAAAAGAAATTAAGTCACAAATAACTGACATAGATAGGCTGAGGCAGCAAAGGACAAATACGAGGCACGTAAGAGCTTTTACGAGCTTTGATACGTGGTTTGATTCTGCTCGTGGTGTGGGTCACTGTCCCCTGTGGCATCCTTTTCCCTTGCACTGCTGCTGAGAGCTTCTCAGCCAGGTAAGAGTGTCTTTTCACTCAGTGCTGTGCTGACTGGTCCCACAATGGCTCTTGGGCAAGTCTGCACTGCGTAATGATGTGGCGCAGAGGTGTGGGGATTAAATGCGCCCTGAGCTGGTATGTCCGCACTGTGACGTGCAGTGTCATGGGGAGATACTGTCTTGAGTCCCATCAACAGTATATTGCAATAGTATTATTCCACGACCAAGCTGTCCACAGTTCCCCATCAGCTCTGAGATCTCTTCCCTATATTTTCTCTGATAGATTTGGTCTTTGTTATTCACACAGTTTTCTAATTTTTGATTGTTTCAGCACATAACTCTGTTTTAGTTGTGACATAATTAGACCTTGATGGGACATGCTAAAAGCCTCAAGAATTTTAAAAAGTCCCAATCAGAAACAAGATAAGAAGAACTTCTGAAATATATTTTGGTACTTGTGCCACATGCAGAAAATGAGAGCTATAGTAATTTTTTAGATATAAGAACATATTGTCTTGCTAATAGAATGTCGAGCGTGGCTGACTCCTGGCCTGTGACTCTCTCCGGTCCTACTGTAGAACAAATAATAGCAACAATAAAAACAACAGCTTATTACTATGTGTGGATTTACTGATGTTCTGAAATATAATGGGATCAATACACAATTCTTTTCCCAAATGCAAATGCGGGCCAGCTGTTATTCTACTGTCAATGTCAAAGTACCAAATAAAGGAAATAGTGACCGAGACATTCACTAGCAAAACCTGAGCTCCACATCAGTACTCACAAAAGCATAAAAGTTAGCCAGAAGTGTGGCTGGCAATCCTGATGTTGTAAAGCAGACTGTTTGAATTAGTTTCTCCTGACTGCATTTTCGCATGTTTTGCAATGTTGCATTCAGACCAGAAAAGAATCGTGTTGTGGAATTACTGTTTCCAGTGAGTCACTAGAGCTCATTGCCTCCACGGATCATGCAGTTTCAGGATAGATCCCCTCAGAAGTGGGTTTCAGCTAAGTGGAGACGTCCCATGTGCTCTCACAGAAGTCAACCATAGTCTTGTGCTTCTGCGTCAGAAGAATTGATGTAGGACTGATCGACCAGCTTTGCCCTGAATAGGGATAATAATTTGCTTCTTAAACTTCCATCCAGTGCTTTGGCAAGCAGAAAGCCTGCACTAGTGCCATATCTGTGATTACTTTACTAACAGCAATGACATGTATGCCTGTTCTGCATGATCCTATTTCGTTGCTTCTGTTGTTGGTTGTCAACAACTCAGTACTTCAGATAATGGGAACCTCATCCCTGCATCCGTCTCTCAGCGGGGTGAGCTTTAACCTAGGCTTTGAATAGGTTTAAAAGAGGACGGGGAAAAATACATGAACAGGTACTGACTTAGTAGATACTGCAGAAAAAAGGATAACGAGGGCCACATTGCTGTAGTGGGCTCTGCACGTGTACCGGGACCATTGCGAGGCGGAGGCCATCTTTGCTGCAAAAAGCTGCTACAGTGTCTCAGTACTATTTTTAATCCATACAGATTGTGCCACATGGCGTAGTAATCATTGTTCCATTAGGGTCTGGCTTCTGCCATCATGTACTCCTATTCTATTCTATTCCATTCTATTCACCATTGGAACATTTAATAAATAGCTAAAGTAACTAAAACTTAACAAAAGATTATTCTTTTTTGCTGTCTCATAGGGAGAGAATAGTATATGCAATATGTAATTTCATTTTAAGAAGGTTTCATTTCTTTCTTTTATGTCATGTTATAAATATACATGGAATTAATACATCATCTCCAGATAGAGATCCTCAAATGAGGACTCCTACCTTTTTTGTGTGTTTGATTACAATGTTATTGCAATTAACAGAACTCCTTCATAATCCAGTTCAGCTCACTGATTTATTCTAAGACAGGCTTGCTTCACTATTTGTGCATGTCTGTATGCATCTGTACAGACACATGCATTTATACATAATAGATCAAGTTAGCAAAAATACTCATTCTTATGTAGAAAAAGGGTCAGTGACCTGTAGGCGCCATGTGTAAGTTATTTAAAATTCGGTGTGTGTTTATCGCAAATATTTTCTCAACTGTTTTATTTGCTAGAAGACACTTTTTAAAATGACCAAGCAGGGAATATATGTCCTTTTTTCTAAAACTTTTTTTCCCTTCTGTGCAGCAGCAGCTGCCTGCCATGTTATTGTTTTTTGTTGCTAGCAGGCTTTTTGGGTGTGCGCCAATGATTTTGACGATTTGCATCTGAATGGTGAATGGCAACGGCTGGGCGTGGGTGCACTCAGCCACACCAGGTGAGGTAGAACAGCCGCTTCCAGCTCACCTGGAGTAATTAATTCAATAAAAAGTTAATTACAATGAAAGGGAAAAACAAACTTCCATATAACAGATGGCAAATTTTTAGTGTGATGCAAACTAAAAGGATTATTTTTTTTTTAAATACCTTTATGGTGTGCCCTAAACGGTATACAAAATTCTCTCCTCTTAGACTGTACTTAAGCAATTGCATATGTTGTTTCTGTATACTGGCTCTGCTGTGCTTTTTGATACATCTTTCCTCCAGTTTCGGATATTTGTGAGTTTTGAATCATAAAACTTTTCATCAACACATAGTTTTCCTGGCAGATTAGGTTTGCGGATTGGTTCCTGGAGGAGTCGCAAGACCTCTTTGTCCATCAGTCACTCCTCTTCTAGAAACTTTTGAACCTGGGAGCCGGGACATCAGCCAAGTTGCAGAGAGGAGCAGATGTCTTATGAAAACTGAGGCCGGGTAGCAAAGAAAATCCCTGTCAGTTCCTCTACCCAGAAACAGCCATGGCGAGTTTAGCCCTTTCCCAAAGCATTTGACTGGCCCAGTAGCTGAGAAGCAGAGGCTGGCTGGCCAGCCAGCATGCAAGTATGTAACTGGGCCGTTTACACAGAGGACAGTCCACATGCATCCTCTGATTCGCTGATAAAGTTGAGTGAAGATACAGAAAAACAGAAAGAAAAATATGCTGAAAATGGGCACGAAACTATTCCTTAATAGAGTTAGGCACATCTGTTGATGGCAGGGGTCGTAAATATTAAGGGGCAGAGCTGGGCTTTTAGCAGCCAGGTATGTAGTAGAGGTAGTCTTGAGAAACTGGGTTTCATTAATTTAAATGCTTGTAAAATAAACTCTTTCTTCATAAAGAGAAATTTTGGGTACAGAATAGAATTTAATGGTACTAGAATAATGTTAAAAATACTGAACTCAAGGTTCCTTGCTATTGTGCAAGCTCGTAACACATTTTTAATGATTAGCTGTTCAAAGTTCTGGAAAGGAGGAATGCGTATGTATATGTATCTTGGAGGGATCCTGATTTTTTAAAAATACTGAGTGTTCATGTAAGAAAGCTGAAATATTGACCTCAGTTCCTTCTGAAATATTGCTTCAGTGCTCAGTATCAGCTGTTACAACCTATCCATGATTTCAAGTATTTAAAAATAAGAATATTGTGTGGGCTAAATTTTTTTCCCCAAAACTTATCTAGCCATTCCTAGTGCATTTTTGCATTACTCTCCTTTCATTGACTCAGGTAGGAGGCTAGGTTCCGTTCAAAATGCCTCATGGTATCAGACTGAACAAAAATATGTTGTTGAGCAGGCAGAAGAAGAAATCCATTGCTGCTCTCAGTAACAGGTCTGATCCTACATTAGTTTAATGTTTTCCATTGGGCCAATGCATACAGAACATTTGATCAAAATTGAAGGTTTCCAGTTGGAAGAACTCTATTCAAAATACTGCCAAAATATTGCATCATTTTCAAGACTGGATGCCCGATAGTAGGCTTAGAAAATCCTGGTCCAATTGTTGTCAGTAGCCAGACTTCGTGTCCTGTATTTCGTAAGCGGAAAGAAGGAAGGGAGAGGATGATTTATTCTGCAAGATAGCAACTTCCCTGCACACTCCCACCCCATCTGCAGGTAATTAGAAGTTGCTAATGTAGTTTGTCACACTGATAGTGAAGACAGACTTCCACCACAGACCTGGGTGTCAGAGCTAACAGCAGATGGCACAGCCCAGGTGTACTTAGCACCCTCCTGGGGATCCTTCTTGCCTCTGCCTGCTGTGGCTCTAGGCACCTCTGACAGCATGAGCACCCTGTACCAGCTATCAGATGAGATGCTCTGCTGTCTAAGAAACAGCAAATGTAGAGACATATTATAGCAAAAACACATGTTGTGGCTTTGCTGCAAACTACACGCTAAATGATTTTGACATGAATGTTTTACTGCTACACACAATGAGAAAACTGGTGACATTCTGCATCTGCTCTCTCCAATGCAGATCATCTGTTCTCCACATAAGATGGCCACCGAGAAAACCTCACACGGTGAGGTTTTATGTGCTTCATACCAGTCTTTCTGCTTGCTACTATCGTGCACTAAATTTAGTGAACATTGTTTGGGTTTTTCTGCTGGAGCAAATAAATCTGTCACTATTTTAACTTGAGCTTGCTTTATATGCCGCAGTTAACATTCCTTAAGCCTCTGTGTTTGATATTATATTTGGAAGCTCACTTCATAATTACAGGTGGGGCTGTAGGGCTCCTTATTATTTAGGTTACTCAGTGAGTGGGATGGGCCTATTCTGGGCCTGAATCAAGGTTGTGTAATGAAGGAGACAGTTGTCTGAGGGACCCTTGCTTGATTGTTTGTCTGATAGATCTGAAAGATGTAGGTGCACAGGGCAGAGGATTGCACGTGGAAGAGATTACTTTCATAGTAAAGGCACTTAAGCATTGCCTGGATCAGTGGGACTGCTTCCCTGCCCTTGCCCTCAGATTCTCATAGGACTTCAGGAAAGTTGTTTCCAGGGATGATTTCTGATTGTGGTATCTTGCTTCTTTTGTCTACCCAAGATGAGAGGTTACAATAAGGTCAAAAGAAATATGTCATGCTTAGAGATGGTAGCACTCCGCACTTGAAAAGATCTATAAAAGCCAGTGGAATCTCAGGTTGGGCACCCAGAAAAAAGTTGTACTTTAGATCTCAATCTTTCTGTGTCCCCTTTCCTCATTTGTAAAACAGAGCTGATCAATTGCTGTCTCACAAGGACATTGTGGGGAAAAAAATGCATTAATACCCATAAAGCACTGGGGTACAGTAATGATGAAGGCACAGGAAAGATTGTGAAAAATATATTTTAAGGTCTAGATAGGGTGCCAACGGTACAGTGGGAGACCACACACTGAGTAATAAGGAGAAAGAGTATTGCAAAGTCACTCATTAAATGCGCACCATCTAGTCNTGTGAAAAATATATTTTAAGATCTAGATAGGGTGCCAACGGTACAGTGGGAGACCACACACTGAGTAATAAGGAGAAAGAGTATTGCAAAGTCACTCATTAAATGCGCACCATCTAGTCTGCTCTGGATAAGGTGAAATTCACTTGACGATAATAGTCTTTAATTACTCACATGCTGTTGTAACACATACAAACAGTGTGGCTGAATTAGATCTGCAAAGAAAATCTGAACTTCCCAATTTTTGAATGCTTGATTTTGCAACCCAAGTAATACCGTTCTGGCGCAGGGAGAGGGAGGGAGATGATAGGGCTGTTTGTAATAAAATGTAGATTCTTGTAATCATATGTATGGTTTCTAGTCTCTATTTGTTCCCTCTGCAATACTCGTAAGATTAGAAGTGGATGAAACAAGGAGAAAATAGCCCCTTGGTCATCTAAACTACTGTAAAAAGGGAATTAAATTATGCCCAGATCCTACATTTTTAATATGATAAGAACACATTTTAGAAATACTCCTAGGATCCCTTGAAGAGTATCATTAGACATTTGATGTGAGTCATTATATTTATTTTATTATGAATAATCATTTGTGTTACAGAACTACCTTGAGGCACTGACCGAAAGCCTGTCTCTGTTCAGCAGGGCACTGTACAGGTATGCCACAGAGGCAAATTTTTACTCGAAAGGACGTTTGAAGTAAATAATACATATTCTGGGTTGGCAGAAAGGCAGTCACTCCAATGGCTGTCACAGCCCTGTGCTGTGCAGACACTAAGAGGACTAATTTGGTGCGTATGTCTACGCAGTGTATTGGTGTGCCGCCCTGTTGGGCTAACTTGAACCCCAGAACAAACACACTACCAAGGTAGTGAGCCAGAGTTAACATCTTCAGCTTCCTAGATCCAGCTCAGCTTTGTAGGCAAAAATGAGCAGGGGTCATCAGGAGGCGACAGGGATGGGGAAGGGAAAGTAGCAGAGCCAGGATGGACAATCCTAGTGTACCAGGCTTGCTGCTTCTGTATCAGCCTACAGGATATGGAATAGGTTGGGAAGAGCGAAGAAAATGACAGTTGCTACTGGGATAGTGGTTTTGGTGTCCTGGAAATCCCATGCATCCTGACTCTGCCCTCACTGGGTGGCAGCAGCAGCAGTCTGGGTTTCCAGGCACTGGGAAAACAGGCTAATAGGCAGATACTGTGGTGGTTGCAGCAGCCTGCTGCCTTAGGCAGCTATGTGCTTTGCTGTTGCAGCAGGGCCAGGAGGAAGCAGTCCAAGCAGAAAGCTAGTTTTTCATACTTGAGCTGGGTTCTTCAGCACTTGCTCTCTAAGTAACTCTGCAGAGCAGTGTATCATGCCACAGCTGAGACACCAGCTGTAGCTCATCATCTCTAGCCCAACTCTTTTCACCTGTATAGCTCAAAGATCTGCTCAGTAAAATCTTCCTTGTGACCCTCTTCATTCAAAAGGGACAGTTCCTGGTTAAGTATTCCTCACAGTGGGGATTTTGCAAGCAGAAGATGCCTTCCATGGCTTTAACTGAGGTATATAGTCCTTTGTTTCTATTTTGTTTTTATTAAGCTGCTTTACCCAGGAATCTTATCAGTGTTCGTGAAACTTTAACTGTAACTTTAATGCATTTGTTTCTGCTTAAATGCTTTTTTGCAAAATGCTATTTTGTTTCTGCTGCTTGGAATTATATTTAACAGTATCCAAACTAAATTTATGCACACGCATTTAAAGAAGGAGCCCTAGATATAATGCGTTTTTAACCATGTGAAATATATTAGTAATGGTACTTACAGAAAGAAAAGAAAAATTATTTTGGCTTGCATTAGTTCCATCTTTGCAGTATGCAGATAAGTACCATACCTTTGACAGTGTAACTACATTAGGTTTGCCTCAAAGCTAACAGTCAGCAAGCCTAGTGCACAACAGCCATAACAGGTGTCTCGCATAAGAGATGCTATTTTAGCAGGAGCTCCACATGCTTTTCAGTGTATCGTCTCCCACAGCTCATAATGGTCCATGTCAAACCAGGAGACACCAGAGTACCATGAGCATCACATTGACTGTAACACTTGAGGAGCNCACATGCTTTTCAGTGTATTGTCTCCCACAGCTCATAATGGTCCATGTCAAACCAGGAGACACCAGAGTACCATGAGCATCACATTGACTGTAACACTTGAGGAGCGGGGTATAGTTACCATTGACAGAAGTCAGAAGGGAAGAGGGGAATATTAAAACAGAGACTTGACCTTGCTCTGTTCCCCCTCCAGCATTGTCTGAGGCAAGGAGAGTGTGCTCTTCAGTTTTGTGGGTTTTTTTTTCCCCCTTAACATGTGTTTTCTGTGTTAGAATGGAAGCAGCTAAAGGCAGAAATGCATCTAAAGTTGGCTGAAAAAAAAGTTGAGGAAATAAATACTTCTTAGAGTGTCATGATACTAACAGTAATGAGAAAAGATGTGGTAACCTCTCAAACAGAAGGCTATTAATAAATGCAACCAACCAGTAATCAGGTGTGGTGTTGGCAGACTTCTTTACTTAGCTAAAAACAAGCAAGCTGTTGGTTTTAGTTTTTCCTATCTGATTCAGTTTGGTAGCACAGATAGAAAAATGAAGCATTGTACTAGCAAAACAGATGACGCTCTGCAAGGCCCTTGCGTGCTGGCAGTCAGGATGCCTGGCTGCCAGGCTGGTTGCCTGCCTGTGGAGGGCCCAGCCAAGCAGAGTGCCTTCCCAGCTGCCATGGGAAGCATGCACAGCCCTGTATCCCACTAGCATGTGCAGCCTCCCCTGTACTCAGCTGGGTCTAGTTGTTCAGGAGAGACCAGGGAAGGCTGGAGAGACAGCAGAGGGTTTTGGGGGTAGTGGATAAGGAGGGAGGCCTGGGGGCCATTGCCTGCTTTGCTGTGGGCCTCAGGCATGTTGCTTTAGACCCGACTGAAGTCTGAGCTACTTGCTCATACAGCCTCTAAACTCCATGTGTGTTTTACTTTATCCTGTCTCCAGCAGATCTGCTGACAGATCATGCTTTGCTTGTTGCTAGAAATGCCTCAGCCTTCCTGGCAAGCCCACACCTAACCCCACTGGAAAGTCATGAATTATACGTTTCATTAGTGAACTAGCCCAGTAGCTGTCTGTGAAACAGGTACAGGATGCGGCCCTGTGAGCTGCGTCTGCAGCTCAGAACTGTCCTCCCCAGCCAGTACCCTGGGACGTTGTCTTTTGCCCAAGGGTCTTTGAGCGTGTTTCTGTGGAGCAATGCAAGCTTGACAGAGGGAGTCAAGTCTCCTTGCTCTCCTGTGCCTGCCAGCATCACCATCAGGCTGCTAGCTTGGGCTCCCAGGAGCAGGGTGTGCAAGTTTGCATTCCCCTTGGGCAGCAGGAGGAACCACAGAAAGGTCTCCTGCATCCTGAATGAGCGGTTTGATGACTGCATGAATGCATTCACGATGACTACTGTGTGTAATAAAAAAGAAAGCTTGAACCCTGGTCTGCTGCTGAGGGAGGCATGAGCTGTGTGTGCTCAGCAGGAGGAGACAGGTGCTGGGGGATGAGTGCCAGAGGAGAGGGGATGCTGCTGTGGAGAGCCAGAGAAGAGGGAGAGATTTAACTCCCAGTTCTGTCTCTTGAGCACTCTCCCCTTCCACGTGCTCTTGTTTTCAGTGCCGTTCTGGGGCAATTGAAGTAAGAGAAAAGGTGGACGGACAGTTTATGCTCTCTAATTGTAGGGATCTCACTTAGCTCTGAATTGCATCTCAGTGAGACACCTGTTAGATGAAAATCTGAACCTGCCTAAGGAACCTCTCCAGAGTGCTACCAAGAACCATGCAGGCAGCCAGGTGACTCACGAGGACCGGACTTGTCCCCGGGTCCAGGCTTCCACATGCGAGCTGCTGCTGGACCACACTTTTGGGCATCTTAGTTCTTTTTTTGGATCTAATGCTTATTTAACCTATTTCAATTCACAGTTTATACAATGTGGGTAACTGTGTGTGTGTCCCTGTCCCAGGGGAGTCTTAGCAGAGTAAGCACAATTAGGGTTGTGAGGCACACAGATCCTGTGGAAAGAGGAGGCAGAGTGCAGAGATACTACTGACAGAGCCACACGTTTCTGCCCTTTTCTCTCAGAAAATACTACTTCCGCTTGACATCAGACAATATAGTTCATCAAGTAGATACTTTCCCCATGAGAAAATGGATGGCTATAAAAATAGCCATCAAAAATATAAGGTCCAGATTGAGGCAAAATGCTTGCCAATGACAGACAGGAGCAACTTTACATGCCTGAGCGGAGGGACTTGGGATCCAGACCATACTTTGAAAGATTTCTTGTATGGGAGAGCGATTTTAAAATCCACCGAGTACAATTTGTCACTGTTTCAAAGAGAAGAAGCTGGATTCCAGCACATTTTATCAATAAAAGATCATATGTAGTCAGCAGTATGTTTTTTTTTTTTTTATTGCTTTACGTCATCTCTAGGGAAAGTATTTACCCCAAGAACTATTTTGCCAGATGATGAGTAGTACTTGTACTTATTTTGGTTGTGTCCAAGCTGTGACTTTGCCTCATTTGCATCTACTGACTAAATGGTTTAATTAATTTTGCATTGTGCTTACTGACTAGTTTTAATTAGCAGTTAAATCAGTTCAGTTAACGAAAAAATGTAGGTGTTTACATGAATGCAAATCATGATGGGTTCTCAGGGCTTGATTCGAAAAACGGTTCCACACCATTGATGCTGAATTTCTGCAGGGTTTATTCAGGAAATGCGCTCTTCTCCTCCCCCGACAACGAAGTGTGGGGCTTTATGATTCATTAACTGGCCCAGACTTTTATTTCTTTCCTTCCTTGCTGATGTGGAGAATGAGGAATGGAGGCAGATCAAGTGGGGCTTCAATGCTTCCTTCTTAGGGCACGCACTCAATACTCATGCAAGAAGGGACAAGAAAGAATGTCATTAGTGTGTGCAACTGTGTCTCCCTCCAGTGTCTCATTCCAGCCATTATTACAGCTTGCACTACTTTTAGCCACTTATTTTTCTGTTGGCTGAGTGTTTGCTTACATCTGGCCAGGGAAGAAGTCATGAAAAACAGATTTTATGAGAAGCAACTTCTGCATTCCTTTGTCAGCCAGACTCTGGTAATACAGGCATGATACTGTGAACATGATATACATTCTTGTTTCTGTTGTCATTGGTCTTGTGTTCATTGAATGGAATTTATCTTGGACAAGCTCCCCCTCTGGTGATGTTGGAACAGATGCCAATGGCTACTTTATTGACTTGTTTTGAAGGAGAGTTGCAGAACAAATCGAGCACAGTATGACCTTACCTCTACACAAAATTCATGCAGAAATTGAAAAAAAAATCTCCTGATCATTGGTACAAAAGTTGCCATCTGGCTGTCCTAAACATCTATGTTTGCATGGTCTCCTGTGTGTCATTATGTTGACCTCTTCCCTGCGGGGAGTAGTAATAAAGTCTCTGTGCTGCATCCAGTCTTAAAGGCAAGTTACAATAGCTGAGAATAAATTTGTCCTGAGACTACAGTTACCTTAGTCAGCTTTCCCAATAACCTTACCCAAAAGGGAAGATCAGAGACAAGAAGATAACTGGTGAGATCATCAAGAAATGACATCATAAGCCCAGGCCTTTCATTTGAAGGAAGCTGGCAACCTGCGCTCCTGGAAGAAGGTGTTATTCCACTAGTAACTACAGATCAAAGTCAACAGAGGTAATTATTTGAGGAGTTAAGTAGGTAATCAGTTTGGGAAACAAAAAAACCCCCACACACAAAAAAACCCCTCAGTACTTGGAGCCTGAAGAAAAATTAGCTGGAATACATGCTGTCTGTAGTTTTGTTCTAAAATTAAATTTAATTTCATAAATGTAATTTCATAAGCTATTCATCAGATGTCTTGTTGAGGGACCCTATGCCAAGCACATGTGACACAACTCTCTTCCCAAGCCTTGGAAGCAGAATAGCTCTTACAAGTTGTTCTCTGTGCTTTGCATATCCCATGGAAATGGAGCCCAGTCCCATGCTCATTCATGGGCACTCTGCCTGCAAATCCCAAAACAAGAAGATTAAACTTTTTTTGTTAATGATTCCAGTCTCCAGTGCCACCCATCTGACACTGTTTTGTAGTGCTTACACTCATCCAAACCATGAAGAGAAAATGAGGTCATATAAAGGAAACCTGTTTCTCTGCTATTTTGAGAAAAACACATCTTGCTCGTCCCATAAACCCGACAATGTAGCTGTGTTTGGGAGACAGGTGAGTGCTCGACCAGCCAGTGGGCTCCCCTTCTGATATGTCCTCCCCACGTTAAATGCTTCTTCCCTTAATGCCCTCCTGTTACGTATTCCCTTACGTCAAACATTTACGTTAGTCAACAGGTGTCATAAGACAGCAATATCTACTCAATGGAGAACCTGCTGCCCTGACAGCCCACTTCACGCTGATCTTGAAACATCAGGAATCTCAAGTCTTTAAAAAAGCAAATTAATCTTTCAGCCAAAAATTGAAAGTCAGTAGTTAGGGGGCCTAGTTGATCTGAGAGAAGAAATGTTGTCCATTGACTCTTAGTTTTTTTTAGTGATTTTCTTTTTGTTTATTTAATTGTTGATTCAAGTGTCATGTGGATGCATGAGGGAAGGGTTGTTCCTTTATCTCTCCAGAATATAAATAGATGATTCTTGGAGCTGTTCCTTTTTAAATTTGTTATTTCACACAGAAATTTGTAAAGAGCCTTGTACTGCGTAGTTGCATCTCCAAGCAGAAATGTATCACCTGGTACTGGGATTTTTTTGGTGTTACAATGCAAAGCTTGTTGTCTAGGCTATATCACATGAGGGCACTGCATAGCATCATTTACAAGGATGCAGGAAGTTTAAAAGAAAGGCTCAATCAACTTCCAGAGCTAGCAGAGCTTTAATAGGCCAGCCTTTCATTAAGTAAATTCCTAAATGTTGACCAAATTCTTTCAGATGCAGACAGCTAATGGTTCAGGATGCATGTGATGCACTTGTCATTACACAGACGTTGATAAAAATCCTTGAAGCTGCTTTTTTCCCAGAAAGTTCACATGAGTAGAGGGGAGTGAAAAAAAAGAGACTTCTCTTCAGTGGTTTCTTTCATGTCACAAGAAGGAGGGTCATGTGTTTTAGTTTAACTGATACATTCCAATAAAATGATTTTCAAAGGGACAGGACAAATAATGGGCGTTTTACATATGGTGGCTGGTGCACATCAGATGGAGCTAATTTTCTCATACACAATATATTTGTTATTTTGCAAGCTGGTTATAATTCATTTAAAGTCTCTTTTTATTTAATTTTACCTAATAAGCTAATATAATGGCCCAGTGAAGCCTGTATGGCTGGTAAAATTTTGATGAATTATTCTAGTCACCATTTTCATTAGGATATTAAAAAAATGCATGTCATTCTCCCACACAATTCCTATTCAACTGAAAAAAAAAAAAGATATCTGAAATACAAGTCCTCCAATCTAGCCCACATTATATTTTTGTAAATCTAGATATCAAGATAACAGCTAGAACAGTCTAATATCTCACTTATTTTAAGCATAACTTTAATCTTGCTTACACAGTTACTTGCAAATAATTCTCTATAACGCATATACTTTCGCTCCTGACAGGAAGATTAACCAGTGTACTTTAGACTTGATGTTTGCATAGGCTGATAAAGTTGTCTTTCCTTTACAGAGTCTCTTAAAATGAAGTCCTCCTTGCTGTCTAGTCACTAGATATTTTTATTAGTGTCTTGATGCTTTGTCTCTCAAGTTAGTGCATTTATCACCTTCCTTGTCTTCTGAAAGGTGATATGACATCTTTGCCTCTCAACAGTGTGACAAAATGACAAACGAAGCATCCAGCTGGCCTTTGTATATCAGGGGATTGGGGAGGAGGAGAAGGGAAGAAGGATGCAAAAAAGAACCCCAAACCAACAGCAACAAAAAAAGTTTGGCATTCTGCTGCCTAATTATCAGCCAGAGCGGAGAAGCTTAATAGTCCAGCAATGGGTGGAAGAAGCTTCTCAGCATCACAGGAAACAGTATGCAATTAGTCAGGGTCAGGATGCCCAAGATCAGATTTGCTTAAGGCTAAAGAGAGACAGAGCAAGGCTATGGCAGTGTCACAGTCTGCAGCCCAGTTGTCTCCCTGCGGCAGGATGCCTTTTGCTTCAGTTTCTAATTAAACAGCCAGGCAACCAAGCGTGTCCACTCCTGGTTTCCTTGTGTATAACTTGTTTTGCATTCAAAGACCTGGAGTGCTTGGGAGGGTATTTACTAAAGCAGAGGATTAAACTACAAATATAATTATGAAAAGTGGTGGATACAACAAATAGTTGTCATTAGAATGAGAAATCCTGAGTTGTTCTCAAAAAAAAAAAAAAGGCAATTCAGCTTTTTAGTTTCACTGTCTTAGAATAATTCTAAGTTCCTCAGAGGCATATTAATGCAGCCCAGACTTTCCTCTGGGGTGCAATGTAAGCACAAGTGTCTCTGACTGTGGTCAGTAACAGGAGCCTGGGGAGTGAGGGTGGCAGTGGGGCAAGCACAGAGTGACGCTGCTTCTGGCATAGCTTCTTCCAGGCCTGAAAACCTGCCCTTCCTGAGTTGGGTGTCTTTAAGATGTTCCAATGGACCTTTCCTTCGTGAGTATGTCTAAGGGTTGTTTGAACTCATTTCTGTGTTTGATATCCTAAGCATCCCATTGATAAGACCACATCTCTTCAGAACAAGCACTTTCATTTATTCTAAATCTGCCGCCTGTTGCTTTCAGTTGTTGTCCCTGCTTTTTAGGTTAGGGAAAATAACATGCACACACACATTATACATATAACTTAACATAAAAGGAAAATAATCCATATTCATTTTCTTCATGACATTCATGATTTTATGAACTTTGATCACATTCTAGCATTTTAGATGTCTCTTTCACAGGGAAATTGTCCCAGATATTTAGTCTCTCCACATAAGGAAGCAATTTCATACTTCTGATCATCTCTGCTGCTCTGCTTCCTACCATTCCAGCTCTCCTACATCCCTCCTGAGATGTCAGCTATCTAGAAGCAGATGCAGTATTGGACATGGCACAGTTACATAAAGCAACACATGGTTTTCCCATATGCATTATTTTGGACTTACCACCAAGGTGTTCCATCTGCCGTATTCTTACCAGGTCACTCAATACCATGATACCCTTCTGCAGCTGCTCACAGTCAGTTTGATGACCACAGATCATTTTGTATCAACACCAATCTTAGTCACCTTGTTGTTGTTGACCCTGTCTTCCAAATAATTCATGACTAGGTTGAACAACAGGTGTTCCAGAATGGGTTCAGTGGGATCCTGATGTGTCCCACTCCTGCTTGTGCTACATAATGTGTTCATACTGCTGAAATCCAATGAATTTTCTCTATGGAAGAACCAAAATTAAATAAGTAACAGTAGAACATGTGAATTGCTCATCATTGTTATAACGGCCTAAATTGCAGGTTGCTAGCCTTTGAACTATTCTACTAAATACTTGATATTTATTCATCTGTGTTGTCTTTAAGCTCATCCCTTTCCACAGTCCACATCTTTTGACTGGTGGTGACAGCTCTCCTCATAGTATGCTTGATGACTGCTATCCATCTGATTCATCCAGAGCAACTCTTCTCAATTCCAAAAGGGATTGGATGGCACAATACCACTCAGTGTATTTTCCTAATCCATTCATATCGGGCAATATTCCTGGCTGCCAGTTTCTTCCATGCCAAGCCCCAGTATGTATCTACCATATGTTAATTGTCTGATATTTTATTCTCACAGAAAAATTCAGAATAAGAAGACTTTGGGCTTCAGACTAAAGCAAGACAAGTTCCACCTGTGTGTGGCACTATGCAAAACTCAGTGAAGATCAGTTGTTTTGGGGGAGAAGGCAATGGAGGTGTTGGGAAGGAATTCATCAAAAGACCTTCCCATTTGATATTAAAGAAAACAACAGCATTCTGGAGTATCCTATGACTCTAGAAGAAAAAAATATTGCGTCACATGTGTATTTCCTGGAGACCAGCTTGTGGCACAGATGGTGCATGGTACTGCCCTTTGATCAGACCTATGGATCTCAGAATAGGTGGAAATGCAAGCCTGCATTTCTTGAGCACAAGCAGAGGAACCAAAATGCTTTTAGGCCTTAGTCACTACCGTCCCTCGGCCTTAGGGCTGGTTTGTGCTTCTGTTCACTCCTGATATTTTGCACTGTTCTTTAGTATGTACTTGGTTATCTGGTGATATTTTCCTCTGTACAAGAACATTGATCATCTTCCTAATGGGGAGCATCATAATTTGAAGCATGTTTATATTTGTGCTAGAAGACCATAGTCTTAAACTATAATCCGAAAGATGGTTATGTGATATATTATCCCTGACAAGATTTAGGAAAATGTCATGTATCAGACATACAGGCCAACTGTATGTAACTGGTCTGCAGCCTCTGGCAGCTAAATTCTAGCAGATTTCTAATCACGTATATTTCAGGATGATAAGATGCTTGCACAAATTCTTTTATAGCATGAGGACTCCTCCAGACCAGAATGAAAGGCACAGTTGGTGATATTCCATATTTAAGGAAGCTTTTGTACCAGCAATCCTAAAATTTGCTGTGTTGGCCCTTTTGTTCTTCAGAGATTACCAGGCAGATATAACAGAAATGTTTCCGATATGAGGTTTTAACAGATTTAACAAATTAGGTGCCACTGTACCCTTCCTATTAACACACTGTTTTGTGACCACACTTTTGCAACCAGCACATTTGTGTTCCTCAACGTTTACTCTTCTTGTCTTCATAACCTATTGGCAGAACAGTTGGCTCTTGGGAATCCTCTGGAGTTTTGTTTACCTTTCCTCCAAGGTATCGCTAGGAAAAACATACATACGAGAAAATCTTCCCCACTTAAAACTGATGCTTCATCCTGCCATTTCGTCTCATTTTATTTTGTTTTGTCTTTTGATGTCAAACACATACCACACACCAGAAGGAAGGGAGAAGACAAAAGAGAGAGGAGAAATCACATTCTGTGTGAAAGGTCTGTATATTAGACTCACCTTCTAAAGAGAATGGTGCAATTCAAGAGCTCCTTGCTCTACCAGCATTACAAATGCTTGCAAAACCTTTTCAGGAGAGCGCTAATTTACCATTTTTTAAATTATTTTTTATTTATTTTAATCCCACTTTCCAGACAAGCTCAAAGGTTGCAGAATTGTTTGTAAGCTCTTAGGGCTTGGCCTGCGAGCAACCTCTTTGCCCAGACTTGCTAGTGAGCTGAACAGCTTAACTCTGCTCTCAAAGAAAGAGATACAGACCCTTGTAGGAGCCCACAGTGTGATTATTTATTGGAAAACCTTTAGCATGGATTCCTTCCGCTTTGTGTCTTTCGAATGTGTTGTAGGTGGGCTTGGTCCTGTCCTTGTGGAAATGAGAAGCCGAACTCTTCCGTTGTACTTGCTGGCATGTGTTGCTTGCATTAGCGAAAGCAGTATCTGCCATTTGCTTAGTCTGAGGCTCAGAACACAGGATCCACCAGCTCAAGCTACTGGTCAACCATGGTCATTATCACATTTCTGGCAGTAACTGGTAGCAGATGGTTCAGGAAGAGAAAAGGCAAACAACATAATGCATCTGGCCAAACGGGAAGTAGCACCTAATAGGAAGGAAAAGTATTTTCTGACATTGTTTTGATCAATGTGGCCTTGAAACAAACAATGCAATTGCCTTGTGTTTAAGAATAGTTACATCTATGGTTTTTGTGAAGGGGCGTGATAAATTTTCCTGGAAGATAATCAGAAAGAGAAACACTTCAGAAATGGAGCGTGAGATACGGTGGGCTCTTTAAAATTAACTTCAGTAACCAATGAGAATTCAGTGGGGAAAAGAAGATGTTCTTTGAATTTTAAAATTAATGTTGATTTTATTTATTTTAAATGGGAAAAAATTCAAATACATTTTTCATTTTGCCCCTGTAGTTTGTGATCAGGGGTTGAGTTTCATCATATGTTGCCATGTGATGTTTCATGAACGCAGCCATAAGTACCAGGCAAGCATGTGATTGCTTCTCTTGACCTGCATGTCATAGCGCATGAATGGCTGCTCTGTTTGCAGTGGGTCTTCAGATCAGGCTTGGATGCATTACCTAATTGACTGTCTGCTTGTGCCCTTCTCTTTAGGCCCGCTGTACTTGTTGTACTCTCTCTCCCAGCCAGCCCATACCCCTTCCTCAGATCTTTGTTTAGGAGGGAATTAATATGAAGCCACTCTTTGTCTCCTTAACCAAACTGTCTGGGTTTCTTGGCTGGCTTCTTGTTATATGGCAGTTTTGATTAGACCATATGCATTTTGGGGCTACAAATACACTAGGTCCTCTGTGGGCAAATTTTTTGGCTGCAGTTTAATTTGTGGGTCCAAGGAATTGGGACTGGCATTTTGCTTTATTGAACCGACTTTGAAAATATGTGACCCTTCTTCTAGTCACAGAGTAGTTCTCACATGCTCAAAAGTACAGGCTTCAATATCTTCATCAGTCACGTACCTCAGTCGTGGTTGGGCAGGACCATTTGGAAGGGTATGGGATGTAATTAATCCTTCATGATCAGTCCTTTTTTGCTGAATCTTCTTCCTTGGTTTTTTTTCTTAGGGTGTTACAGCCTGTCTACCTGCCACACTTTGTCCACCGTGTCCTTTATGCAGGCCTGTAAAAGGTGGGCATGTGGTAGTAACTTTGAGCCCCATTATAGACCTGGGCTTGATTGGAAGGAGTGACCTGGGGCAGAGAGGTTCTTCNGATCAGTCCTTTTTTGCTGAATCTTCTTCCTTGGTTTTTTTTCTTAGGGTGTTACAGCCTGTCTACCTGCCACACTTTGTCCACCGTGTCCTTTACGCAGGCCTGTAAAAGGTGGGCATGTGGTAGTAACTTTGAGCCCCATTATAGACCTGGGCTTGATTGGAAGGAGTGACCTGGGGCAGAGAGGTTCTTCGGCTTTTTGTTGTGCATAGTCATTATCCCAGTGGCCAAACATGTCTTTAGGGACAGAAAAATAACAAAGAATGTGAAGGCATTTTTAGGCTGAAGGAGGGCTTCATGTTCCCTTCACTGGTAAAACTAAATGCCCTTTTACTCATGGTTTTATGCATAAATAAAAGTTTCTATAGAAGAGTAATACATTTTATTTGATCAATATCTCCTAAAATATTGGACTTGTTTATGTTGTTCTAAACAGAAATAATATATAAACCTGATGTTGCTGATGTTCTTAGGCTTTACAGCTACAATAGTATTGCTACCCATATGTAATGCAACACCAGAATACATCTTTTGATAAATCAAAGGCAGTAGCCCAGTACAACCGAAGTCACAGAGCTCAGCCTGTTGGTAAAGAGCTTCAGCATACGTTTAGGGAGCTTTGCACTGTGTAGGAATCCCTGTCTGCACAACGAATGTGGACACCTGCTATGCTAACATCCCTTGGAGTTCCCCCCCACATGAGAGCACAGGGAAGGTGTTCTTCCCTGTGAAAATAAAAAAAGGCACTAAACCATAAAAGTTGCTTTGTAATTCAAGCTGTTTGTAGGCAGAAACTGGTAATTGATAATACTTACAGCCAAATTTTGGCTTTTTTTTTTATTAAGCAAATTATATATCTGAAATTGTTGTCAGTACTCTGCCAGCTCTGTGTAGAGGGGATGTTGTATCAACAAAAAGAATATGGCATACTGTTACAATAAGACTCAGCAGGCAGAAACATGTTTTAGTGAGCACAATTCACCCACACAGTCAAGATGCCTCCTTCTTTAAAAAAAAAAATAAGAAAAAAAAAAGAAGCTATATTAGGCGGATTTTTTTTTTTTTTTTTTTGCCTCAAGAACTTAAAAATTAGGGAACTCTTCCAAAATACTGGAAATGAACGGACCAGTTTTTCCTCTCACCCTTTTCACACTGGACTGTCTGGGAAGCTATATGTACATCCTCTTTGAGAGAAGATTGCACTTTCTTTGCCACTGTAGTATTGTAAGCATTATACAATGAAAACTATTAGAGAGCAAGACTCGCTCATGCCTAAGCTCCTGGATCCTATGAATTCCATGACAAAACTTCCACTAACACTGAAAGCCTCAGGATTTTTCTCTGAGTTTTTACTCAAGCAGAATTGTCATAGAAACTCGAGATTTGCCAGAGGATAGACTTAGCATGATTCAGAGGTTGTTCCTGGGCTAGGAAGGTTGCTGCCCCAAGTGTGTAGTTTTCTACAGCTCTCCTGTGACTATTTTGCACATGTGGATGAAATATAACTCTTAGAATACACACGTGTCTGCATATCTTACTTACCTATGAACCCTGTAGGTCAAGCATTAAGCTCCATACAAACTATAGCTATAAATAGAACGGNAATATAACTCTTAGAATACACATGTGTCTGCATATCTTACTTACCTATGAACCCTGTAGGTCAAGCATTAAGCTCCATACAAACTATAGCTATAAATAGAACGGGAAGTGTCCTTAAGAGAAGCGCTATTTTCCCTCCCTTATTCCCAGATGAGTGCTTCTAGGATTTGTGGTTTGGTTTTTGTTGGTTTTTTTTTTTCCCCCTGAATAGCTGATCGTTTTCTTGATTAGAGTGGAAGGGAACAGCCATTTTTGCTCCCTCCACCTTTTTCTGTGCTGATTTCTACTCGGTGTGCTCACACTCATTTCACTGAAATGGTATGGACAGTTCAGCACCCAGCCTCCATTTAGAGGGAGACTTCTCCTTGGATCAACCCCAATGCAACATGATGTTGGTAGGACAGAGACTTCAGATCATAAGGACACATCTGTTTTCCTGTGATATCCCCTGCCCCCATCCCTCAGCTTGTTCTGTTCATAAAAGCATGGTTTATGAATTTGTCTGTTAAAAAAAAATATGATCTACTTTACCAATGCACTGATTCATATAGAAAATATGTTGTGACAGTGCAATATGTACTCAAGGTTATTCTTACTGGTAGTAAAAAGTAGATTATCTCTGAAAACATATGGAGTTCTGCACATACGCACGTCTCCTCCTGAACTGGAGGGGGCAAGAGGAAACAAATGCAAGCAGCACTTCAGGAAAATAGTAGCTACAAGTTATTTCTAAATCCTACACAGCAAGGGTGAATATTGTTAGGCCAAAGCAGAGACATTTGGAAGAAAAGCCGTGGTAAAAAACATCTTAGCACAATGCACGTTGGCTCATGCTTGGTATCCTGTCTCAGTTACAAGTCCATTATATGCTGAAAGATCCATGAACATGTGGCACGGAGGAGCCTATATCACCCACAATAACAAAATTATGGACGCAGAAAATGGAAAAAGGTTCAAAATGTCAAACTTAGTTCAGGGAATACATGTGTAAGTTAAAACTTCAGCCTAGCAAACTGAATATGGTAGGCAAACAACCACAGACATACATCTTTTTTTCTACCATGCAACATATCCCTGGTTTCACCAGATGCCAAGGTGAGGGGAAATGTCTCATGTGGAATGTCGTTGCACAGACACCTCCATGGCTCTTTCTACTAATTTTTCTGGGATGAATGTCATTTGGGGTCCTTTCTGGTTTATAGATAGAAGATGAAATGACAAACCATCTCAGCGCAGTGGAGAAGAGTTGACAGTTCCACTGAAAATTTAGTTGTTTGGAGAATCAGAGAAGATAAAAATGGTGGTGTAAAGAGTCCAGGGGACCTCGTCCCAAAAATAGGAATTTGGTCAGTGATGTCTTTCCTTCCATCAAAGGTATTAAAGATCTCTTTTTAGAAGCAATCTGTAAAAGGAAGGTGATCATCCCACAGCTAGGATGCTATTAAATGAACATAAGCATGTGTGCTGTACAAGAGAGGAACTACATGAAGGGAGAGTCTGGGAGTGTCTCCTGATGTTTTTATAAGTTTGAGAAATTGCAGATGAGTGTGAAGCCAGCAATGTTTATATTTCCTTTGTTATCCTTTCTGCTTTAAGTGACAACAAGCGAGACTTGGGGTATCCAGAGTTATTTGCAAGGCTGAGCCAGAGTTTATCTAATGATCTAATGGCTGCAGGACAGGTCATTTCCATCACTTCAACAGATCAGACAATGGGAGTTAGGGTACTGGTACCTCTGACTGGTATTCCTACAAATTTTTCAAGTGACTCTGGAAGGACTACTGCATGCCTGAGCCAAAGTCCATAGAAGAAAATCGCCGTGTTCTTTCAATGGGCTCTGAGTCAGGATAGGTCCTTTTTTGTCTGAACACCATATGCAATAGCACAGAAGGTGCCAGGAAAAACGTGGTGAGTGCTGGGGCTGTAGCTTCCATGTCTTTAGAGGTTTTGTAATGGAACTTGAGGGAACCCTTGCTACACTCTCAAGACAGTGGCCCTAAGGCAAGCTGCCCTATTGAGCCTTTATTTGAAACAGGGTCAGTGCTGCTCTGCTATCCGCTGGGACATGGGGATGCATCCATTAAAGTGTGTGTGGTGCTCTGCTTCTGAGACACAGGGAACAACAGAGAAGTTAATAAATAAACACAATTAAAAAACAAATCAGGTCTCTCATGAATGCATTGTCTTCTCTCTTTGCTCAAATACTTTACATTCCAAAATCATATTGGAAAATGGGAGGCAAATGCACAATAAATGCTGTGAGCTGCTTTTTGGGCCATGCTGTTTCCATTTCTATGGCTATTTGAAAAGTGCATGAATGCAAAGCACTTTTAAACACCCTAAAAATCAATACAGAAGAAACAATAGAAGCGCATTTATTCTTGTTTTATTCAATGTCATTATTGCTGAGTTTTGCCTGACCAGATGTTGCAGAGTTTCAAATCTGTTCAACCATAGCTGTTAACAAAACTGTCCTTCTTTCACTAAAAAAACCACCAACCCCAAAACATATTTATTTTAGATGTCTTTGGAATTTTTTCGTAAATGAAATAAAGATGTGATTTATCCGTTACTACTGCTAATACTTATTGTGATCTCTGAGAGTAACGGTCACGAGGCTTTGCGTATATGCTGTTTGTACGGTATTTGCACAGTTATTTACAATTCTAAAGGCCCAGTTTTAACTCGGTGATACTGCTCCTGCAATTTCAGGAGTTGGGTTTTGTTGGTTTTTTTTTCTTTTGAAAGAACACATGTTCAAGATAAGTAACGATTTTTCAGATAGAGGCTGGAAAAGCTTAAGTCTTTCCTCTCTGTGTGGTGGTTTCCCTTCTCTTTCTTTTTCCGGACAGAGCTGACAAGCAGGCATTGTCCCTCCAGTGAGCTCTGCAGTATTACTTTGACCCTAACCCATCAATCTGCCTCAATTGGATAATGATCTGTAATCACTTTCTTTCAGGGGAGTCTATAAATTTGCCAAGGCCCCATTCTTCTCTGAAGGCCTCCTTATGTTCACTCCCATTTGTGCAAATGCTCTCTCTTTTACAGCACTAAATAGCCATGCACATGGCCCTTTCTGTTCAGAGGCACCAGGCTGTTCACTGTTGATTTTCCATGGCTCTGCTCTCTAAAAGGAGGCAAAGCTCTACATGCCAGGACCCGGCAGGGTGCGGGCCGAAGCCACACCACTTCAAGAGCAGCCGCTTTTCTCATTAAGACTGACCTATCATTAGGCTGCTTTGTGCTGGCCCTTGTAATCGATGAGAGGACTATGTAGTGTGAAAAAGCTAATAAAGATGAGCATGAGGTGGTAGGGAAGGGGGCGGGGGGAGCGAAGGCACTAACCCCTGTTAACAGAGAAGCCCTCCTTCCCCAGAGCTTAGCCACATGAGTGAGGGGCAAGGCTCAGGACAGCTAGCAGGGTGCAGACCCCTCTGAGTAATTTCTTTGATTATCTTGCACTTAATTCTCTGAGCATCCTTGTGCTCTCCTCTTTATTGAACCCGAGAAACAGAACAGGGATGAATGAAAGCTCATATCCTCCTTCCTCCGCCGCCTTCTTTCTTCTGATTAAAAAAGATCAAAGGCTGAAGAACATCTAACTGAACTTGTGTACAGCACGAGAGACAGTCCATACGTGCGTGTGGAGCACTGGAGGGTTTGGGGGTTTTTTCATACCCTCACAAGGGTTTCTAAGGTGCTGAGAACACCGGAAATGGTCAGAGGAGGTGAAAGATATTGAAGTTGCTAATGTGTCTGGGGAAGCACTGCGCATATGCTTGCTCTGTGTCATGTTGGATACACTCTGCAAGCACTGCAGGAAACAGAGGGAGCAAACAAGAAAGCAAGTAAGCTCCAACAAACGTGCAGTGTTGAGGGAGCGTTGGCGGTGGGAGGGGGGCAAAGATGATACTGCCTCTGTCTGTATCGCAGAGACAGCCACGCATCTCTAGAAGTGCTGTGCATATGGAAATCACACCAGAAATAAGCAGCAGGAATCTGCGGATATGACAACGCGCCTGAGTGAAACGAAAGGATCCTCTTGCTTGGGGGAGGAGGAACAGTGTCTGTAACATTGTGTACGCGGGCAAGAAAACATATATAGAGTGAGGTTGCAACGGCATTGTGTCAGATGTTGTACAAATGTGGGATTGCTCAGTAAGGGACAACTTCTCCCTTCCGAACAGGTGGCCTGCAGAGCCTGTACCAGTCTTCAGAGCAATGCTGTCCATGCCTTCGCACATAGCCTAGTTTGCTTTTTGGGCCTCCACGGACAGGAAATGCAGTCAACACCTCATCTTCTCTCCGCTGTGTCCCTCCCTCCCTGCTTCTCCCAAAGGTAAAGAAGCAGAGAGGGGGCAAAATATGTTACTCATCCCCACAGCCTGAGAGAGCATTTGTGGCTGGCTTTTGTGTGAGAAGTGGACCGAGGGGGTGGCCGCTTGCACTCTCCCTCGTACCTGTTGCTTAAATGAGTCTTTGGTGGACTGCTCAGAAGTTTTTAATGTTAAGTTTAGCTTTTCTTTTCTTGGATATATGCAAAATTACATGGACGAGATCTTAAGCTTGTAGATTAGTGTTTGCATGTCAGTAAAGGTAAGTCCTGTCCATAGTCTTGAATTACTGGTGTTGTCCACAACAGTTCTGTCTCATCTTCCTTGTGACTACAGAAAGGCTTAAAATAGAAGGCACTTGTTAAAAGCTGCTTGTGTGTCTAATCAGCACATTGCTGATATTAGTGACATCCACTGCTATTTTTTGTTTATTGTCATCATTCTCGTTTAGTGAGTTGAAGCCTGTCTCCTCCACTACACACCTTCATCCCACCCATCATGCACCATGTGCTCCTTTACTCCAGCTGAGTGCTACAAATATAGTCTCTGTGCCAATGCCAAAATTTTAGAATTGCTGTGAATAGACTGTGCCCAAGTGTGGAAATATCATCTGAGTTGAGAAATGTATGGGAATTGTGGTTTTTGCTTGCTGAGGCTTTTTTTTTTTTCTTTTATTCTTTGAAAGAAGAAAATTCTAAGAGAATTGCATAACAGAGGTACCCACTTCAAAACAAAAGCTGCTTGGTGCAGTATCGTCTGCTAGCATTCTGCCTCAGCTGTGCCATTCAATGTGTTTCATACAGGATTTTGTGTTGCTGTCAAAGAGAAGCCACACAGATTTACTTGATTTGAAACAGGGATGCCTGGCAAGTCGTTATGAGCAATCTGGATGAATATGTGTTGGCGTTTGCCTTATTTTCATTCTACTCAAGATTCCAAATGATAACCATCTCAAAGGTAATTTGTTTCTATTGTGTTAAAAATTCCACTGGAAAGTTGCTTTTTATTGTAACTTGTTAAATGCTTAATTGATATCATGTAATAAAAAGAATCAAAACCCCCTCTGGTCCCTCTCAGGAGCTCAAGTTAGCTTCAGTGGAGCCAGATCCGTTGCCGTTTCCAAGTTCTTCTGTAGTGATCTAGCAATTCATCAGTGTCAACGACACATGGGAACTCTCATGTTTGCAAAAGCCTGCAAGGGATCCATGTCCTACATTTCAACAAAAATCACAAAATCGCATTTCAAGGTGGTCAAAGTTAGGGAAACATCAGGCAAGTAATTGCTAGCCCTTTTCTGAAGTGGATGGTAAAACATGGAGAAATACGCAGAAGCAAGAGGTTAGCATCCACGACAGAAAGGTGAATTCTCCTCTGAAGTACCAAGAAAATTGAAAATGAAAGCATATTGTCAGGATGCCAGAAGAATTTGGCTACTGCAGAAGGAGGAGTGGTATGAGAACCTAAACATGCAAATATGTTGATATATACATGTCACAGAAATCACAGCGGAGCAGTCATGGAGGGATTGATGAAGATCTTCTGTGATTCATGGCTTTGTCTTTGCTGGCCTACATCATGGAGGAGAGTTTTCTCCACCCTCACTCTACGTGTTCCCACCTGATTGTTTATGCTCTTGTCAGAAATTGCAACAAGGCCAAGAGGATTCAAGCTTGAGTCTGCCTCATGCCTCAGCATCAGTGTGTAAGAACAGACACAATCTAGCCTGTAAAGAACAGCATCATAAAGTATGAGATTTCTTGCTGCCGCACATTATGTTTTATGGATAATTGCCTCGGACTCCTGCCAGTCAAGATGGAGCAGCATCAAAGCAAACACACATATTCAGTGTACTCAGTATTCTCGTTTAGAGCTACCTAGACTTTGGAATACTACAGTAGGTCGTCTGATATTTATATATGTCCAAGTTGTAGCCTCTGAGACGGTTCCTACTATTTTTCTTGTTCCTTACTTTGCAGGTGATGTTCTACGTTGTCTCAGGCTGATCAGGCAGTTTTGGGTAGAAAGTTTGGACTCACATTGTGATGTTCTTTTCTTACTGGTAAAATTGGTTCTCCAGAGGATGATCATTAAAGGATGTGAAATGCTTGCAGTTTAGAGAAGACTGGGGACATCACCTGTACACATGAAGTTATTTTACTTATTGCCATGTCCTCAATACGTAGAAACATGGCAGAAACCCCCTTTTTTTACCACTTACTTATAAAAAATGCTGTTTGGTAACACAGTTATACATGTTGACTTCTTTTGGGACACAAAATATATATATGCACATGACATCCATTCATATTCAAAACAAGGACAGTAGTGAGGAAATTCTTCCCTCTGATCCATCAGCATGATCTATACACTGAGATTGCATTGATTCCTTGACCAAAATTTTAGTTGGCAATTTGCTGATGATCTCACTGGAACACTGAATCTTTCTGGTTTATATATTGCTTCCTTCATGTTGCAAAAGTAAAAATGTTGAAAATGTGCTAAGCTCTTGAGTGCTAATATATATTTTAAATGACCAGCAGTTGATTAATTGAACAATTGCTACTGTCTTCTGACTAAATCAATGTCATAGAGTTAAAATAGCAAGCAGTTCCTTGCATTGTGAAAAACAATGTTCAGTTTAACTTCATAAGGAACTGTTTTGTGTGATCTTGGGTGTCCACTGATATTAATTGCAATCTTCCTGAGTTTCTTAATTCCTAATATTATATTGCAAACCTGATTTCTGTTTGTAGCAGTTTGTGCTTCTGCTTTTTGCCTGTTCTTGAAGTGGATGGATGTGTAAGGTACTCTTCTTAGTCAGGGGATTTTTACTCATGGTATTTGTTGTAGGGAAATCTCTCCCTAAAGACGTGTCGGGCCTTATACATATGTTTGAAGTAATGCATATGCCTCTTCACACTGTATAAATGTAATCTGCTGGTCCTTGTTTTTTAGAAAATATTTATTGTTATTTTAATACAGTCCTAATAATAATGCTAATTCTCATGTTTATGTTAACACATCTATTAATAGAAAAATCTTAGAAACTCATGAGTGGCAAATTTACCTGAACTTGGCATCATTGGTTACAAAGGGTCAAAGATGTCCAAAGTCCAGGGATGCTGTCTTATACTCATGTCTCAGAATAAATTACTGAAGGTGACTTTTTTTCTTCCCAAAGTTGTCTTCCCCTGGACTAATAATCTCAGTTAATAAAATGCTGTGTTCTGAAATCTATCTAATTCCCATCAGGAGTTGCAAGATGCTGTTTTCTTTTTAACTGACTAATTATTATCATTGTAGACATTTTATTTACTCCAAAGTGGTTTGGGGATAATTGATTAGGTTGCACCATGTCATGAAAGAACAGATGGCAGGCTAGTCTGTCAGCTCATCCACAGCTTATGAAAACGCTAAGAAAATTAAAACAGAGGGGAAAAGAAAAAAAACAGGAAGAAAAGAAAAAGAAGGTGAATAGGAGGGGGAGAGGAATGAGCTAAGCTGCGCTTGCAACACAAAAAACTTCTTGTAGTGGGTGGTCCTTTGGGAAGGTAATCGGAGATCTGCAATATGTCCACTACAATCAACAAAAGGGTACAATACTTCTCTGCAGGGAATTGGGCAGGGAAGAACTTGTTTAAATAAAATTGCAGGGTTGTCAGAATGTTAAACTAATTCTCTAATGTTCTGTGCATTGTCTGGGGAATTTTGGCTTTGCATCATTTGCTGTACTGAAGTACTGAAAAGATATTTTAATAGAAGTGTTTTGGAATGTGTTAACATGTATTTTAGCTTCGGAAATCCTGACTGTGTTTAGTGACAACTAAAAACGCTATTAGAAAGGCTGCTTTCTCCTGTGTTTTCTCTCTCCATCCCCTCCCAGATTTCACATTCCTCTTCACTTAGAACCGTTTATCTCAATGCAATAGGAGTTTAGGTTGCTGTTCTGATTGGTTGGCACCTGCATCTTTGTGTGTGTGTGTGTGTATGTGTGTGTGAATTATTTACCAGTGATGAATTACCATGAATAAAACTGTATGTGGGTTACTTGCATACAGAAGAGTGTAAGGTCTTGGACTGATCTCCTTTTTACATTTGTATTTATGTGTGTGAAATAGGGGGAAACAGTAAGAAAATGGCAAGAAGAGAAACATGCACTGTCCATCCCAGAGCTCCAGAAAAATATTAATTATTATACCTCCAGAATTCAAAGGTCCCAAAAGGAGAGGTCCAGAAGAAAGTAAGTTATTTCTATGCAAAGGTTAATCTTTCTAGACCTGATTCTCCCTTACGTGCTAGGAGGTATTTATGCCTTTTCAAAATAGCATTAAGCATCAGCAAATGAAAAATGCAAGACTTTGGCACCATCCTCCCTGTGAGCTGCGAAACAGGGAGCATCTACCCCCACTCAACAGTCACCCCGACGAGGCTGCGGCACCAGCTGGAGGGCTGAGCCCAGCAGGACTCTCCTCTTCCCCAATTTAGCCCATTTTCTTCCTCTCAGCATCTTATCAGTCACCAAAGAATCTGCTACAGAGCTCACATAGACCAGCAGGGAGGAAGAGCCCTCTCACTGTGCTCTTTCTCTTCTCTCTAAGTAATCATGCTCAAGGACAGGGGAGAATAGCCCTATTACAGGAGTTTCTTGTTAAGCAGTACTATAAGCTTAGATTTATGAGAACCCCTCCCTATACCATGACACCATTGTTTTAAGTGCTGGACAAATAAGTTTCTTGCCCTTAAGAGCTTATAGTCCTGGAAGGAAAGGAGGTCACAGGGATTTGCCATTAAATGCAGAAAGGGCCATCATTAAACCTTCGCAATCTAAGAGTTTTGGCTTGTCTCGCAGCCCAATGACCTTCCTTCCCTCAGGTGTGTAACTGTGCTTTCATTTTAAGTAATTCCAGTAGAAACTACTGGTAGTATTTTACTTCCGTAAGGTAAACTTCTCCCACTAGTAACTGTGAACTGGCAAAGTCCTGCTTCTCGTTTTTCTGGGTGTGCTGAGCTTCCCACACATCTGGAACAGACGTTATCCCAGTGAACGGCTTTTCTGCTGTCTGTGCACCTTACCCAGTGCTGAGCAGCTCCAAAAATATCTGCCCTCATCACCTTCACAAACCTTTTCTGTTCAAAGGAAGAAAGTGACCAAAGTTTAATTGCTGCATAAGTATTTGAAGCTGCTTCTTTATCAAAAATTGTCAGTGAAGATGAGTTCTTATTGGATTGCGAGTGAAGGATTAATTACACTGACCACAGATGGGCATGGTGCAAAGAATGTCGGTAAACTCCCCACACAGCTCTCTAAAAGTACTTTAATTATGGCCTGCATAAATTTCTATTCCAGTTTTTGGACTCCCTTAAGCAGAGACTACCAACTGTCCTAAATTGCTTGGTGGTTTGTTGAGGTGGAAATGTATCCTCTGTGGACTAAACTCATTACTGGGAGGTTTATTAGCGAGAAGGTAGTCTAAGTCCATTAATAAATGAGGAGTGAGGCAAAATCAATTATGATTTTAATATGACTGAACCACTAAGCTGCTTTTTTTTTAATCTATCGTTTAAAGGGAAATAAAAGAGTATCGGCAATTAAGAAGCAATGAAGATCATAGCTGGTATGGTTATTGATAAATGCAGGTAAGTAAATACCTGAGAAAATTAAATGCACAAATTAACAGAACAGAGTGATGTGAGTTCCCTTATCTTTAGGAAATTTGTGACTATACTGAATCACTAAGAGGTGCTTTTGAAAGCTAAACCACTGGCCCCTGGAATAAAACAGGATGTGTAAAGCATACGATGTAAAATGCAGATGAAGTGAGCAGAGGGAAAGAGAAACCCGGTCATTTAGCATCTAGTAAATGTAATCTGCCCGTCCAGTAAAATGATGGAGCTATTAGGACAGAAAATCTGAAAACTGGTAGCAGAGAAGGGTGCTATAGAAGTAGCAAGTACCTATTCCAAACTTTGCCACAGCAACGTCAGTACTGTGGCTGTTCTCAGCTGAATGACAGGGCAGACGAAGGGAAGAGGACAGAGGTGATATTGCTGGATATTAAGAAAACACAAGGTCGTGTGCTTCACAAAATTGCCTTTGGAAAACAACACCAATTGGCAGGGATGAGAACACTGTTACCTTGACTGAAAATGGCTAAGTGTTTCTAAAGGGAAAGCTGGGATGAATGACAACAGGTTTCTGACGTGGGGAGTTTGAAACTGAGCTTTTTCAGGAATTGGCGTATGGCCTAGTTTTCTACAACACCTTTTCTAACAATCTGGAAGATGGAATGGATAGTATGTGAGTATAATTTGGAAAAGACAGTAGGTGGAGAAGACCCGATAGTAACAATATTTCAACTACAGAGTATGACTAGGGTCTAGAGATAGCAACAGGGCAAAGCAGAAATGAGAAGCGTAAGGCCCGCTGACGTACTGAAATGAAAGGGAGCTACAGCACAGAAACATACAGCTTGCCGCTTGGCAGCACTTACATGGCACAGCACAATACCTCTTCTGGAACAGGGACCAAAACAAAATGAAACAAAACTTAGACGGGAACTAACAGCTGAGGTGGGAGTACAGTGTGGCTACAAGTCGCCTGAGCATTGAGGGCACACGATGGGGCTATCCAGCTGCACGGACTGAAGGCTTGGCTAGAGATCCACTCTGCTCAGATACTTAAGTAAAAAAAAACCCAACAAGGCCCAGGGGTGAGATAGAGATGGGGAGTGGGTAAAAGGGATTTAAACACCACCGAGAAACCCAACTGCCCTGTTTCAGCCAAGTCCTGCTCCATTATTGTATGCATACAGCAATTTCTTCCTGCTGGGAGTCTTTGTAAGCCCGTGTTTGTCGTTCCCAGTTGTTGCTGAGTGAAGATTCATTGCTGTATTTTTGTGCCTTCCAAATGTGATACTTTAACATGAGATGTCAGATATCCTTTTTTAATTTTTTTATTGCTTCAAGGCCTTTGTGGTTTTATACGGAGAAGAACTTACTTTTTTTTAGTGGATTTTGAATATTTTCTATGCACTCTATTTCAAACTATTTTTCACTCACACACTCCCAGTAGTTTGAGACTGCCAGTAGGTATTAATGGAAGCATATATTCCCAGTATCAAGCAGATAGCTAAAATTTAATTTATTTTATTCTGCCTGGTTGGATTCTTGGGCTAGTTTGGAGAACAGAATTAATTAAGTGAGGATTTGATCCACAACTCGTATATAACACGGAGAAGGCTCCCATTATTTTCAGTCAGTAGGGGTCAGGCTTGGAAAATTCTGCTTGACTTGAAGAATAGTCATCTAGGCAAATTTTTTGACAATTTCAGGAAAATTGTTTTGAGTAATTCTATAAAAGGCAATGTGTCTTTGATTTTAACTAGTTCTTGTTGCTTTATTAGAAGGTCTTCTTGAACTTCAGGGCAAGATTTTTGCCTTCTAAATCTATACTTTGAAATGACACAATGTGGACTGCTGACATTCTTGATGGCTTTATAAGGAAATGTGAACAGCTGTAATTAATGGCGTGACATGTTATATTAATTTTCGCTACCTTAAATATTAGAAGTACATTTATCTTTGTCCTGGTTGAATGATTTAGTTATACTGGCTGAAATGTTTATGTTCTTACTGTAGTGTTTTGATAAATATGTACTTTAGAAGTTTACTTCCTGGAACAATTTCTACTAAAAACATGGTAGCATGAAAATTTGCAAAAAGTATATGTACCATTTGTGGCTAAACAGAATCTGTTAAAAAAAGTTCTGTTGCTGGTTTAGCAATAAAAATGGGCAAATTCTTCAGGCTTGGGTTTTGTTTCATATGACAGCTTGTTATAGCAATCAGCTGATTGCTCTTCATGTCCGTAAAACTAGTCTCTATGGAGAGATCAAAACATCGGAGAGTTTTATATTGAATTTTGCCCTCACCCAAATGGATTCTGAAAAAAATAAAACTGAACAACTTTCTACAGTAAGGTCCCAGCTTTTCTGCATACAAAGTTAAAGTCAATGGGGATCTGTCCCTAAAAGCATAGAAATAAAGCAATAATAAATCAAAACTCATGCAAAACAAAACTGGGAAATTTCATCACCCTTTCAAAAAACATATTGGTGTCAAGTGTCTTGGAGATGATGACTGAAAAGAGGCATTCTAATTAACCAGGTCTGAATAGGCCAAACCTCTTGAAAGCCTTTGAGTTTGAAATACGGCTTACAGTGATGCACGTCTTTGAGATTTCAATACAAGCATCCATTCCAGCAAAACGTCATCAAGCACAGTAGCATTGAGTGGTGGTCACCCAAAGGAAATAGGGAAACACAGTGAAGTCACATCTCTTTCTCTGACAAAACCTCATGAATAAGATGCCTCAACACAGCATCCAGAGTGTCTGGGTTAGGGAGTACTGTGCTGTACCCACCCAGCATGGTATTAACATCTACAATGAGACACATGTTGTTTGGCTTGTCATTAAAGACTCTAGCAGACTCTCTGCTGACCTCCAGTTCACCTTCTGGTGGTAGCAATACCTGCTTCACAACCAGATGCTAAATGCTCTTGGCCCATTTCCTACATGCCGTTGTGTGAGCAGAAGGGATTAAGCAGTCTGTCCTTTTGGAAGGATTTTCCCACTTTTGTCTCTGATTTGAATATGGAAGGACCTCTGGTTTGATTTCTATGTTTTTAAATGATGCTTGCCGTTGTTAGAGATGCTTTGGTGTAGCATTTTTTTTTTCACATGTGTACAATTATCTTTGATATAATCTCTCCCCGGCTGGTGAAACTTCCATCTTTTTACTTATTTCTGTTTGAGATATTTTTATTCACCTTTAGAGATGATACATGACACCGTACAAGCTTGACCACTCCCATGGCTGTGCACTATCAGCGTGATCTAAACACATGAACACATCAAGGTATCAGTTGCCAAATTAGTTGTCTCAACTGATGATATGCATGGACTTGGGTGGCTAAGCCATGACACAGTGGAAGGCACGGAGAGAAGCTTAAGCTAATTAATTGTACCTGCTATGGGCTAAATATGCTGATCAATGTGGGGGTAATTAACCATAGACCTAAGATACCGTTGCACTGTTATGTTATATCCCCAAGCTTGGGAGTTGCTGATATCTGTGGCACAGCAGAGTTGTAAGGACCTGTGCTGATCTGCTTGCCAGGTGTTTTGCAGGGAACCCATAGTGCAGCTGAGCAGAGGACCCAGGTATCCTAAGCCTCCATCCATTGCCTTTACTGAAAACCATGTTGCCTCTCAGGAACAGTCAGATCTTACCTTCAGATCTTTAAGCCCAATAGCGGGACAAGAAGGCAACTAGATTAACTGTACAATTCATTTATTAACGTCTACAAAACAACGCACTACAGAAGTCAAGCACTTGCGTAGCATTTCGATGTGGGATTCGGCTACCCATTCCTGGTGCCGTGAGCGGTGTTGTCAGGGGTCATGACTCACCAGAGCCCTTTGATTAAGCAGAGTTGTGCACTCACAAGGGGCAACACACCTGGCGTTGGTGAGATTCTGCCCAGCTGTGCTTCCCGCTTTGGTATTAGCTTCTTATCTGGCTTCTGCCCTTTGTCATTCACAACTCTGCCTGGTTGTACAGGGAAGGGAGGTTGTGGTGTGATAAATGTGCATGTACCTACTCTGTTGGGAACCTGAAGACACAAGATACCCTTTGTGAGGTAATTATCCCTGGACTGGCAACAGACCTATTAATTTGGAGACATTTTCAACCTAACAGACCAGCCTGCTCTCCACTGAAATGCAAAGCAAAGGATGAAACTGAGGAAAGCCCTGAAATATCTGTTTAATTTTTAACAATTGCTTTAGCGAGCTCTGTACAGTTAATCATGGGCTAGAATGACACGTGTAGGAGTACTGTCAGAAACAGGGATGAAAATCAAAGACAGCACCTTGGCAGCAGTGACCGTCAGTAGTGACCTATTTGCATGTAGCAAGGGCTTGGGCTTGCACCATCCGACACAGTTTCTGGCTGAGGTGACTGCTTGCTTTCCAGCCTAAGGTTGCCCTCCCTCTGGCAGAGGCATTTCCAGGCATCAGCATCAGTTCCCGGTCTAAGATTTTCAGCCAAGCCCACCACCATTTGTCAGTGTAAAGTGATTGCTGTGAGCTGATACCTGGCCTGCTGTTTCTTATGTTCTTCCAAGATGTTTCCATGTTGTTTCCAGAGAGGTGATACTGCAGCAGGGAAGAGACTTGGGGAGTAGGAATCTTGCCAAGGTAGGACTGAACAAACTTCTCCACATCTGAAGATGCTCTGGTCTCTTTTTTCAAAAGGTGCGTAGAAATAAGTGTGACTAATCCATATCATTACGCAAACAAAACCAATGAAGCAAAAACCCAGAAGCCTGAAGGACTAAGCCATTTACTTCTTCCCATAAAAGCCCTCTGCAGTATGCAAGTGATATACGGATAGTCTGGGAAACTGCAAACCCCACTTCCGCCTGAAAACTCAGTACTTGGGTTTTTTTCTGAATTTAAGTACATTTGAAAGTTTGTTTTTGCTCTCAGTGTATTTGTTTGTTGACTGTCAACTACAGTGTCTGTCTCATAGGTAACTGATCATGCTGCCTCTTACAGGGTAATGCAGGATTACGGACTCTTTCTCTAGCCCAAAAGGAACAGCTGACGGTGATGAGAAGTTGAAGCAGAAATCTAGAAGGGATAAGGAAAGGTGTTATGAGATCAAGCCTGAATGACTATCCTGCTGTCTCTTCAGAAATCCCGCGTACATTAGCAGGTGAGCAGAGAGACCTTTCCCTCTTTTTCACAAGTCAAGAGCAATCTGAGCACACTGTGTAGACTTTCTGCATAGAGAGTAATGAGGAGGGACTTGTGATCTAACAGCAGCCACAGGACACAAAGAACACATGCCTGCTTGAATTAGAACCTGTATAACCAGGGGAAAAGAGATCTTAAAGATTGGAGTGATAGGCAATGGAAAGATTGATTTCTAAGAAAAATTTTCGTTTAAAGCGATGAGTGTTGCATCTTTAACAGCATACATAGAAAGCTTGAAAGTATTAAGTGAAGCTATTTATTATTTTCATTCTGATCACCATTAGGATTTATTATCAGCTGCTCATGCACTCTGTAACAATTTGCCCTGAAAAGGGTTGTAGTCCAGGGCAATTTGCTAAATGGAGGGCAGACACTGCAATACCACGGGATGGAATATGTTACAGCTTCCTGGTTTACAGGTAAAGTGTTTACCTCTTTACCCTTTGGTCATTCCTCTTAGCCCTTCTTTAAAGTTTGACATCTTTATCTTTCAGTAGATCGGAGTTTATGCTGTTTTGAAAAATATGCTGCAAAAACCGTGCAGCCTGATAGTTCCCATGTTTCCTTCCTGGATGTCTCAAAGTCACTGCATTTTGCTGGTACATATGCTTATAACAACTGAAACTTAAGCTGTGTATTTGTACTCAAACAGTGCGTGAAATTCCAGTTGTGTTGGTGTTAAGAGTTCTACTGTCTCCATATTCTGGAGATGGGATTTCACTCACTGAACTTCGAGGGAGAAAATCCAGGAGAAAATCCAGAGGAAAATCCTTGTGCATCCATTGAAATCATTGTTCCTCACTGCTGTGTAGCCTCTGCTGAAATCAGCCGCTGCTGTGAAGGCCATCAGAGTCCTTGTTAGGACCTTGATGGAGAGATCACTGAAATCTACGGAAAAATTCCCAGTGACTTCACAGAGTTTGGCTCAAAACTTGTTTTTTAAAAGATAGAGAGACTCGGGGCTTCATTCTCCTCCTATCATAAAGTAAATGAAACACTGTACTCATCAATGAACTTGCACTGGTGTAAATGGAGCGTCAATTAGGTCGTGGACTTTTTTATTCTTAGGCTGTGACACAGGGAAAAAGCATTATGTTTAACTGATAAAAAAAGTCAGTTTCATAGAATGTAAGAAAACAAAGTTTTACAGGAGTAGCAACCTGGAAGCCACAAAAAGAAGAAAGACAGTATATTTGTCTGAAGATGCAACATCTGGAAGGCCATAATATAGTAAGACTTTAGTTAAGCGTGTCACGTGGACTATGTTTATTGCCTAGCTATTTTGTTGTAGCAGAAATTTTGATCGTTTCTTAGGCCATTAAATATCATTGACAGTAAAAGAAGAAGTAAAACGATTTTCCTGATGATATCATTAGCTGGTGGCTTCAGAATTTTGCAAACTGCATCTTTTCTAAATTTGGAAGAACACATGGTTTCTGAGGGAAATCCTGCCTAAAACAAAATTAACGCATTTTTCAAGAAATGAGCAGTAGCTTGAACAGATCAAAACAACCAAAAGATCGAATTTGATTCATAGTGCAAAACAGGACCCACATCTATCCTCCATTCAGTTTGCTTTAGGACACCTAAAGGCTGAAAAAAACCCCAACATGAAATGCGCTTCTGTATAGAAGAGAATACACTGAAGGAGATTTCTCTGAGTGGGACACATTTTCTCGTCTTCCATCACCTAGATGTGCTAATGGAGCTGAGACTAGAGGAGAAGTAAGGTAAAGAGCAAAACTATTCCTACAATCGATAGGAGATCATTTTTATTTAGACTCAAAAATGCTTTAAAGTTGTCCTAAAAGATTGCACTGTGTGTACGAATCAGTGTGCTCATCGTGGAAGAATAATTCTTCTTGAGAAAGAAGCACAACTGCTATTGAATGAAGCATGACCTTTCAAAACCTACTGAAATCTCTCTTAAATCTATTCAGATAGCAGTCACTAAATTAACCTCTCTGGTAACTAAGATGAGGTCGATGGACTTGTTATCTCAAGGATAAATTTCCATATTAATTTTTCCAGACATTGACCAAACATTCAATATTTTTAAAGGAGGATGCAACAAGTTAATTGGCAACAATTTGAATGTACTAGAAAGGAAAGAAAAATAGAAAGAAAAAAATAAGGATTTATGTTTTTACTCTCCGTAAGTACCTCATATATATTGATTTATATAGTACATAATGTGTATATATACATATACATACATACATATACATATGCGAGAGAAATCTGTATTTTTGATGAAAGATCAAACCATGTTTGACAAAAACAAATGCAGATCCTAAGACATAGTAATACTAGGAGCTATAGGAAGTCTTAAGCTGGATAAAAAAGGAGAAGCAACATGTCCAGTGTTTTAGCCAATTGCTTTTGCAAAGGCATATGCCCAGCTCAGGCATGTAACCTGTACACCAGAAACCTGATTTGTACATTTATTTTACAAATAGTTGCATGTGCAGTCACCTCAATGTTCAGCTTTCTGTTTTGCCTGTGCAAATGCGATGACAGAGATTTTACATGTTGTGCTGTCTAGATACCTTCTGAAACTTATCCTTAAATTTGGTAAATTTATTTCCTGAATTTAAGGTCTTTCATAACCTGTTGACTTCTGTGTTTATTTTTAATAGAGTGATTGTTTATTTTCTTGTGTGCTGCCCCTTCCCAAGAATTGTTCGAGAAAATGTATTCTAGAACTTTTGCGAAGATAAACTACAAATTACTATCAGTCAGGCTGGCAGGTCATTTCAGCCAGTATTGTCTTACAATTCAAGCTGTTCAGATCCTACCTGGGACACCAGAATATCCTATGTAATCCCAAACTTGATGATATGCTGTCTCTGCGTCTTTTAGAAACACTTCGTAACACAGGGCAGTGCTGTGGGTTTAAATTTAAACAGCGCGTTGTTAATCTCAGGATAACTCTGTTCTTTATTTATATTCTTTTACGGAGGTTTTTCTGCTGATGATTAAAGCATCAGGATCTGCTCTGATGCTTTCTCCCTTCCAGATCTCTAAAGAAATTCACCAATGAATGAAAATCATTTCAGGAACAATTAGAAAAAAGGTCAGCATAAATTCATCCTGTATCCACTGCATTAGCATCACCCAAGTGTCTCTTGCTTACAGTACGTCGTGACAAAGTAAAAGCTATTTCAGCTTGTTATATTGTGATGGCTATTATTTATGGAACATAAAAGGATACTGAAATACGAAAGGGTTTGGAAAGACCGGGGTAAGATCAGATAAAAAAAAAATGAGAGAGAAACAGGCATCTTGGGATGGTAACTACCCTGCCATGTACTGACAGGGAGGTTGTATATTTTTAGAATATACTGAAAGGAATGGTGCTTTTACTTAGGTTTTTATGGTTTACCATGAGATGCAATTTTCTGGCCTTATATGCAGTTGTAACAAAAGTCAGAGAGATTTTATGATAGCTGCCAGAGTTCATAAATGATGGCATACACTAAAATATTTATAGAACTGTAAAATCTTGATTTCTCTCTGGTTTAGCAGATGGGGTCCTAAAACTGGTTCCCAGATTGTCACATTTCTTTACCCTTTGATGACAAAGAAGCCCGTTATCACTTTTTTTTTTCCTTCTGGAAAGCAAGTTCACTAGTGTAATCAAGTTCATACTTCTATCCAATTATACACACCAGGATCTCATGAATTAAGACGTGTCAGCCATATAAGATTTGTAATTATTCAAGGCAAAGGGCCTATCATTAAACCTCTGGATTCGAGCAGCCTTGCCAGCTCCCTGACCAATGACCATTGACTTGTGTCAGCATAATTGCTTGCCTATATACTGGTGAGAATCTGCTTCCTGATCATTGTGCTGCATCCACACAGCACAGATAAATGGTACTTAGACACCAGAAGTGGTGAACTTAGGTCCCTGCTTGGTACAAAGCAGCGACACAGCACAGCTATCTGTTTCTCTTCAGGATGTTTTGTTATACTCAAAGAAAATGAATCCCTGAAGCACTGCTAAACTCAGCTGTACTTTAGAATTAAAATTGATGGTTGGGGGTAGCAGAAGCAGTCTGTGAGGCAGCATTTTTCAGTTGCTGACCAGGTTTTGCTCTACATTAAAAGACTTTTGATTGAAATTGAAGATGCTGAAGAGAAAGCATCAACTCATGTAACTGTCCTTTACTGTGCTTTCATGAGAAAGTTTCTAGCTGTTTTTAGCACATGATCAATGAATGAATGTGCAGTACCTACACACCTCTGCCGTATTTCTAACATTCATTAAGCCATATCGTATATCCACATTTTGTTACAATAATTGTCTAAATATTTATAAGTTAAAATAGCAAAACCCGCTTTGGGTCCCATTTTCCTGGGGACTGTCCAGACAAACCAGAAATACTTCCACTGCCAAGGCTTGGTGCATCAGGCAAGATATAAATTAGCAAAACAAGGAATCAAGAAGAGAGGGTCAACAGAAGGAAAAAGGGTTCTGCAAAAGAGTTTTCTAAAGCCCAAAGTGGTCTCGACTTATTGTCATTGCTCTATATTTAAAATAAATAGAAAAATCTGAACACCAAAAATTATGAACCTAAATGCATTTTGATTTTGGTATAGTGCTTTGGTTTATTGTTGGTTAGTAGTATCTACTGGCATTATGCCTATAGAAGTAGAAGACATAACAACCAGGCACACATATCAGAATGCCATGGCGAACTGCAGCAGATCTGAATATCAAACTTCAGGTCTTCTACTGAGAGATCTCTGCACAAAGCACAGCTTTACCAACACAGCCAAATCCATTTATAACATCTGAGAATTTGATCAAGGTAATGGGTGGGCTGTTGTGGGATTTCCTTAGAATCTATTTTTTTAAATATGGAAAAAGCTTTATTTCTTAGCTTACGATTCCTGGCTGCCTGACTATTCACCTTTTTCTTCCTTAATTTTTTCTGTCAGGGTAACAGAAGAACAAATAAATGATAAAGAAAGAGCAAGGGAAACACAGAAGTTAGAAAAGTACCTCTTATTCAGACTCTGGAGGCAGAGCTTTTACACAAACTGCAGTGATTAGTATTTTACTTTATATAGGAAATCTTTGTTTCTTCAATAAAGCGTCTCTCATTTACAAAAAGGCAGTATTTTCTTTCCCCCTCTCTTTCTCCTCCTCTCTTTCTGTGTCCTCTAGCACCTTTTTGTCTGAGTGTAACCCAAGACTTTTTAAGTAGATAGAATAAAAACAACAAATAGAAATCTCTCATTTTTAATGGTGTTTGGGAGAAGTATCTTAATGAGTATTTATAGAGTTTGGTTTATTTGTGTGGATATGAGAATTGCTTTAATGGCCTCCATCTAGGCATCGCTTTGCTTTGGTTTTAAGTGAATGCGGGGAGATGATGTTATTTGCATCTGAAAAAAAAGACAGTGTATGGCTAGAACTTCTGCGTATGTTATCTTACCAGCTCATTTCATGATTTTGTGTCAGACATGAAATACTAATAGGGTATTGAGGAAAGACTCAGCTGGAAATTTGTTGATGACTGCCTTGGTGATGCACACCTATTTAACTGCAGTACGCTGGTGAGTTTGATCTGGTAGGAAAGAGGCTAAGTTCATTTCTGTTCAATTCTTTTCTTTTGGAGGTAGAAGACAAATATGAGATGATAGGCAGCATTAAACATGTTGCACAGAATGTGTAGAGCTGTCTTTCTTATGAAAAAGCTGTATGACCACATAAGAACCCCAAATCCCTGAACATTGGCCCCAAGTCTGCTTGCCAGAGCTTTTAGACATCTGCCGAATGGCACTGTTGTTTTTGTTTTCTTATTTTTGTTTCTTATTAGAAAACAGAGTCTGCAGTCTGGATTATAGCTGTGGAGCTAGTCAAAGGTACTGTCCAGTGGTGGATAAGTGGACATACTCATTATCATCAGTAGGAGCACCTCAGAAAAAGTAGGAAATACATTTTTCTTTGGCAAAGACAGGTTAAGATTGGCGCTAGTCAGTCAGGTTTCTGTGATGTAGTAAGGGTGAAGAACCATACATACAACTTCCATTCTTCTAACTGTGCTTAATCAGGGATGGACTCTGAGGTCATGGACACATGTATGTAGCAGACATTTAAAAAAATTATATTTAATTTGGGAATATGAATCTGCAAGCCCCAAGCTGTATGGAGTTTGTCATGGTTAAGTGGGCTTTCTGAAAACAGCTTTTTTTCATGCTTGGCCGGGTCTCCAGTGAATAGTAAGGTAACTTCTGTAGAACCCTTCACTTATGTCCCCAAATGCATCCTGGCTGCATCCTAGCTGCTTGTTTGAAGAAAAGTTGGTTGTACTGATTTCTAGCCTAAACAAGTTATTCAGTTCCCCTGAAGAGAAGGCTGCCACTGCCAGATGATGACCCATCCCATTCTGAAATGCACCTTGTGCAACTTGCTTAGGTTGGTTGATGGGCATTCAAGTAATTTACACTAACTAAGAAGGATATTTCTAGGTTTCAGATGTGTTGGAGAGCCTAAGGTTTAACTTCTTGAAATATCAGGCGATCTTTTTTATCATTCTGGATACCCTGACTGCTGTGCAATTTACCGTGTGGTATTTACGCAAGGCATAAGAATAAGGATGCTACACATCAGTCACTCTGGCACTTTTTTTCCTTATAAAAATAGATTCTGATGTTTGGCTTTGTCTGCTTTTCACTTTGCTTTGTTTGGCCTTTACTGGTCTTCACAGTAAGGTACTGGTTGATCATGAAATAGTGTATAATAAAGATATATAATAATAAAATATATAATAATGATGTATAGTGTAGAAGAATGAAGTACATAATAATGAAGTAGTATATAATATATACTGTTCTGTGTATATAATTCTGGAATTTTTGTTACCACACATAATGCTTGCTATCACAGCTTTTATTTGACATAGGTTTGACAAAATTCTTACCATTTTTGTATCACTTGGAATTTTGATCTGGGACATTACTACCTTCTGCCATGCATACACTTAAAATCCATGAGGTGTCTGAGTCTTTCACAATAAAAGAGTTATATAAATGGAAAAAATACTGGGACCTAACAAAAGTCCAGAAAAATATCTGGCATAGACATAAAAAGATACTTTTAAAGTATTCAGACTCATGCTACAGTATTGCTTTGAAATACAACATGCTTTTTCACAAGTGGTACCTGTATATATTATTTTACACCTCATTCTAGATTCCCTAGAACAAAACTTTGGTATTGCATGATTTTTTTGCAGGGTTCTGCTTGTGCTCTGGAGTATATAGATTGTGAATTCAGCCCCCAGCGTACAGCGACTCAGAAGTTTTTCAACTTCAGCAGTACAACTGGGACAGATAATATGATGAAACATACCAGACTGTGTGTTCGAGTGATTGTGTGTTCATAAAGTACAGGTGTAGAATACAGACAGAAAACTTTGACAGAATAGTATTATTATGAAATATCAGTGTATGTCTTGATAGCAATCGTTAGCATCACGTAACTGTCGTAGAAGAAAAGCAGCCTCGCAATCTCCCCAAAATCCCAAGACAATTGTAAAATTGCTTTACATATTTTATTGTGGTAAATACAGTGTGGAAAACTAAACTGTTCTTGCGGCAAGGCAATGACAAAGTACGAATTGACTAGTGTGCATTTCATTCCATCAGTGTGGCTTTAGGTTGATGCTTTTGTGTGCTAAAACAATCATGTTCTTTTCATAACAAATTTGTAGGTGGTTGGAGATTAAACATGATAGTAAGCTTCTTTTAAATAAAAATTTGAGAGGAAAAACATGCACAAACCCCTGCAAAGTGAGTCATAGACTTCACAGTTGTAGTCACAAAGTGGCATTAGATTTGATGGGTGAAACCTTGATCCCAGTGAGGGATTATCATTGACCTCAATTGAGCTAAGTTTTCCTATTTGGGTTTTAAGGAAAGGAAAGTAAGTAAGCAAGCTGTAATTTATTCAGTTTGGTGAATCCCTTATTCGGGACAATGCTTTTGAAATTTTGGACTGTTCACATATTTTGTTCAGTATTTCAGGATGTCTCAGTTCTGTCTGGGAATGCATGCAGCCAGTGACTTCAGAGGTATCCATAACCCCGCATAGGAGGGAAAAAATTGCCCTTATGTGCTCACCATGTAACTGATTCAATAATGTCCCTGTACATTTTTATTTTGGACATGACCAGAGGTGAAGTAATTACATTTCAGCCTGCAATGAGGTGAAGCTCTCATTCTCAGTCTAACAGGAGACAAATATCGTAGACAGAAGCATCTCTTATTATTCCAACCCCTTTTGTGTAGTTCAGCAAATCTGTTCTTTTGCTGGAAGCAGAGACCTTTCTTTGCCAGTACTTCCCATCCGTCCCTGGGAACAGTGCATGGCTGTTAAATCAACACAGTTATTATTCTATTCCAGAGGACATACAGTGACTTGCATTCATATGCCAACATTTTCTTCCTTCTTGCCCCAGAAAGAGCTGGGAAATGATTTATAAGGATGCAGAATTGCTGGCACAGATGTTGTACAGCCTCAGCGTGTTTGCATTGCACAGCGTGGCAGACTATTCTGGAAGTGTCGATGCACAGGTAGGGCGGGAGGCAGCGCGTGTGCCAGCGGTGCCCTTCCAGCTCCAGTGTGGGGCAAACCCTGACCCTGCTGCTGGCGAACATATTTGGCATCCGTCTTTGTAACAGGTCATTTCTGCACGCTGCACTTTGGGGAGGAGGGTTATTTGGTTCTTGTAATTAGTTGCTTATATTGAATTCCTAATGGACTTGTGAATCGTAAAAATCTTTCCATTGTGGAACAGTTGGCAGCCTCATTTTATGTATTTACTTCTTCCTCTCTTCCCTACCTACCACCCCACAGTGGAGGCTTGGAGGCTGAATGGATACAGAGAATAAAAACATACTCTTTGATGGGAACTGTCCTTCGCCCTCTTCAGAGAGGTTGGCATTACTCGGAAGTCTGCCTTTTGCTTTGAAGTATTATCAGAACAACCGAAGACCTCCAGATCAGTTAAATCCACACGTCAAATGTTAGCATTTGGGAAGAATAAGCCATTGGAAGGTCAGATCGTGAGCATTATATTCCCTCTAGGAGATTCAATAGACAAAGTTTAAAGTTCATGTTTCATGATGTAGTGAAGAGTGGAAGTCCACCCGGTTTAACTGTGCAGTACTGATCCAAGTGTCTTCTTTTCTAAGTGTGGCCATTGAACGTCTGAGGCTGAAAAGGGTTGAGTGTTGGGGACAGGTATGAAACCTGCTACTTTTCCTCATTTCACCTGGTCTGTATAAGAAAGTCTGATATGAATCACTATTTGGTATTCCTTTCAAGCATTTGCCGGAGCTATGAATCTTAAATCAGAGCTCTGGTTTGTGATTCAGGTTGAAGATGTACAAGATCGTTCTGGCCTCTTCATCTTTGGGAGGCCTCCTCCATGGGAGAGGAGCTTTTATTTTACAGCAGATGGTCCCTAGGAGACAGTTCATGTCTGTGTTATAGCCTAATCCACCTGGTCCTGACACCTGTGGAGCTGGCCTTGACCTTACGGGAGGCTGAACTCCACAGCTCCAGGCAGCGTGACAGAATGGATTTTGAGGGTGGTGAGTAGCACCCTGTTTTGGCCAAAATTACCATCAAGAAGAAAGAAAGAAAGAAAAAGCTCACATCTTACTTGCACCAGCTGAAATGTGCATGCTTAAAAAGATGAACCTACTCCTTGGATATGCTGAAGGATGCAACGGAAAGGGAATTATGCCTTAGTCATGGAAATTATGCCCTATGCTGCCCAGAGTCAAACTTCTGCAATGTCAGGTTTTGTGGCTTTAACTTAGGAAAGAATTTAGCCCCAGATGTAGATGAAATTCAATAACACAACAAAGACAGGTGCATATGTGGGGCAAATTCCCTCCCTTCCAACTACATGCTTCCCCTTGCAGGTGGTGGATTGGACTTACTTATATCAGGACTAATGTTTTCTTTGTGATGGCTGGGTGTACTGAGCAAAACAGGATTTAGTGACTCCCTATAGTAGTAAAGAACCTCCCTGTGGATCCTCTAAAATACTCCAACTCCTTCATTCAGCACTGAGATCTCTCCAAACACTTAGTTCATAAACAACCCAAGCATTTTAACACACTTTCCTCTTTCTCCCAGGGGGTGTTCTTGGCTTGTGTTCTCTCCCTTTATTACAGCTTTAATCTTATGATCTGAACTGGGACTTGTTTACATTTTTATTTTTAAAGGCTTTTTCTGTGTGTGTGTGTGTGTGTGTGTGAGTACATGCACTAAAGATCTAAATTGACAGATGCCTTTTTGTAGGACTGAAATGACATATCTAAGTTTTACTGCTCTCTTCCTTGTATTTGCATTTTTAATTACTTGCATCATTTTTTATTAGTGTGTTACCTGATGAAGAATTCCAACTAATTAATTTCACCTGGAATTATATGCTGGTATATGAAAAATTATACTTGGCCATTTGTAGAGACCAGCTGTGTATTAGGAATATCTGATCCCCACCTGAAAGATTAAAAAAAAAAAAAAAGAGAGCAAGAGAAAACAGCTGATTGTAAAAGATAGTCCTTTTTTTTCTCAAGCCCTAAAGATATTGTTATTGGCAGATATCCTTTATTACTCACCCCATATACTACACATTAACTCAGAAGTTTGCTCTAACTGAGCATCATTCAGTCAGATGACTTTTTCTTCAACCATTTCAGCTTTAATTTGTAGTAAAGCTAATGTTGTTGAGTTCCACCCATACGCAAAGACTCATTTGTTTCCATTCCAGCATGACTCAGAGCTACAACTACACTCTGACCACAATTTTTATTTTTTT